>VZTM01002973.1:0-21472 GCA_013400555.1 Jacana jacana | reverse complement strand
AATCCACTCCTGAAACAATAACTAAACCTTAGGAAGTTCACTGGACTTGTGTTTGAGATACTTTTGACTTGGGAAGGACAGATTTTGGTTTATCACAATGGTGATAGAGGAAGAGCTCTTGCTTATTGGCAGAATATCTATTTCAGATCCTCAAAGATGTCAGTAGTTTCAGGAATTTAGGATTGTCAAAATTTAAAAAATGTAGTCATTCAAATATCTCACACTACTATCTAACTTGTCAAGATCACGAAGTGTCTTCTGGAATCTTTTATAAAGCATCTTTAACCCTCATTTTCTACTCAGATGGTGAATATACGAGTGATTCTCCATCACATGAAGGATCCACATCCATTAACTTATATGATGCATAAAAAGTCCTGTCCTGTAATGTACCATGTACCATGACCATTCCCGTTACACAGGAGGATACACAATTGTGGTATCAAGCATTTTTGAACACATAACACTTAATGCTGAATGGTAAAAGACCCCTCAGGAAAAAGTACAGCAAGCAATGGTTGTTGAGAACAACTTATGTGGACAACAATGCATTCCCTGGTGGCATCTAGGAAGAGAAATAATCTTCTGTCAGGCTGGGTCCACGGCACAGGCTGAAATTAGCTCTGACACTATTCCTTTCCCCAAACTCCCCGGTCTTATCGGTTAAATCTGCATTTTCTCTTTCCTTGCGCAGTATGGGAAAAATAGTAAATAAATGTAACTAAATGTCTGCTAAAGTGTATTTATAAAAATGAAAAGGAAAATGTTTCGAAAAAGTTGAAAGGCTATGATTTTAACAATAATTATTTAGCACTTTATGGAACATGGCTGGGGAAACACATAAACACTTTCAACAGTATAAGGTAGATTCCAGATCTCCACCTCTTATTGAAATCATATACTGCCTAAGTCCTGTTTGTCATTAGAAATTCTCTTATGACAGAAGGTTTCCAATTGCTCCAAGTGGTCCCTAGAGCCCTAGACAGCCTGTGCTTCAATATATCTACTACTTGCAGCAAAACTTGCAAGTACTGTATCCAAAGCAGTAACAGTAAACATCAGTGTGCCACCTGTTGCTTGTTGCACTGTTTTCATTAATAATATACTGCATACTATTGCTCAGTTCTGTTAAAATGTTATAACAATATTTCAGCAGAAAAAACTTAATTACTTCAATGTTAGATGAATTTATGTCTTGCAGAACTATGTTATTTAGTAATTTCCAAAATTTCAAATCTCACAGATTTCAGTCTCCTCACAGAGCAACTCTAGGTAGCTACACTGATCACGAGGAATCATAGAATCATAGAGTCACTTAGGTTGGAAGGGACCTTTAAAACTGAGTTCTACTGTCAATCTTAACTAAGTCCACCACTAAACCCTGTCCCTAAGTCTTTTAAACCTCCACGATTTGGTGATGTGGTGATTCAACCACATGCTTAATAATCTTTTTCAGTTTAAAAAAAAATTCCTAATATCCAACATAAACCTCCTCCCTGGCACAAGCTGAGGCCATTTCCTCTTGTCCTATCACTTGTTACTGGGAGAAGAGACTGATGCCCTCCTCGCTGCAAGGTCTCCACTGAGTCTCCTTTTCTCCAGGCTAAACAACCCCAGTTCCCTCATCTGCTCCTCATAAGACTTGTTCTCCAGATGCCTTACTAGCTCTGTTGCTTTTCTTTGGACACACTGCAGCACCTCAATGTCGTTCTTGAAGTGAGGGGCCCAAAACTGAACATAGGTGCAGATTCACCAGAGCCGAATTCAATTTACAGAAATAAGTGTTCATAACCATTTCTTTATTGCACTGTCACTGCTTCTACTGGTTTGCAACTCTAATAATCAGTGGCTCAGCATTTCTTTTGTATCTACTTAGCACCCAACACTGTTTGTTTTTATTTTAAAAACATCCTTAGTCATAAGGAGTCAGTCATTGGTACTTTCTTGCAAGTTTGGTTTATGTATAGGGCTAGAAGTCAAGAATCTCTAAGAACTCACATAAGTTAGGCAAGTTAGGCTTTGAACTTGTAGGGCATCATCATCTTCCCCACAGTGATCTGCCTTTTTCACACAATTACTTTCCAATGCCTCCTGGTAATTCAAATACACAGCTTTCTTTTTAACGCTAGGTACCATCTCAGGTTTACCTGGTTTCATCTCAGTTTCTGAACTTTCTGCTTCAAGCTCAGCAAAATGAAGATAATTTTACTATATGCACATAAGATAGCGTAATGTTTACACACAAACATTAATGTTTATAAAACATGTAAAATGAAATGCACTTTAAGCTATAAATAAAAAAAAAGCAATTACAAAATATTCTATGAAAACCTGACAACATTGTAATCAGGCAAAGTAAATCATAGTTGGTTTGAACTGATATAATCTTTACTATGGAAGCTGACTTTTCTAACAATCCTGCATATGCCACAAGAGATAAATTCTGAATGAGTGAACTTCATGGAGGAGAATCTGAATCGAACCTTTCTCAGAGGGTCTGTCTTTCTACACGATGTCTGCACTCTATTTTTTTCAGTGATTCCCAAAAGAAAATCTGTACCTAATTTGTTAATTTCTCAACAAAAAACATAATATTGGGTGAGCAGGCATGCAATGGGTGCACAGGCATGCACTCCACTTTTTCTTTGGACAGCTAACAGACCCACAAGAAGTTTTAGCCGAGACAGAGCAGCTATTATGATAATGCTTTTCATAGAATCATAGAATCGTTTTGCTTGGAAGAGACCCTTGGGAAACCATCTGCCCTACTCTACAAAGTTCTCTTCTACACTGTATCCCTCAACACCATATCTAAATGACTCTTAAACAGTCAGGGACAGTGACTCCACCACTTCCCTGGGCAGTTGATTCCAGTGACTGACCACTCTTTTCTGTGAAGAACTTTTTCCTAATGTCCAGCATAAACCTACCCTGCTGCAGCTTGCAGACATTCCCTCCCAGGGAGGTTGCAGAGTCTCCTTCTCTGGAGACATTCAAAACTCACCTGGACGCGTTCCTGAGTGATCTGATCTAGGCATTCCTGCTCTGACAGGGGGATTGGACTAGATGATCTTTCAAGATCCCTTCCAATCCCTGATATTCTGTGATTCTGTGATTCTTGTTCTATTGCTAATTGACTGTGAGAAGAGACCAGCACCAACCTCTCTACAATGCCTTTTCAAGCAGTTGTAGAGAGTGATGAGGTCTCCCCTCAGCCTCCTCTTCCTCAAACTAAACAATCCCAACTCCCTCAATTGATCCTCATAAGACTTATTCTTGAGGCCTTTCACCAGTTTCGTAGCCCCCCTCTGTACTCGCTCCAGCACCTCGATACCTCTCTTGTGTTGAGGTGCCCAGAACTGGACACAAGACTCAAGGTGCGGCCTCACCAGTGCTGAGTACAGGGGGACAATCACCTCTCTACTTCTGCTGGTCACACTGTTTCTTATACAAGCCAGGATGCCATTGGCCTTCTTGGCCACCAGAGCACACTGCTGGCTCATATTTAGCCGCCTGTCAACCATGAACGGGAACGACAATGAGCCACATTTTACAACAATAATTTAACACTGAAAAGAAGGAATTATCTCTCCGGTTTGCCTATTCAAATCTTGCACATAGTTTCTCATTTTTTAATTGTTATTTGTTGTCTATCCATGAGCCTTGGAAGCTTACTTTTTTTTTCTGATTCTTTAAGCTGATATAGGAGAAGATACTATTCCTCCCTTTATTTCATGCCTTGAAGCAGTAAGCATCTGTGGATGGATCCTCTTTGTGTTTGCCCAGTGACTAGTGAAATGTAGCCCCATGGTCCTTCTGCATTACAGCAAATATGATTAAATAATGTAATAAACTAAGATGTATTTAAAAATGTACTGTGCTTGTACCATATCAGGGTCTAAATAATATATCTTAAAAAAGCATCACTAACCTAATCAGTAAAGATGGCAGCACAGGACACCACATGGACTTTTATGGATTCTTTGAAAGTCTTTGAAACGCTACTAAAAGTCAGCTGCCTACAGAAAAGTATTTTTTTAAGCTCCAGGTCAAATAATGTTAATGACTAATGATGTAGGAGGCGGTAGCCTCTCAAATATCAAATGCTAGGAATGTTCTGGGCTGAGTTTACTTCTGGGTTTACACCTGAATCTAAACCTATTATGAAGCTTGAGGTGATATACGAATGACATAAGCAATCACACTGACCATATATTCTACAAATTTAGTGCTTATGAAAGGTGACAGATTAGCCAAAATTCTCTGGTTGGCACAAATGAGATAATGTAAATTTCTTTACCAATGACCAAGGTAATTTCTTTCCCTCAGAAGGTAATTCACACCTTTGTGCTTTTTCATCTGTGGTTTCTTTGACTGACATGAGGTTTAACTCTAATACAGGTAACTCCTCTATAGAGTTGAAATAAGACTCTGGGAAACTACCAAAAAGCTTTGTACAGCCCTGAGACTACAACATCATCACTCAGATGATGTAACTGAATTAGAAGGTGATGTTTGAAGAACACTGATTTTCAGGAATCACCTCACATATACAGGTGATAAAATCTAGAGCTAATTCTTATATTAGCCCAACAGTGGTGCTTCATCACTGGAGATATATTTATTTATATTATAAGCATGGAGTGTGTGCTGCTGCAAAAGCCACACAGACCTCTCCTGAAACACAGGAAAAAGAAATAAATCTAAGCACCCTAGATCTTTGTGGTTCTTAGAACAAGAATAGTAAAACTGGCCTCCTTCAGACGTTGTATTCTCATGTTGAATGAAGTATAGACACTTCCCACTACACCAAAATACCATTTTTTGACCTCTAAAACAAAGCATCTCTTAAAACTTCTGCTTGTCCATCATCTGTCTTTTTCTACCCGTTTCTTTGAGATTCACTTACTTTCTTGCTGTAGTTCAGGTATGTCCCTCTACCATCAGGAATATGAAAGAAGAAGAAAGCCATGGCACTGATGACTTCTACAACCTTTCTTTGGGGTGCCACCAGCTCTCAGATCCAATAAGAAATCACTGCAGCAGAGGATTTCTGTTTATACATTAACTGAACTGTTGGAGGCTAGAGAATACTTTGTAGATACCCTTTGCCCTTGGCTTTACAATTTACAATTAGTACTGACTAAGCTATTTCTTTAAAGGACATCAGAGGTAAGTTACAAAGCCTGAAAACAAATAGCAGTTAGGAACATAAGCACATTTGAAGGACCAAATCTTGACTTGTCTACCACCTCTTTTTCTTACTGCAAATTAAGGATAACATATAGGAGACTGCACAAACCTTTTTTTTTTGAAGACTAATTGCTTAAGCTCACACAAAAATTTGAACATGAAAAATGCAAGAGAATTGCTGAGTACTAGAAGTAAGGACAACACTGACTGAAGTCAAACGATAGCGATCACTGTATGTTTTCAGGTTTTTTTACAACATCATTTTTATCAATAGCTTGAGTTGTTCTGTCATGTAGTTTGACCTTTTACTTTGATTGCTGCCTCCGCTCCGAATTTCACACATTTCTGGATGATGGCTATGACTTATGAAGGATATAAGGTGCCCTAGAAACTGTGAAATCAACGGCTATAAAAATGACTGATGGAATTTTTCACATGTGCAAGAACTGTAACTTTTAGAGTTTTTTGGTTGTGAAGAATTAGAATGGTGTGGTGGCACACCAGGGTCAACCAATGCAGAATGCAACGGTAAAAGTCTGTTTTGCAACTTACCTTTATAATTAGTAGAAAAACCCATTTGTGTAACATTTTCTCAAAGAGACCTAACCATACCTAAAATGGTATGAGATTAGTCTCTAGGTTGTACTCAAGAGGTCATATAAGTCAGGTAGTCTGGCTTATTTTCAGCAAAAGGTAAATGACTGTCTTGAAAAGGTAAATTATGGGAAAATTTGTGTTAGAGAAAAACCATTGCATCTCAGCATCATTAGCAGTACTGTTATCTGCATGCAGACTTCCTTCAGTTTCTCTTCCTTGATGCCATGATGCCGATCCATTTCATTATATTGATGCAGAACAGTAAGCCAAATTCAGACTAGAAATACATATGTAATCATTTACAGGTAATCACAGCAGTGTTGAGAGTAGTTTTGTGGGAAAGCAAGTATAGGATTTTACATTTTCTCCATACAAGGTGTGTATAATTAATGATAAGCATGATGGTGTCTGTGACAATATTTACCTTTGGAGGTAAATGTGCTTCTTCACGCTTTCTGAACATTTTTTATTTTTCCACTGTGCATCAGTATGATGTTGATCCATGTAAAATGAAAGTACCAGAACAATTGCAAATAACAATCTGATATTGCACTGCCTCATTCTAATGTCTGAGTATTTTACAGATCCAGCTGTTCACTGCAGGGTGGAATGAATGGTTTTTCAGTCTCTAACATACTATGTACTCTTATGTCAGAAAGACTTCTACCCTATTGATTCAGTTGCAAGGATGGTGATTTGAAAGGTCTATCAGTATTTTTGCAATAGTTTCAAGTTTATGTCTACACAGCAGAATGAGGAGATTGTGGAAGTAGGGTTAGACATATTTGACTTAGCTTTAATAATTAGCACTCCTACCACCTGCAGTGAAAACATGCAGGACGTTTCATCTTGACTGCTAATCCTTCAAGGAAGGCAGAGCTTTTATTCAGTTTACTAACACATATTGATATTACTAGTCATTCTGTCTTCATAAAAATCACCTTAGTTATGCCTTTTCTGGAATTAAATATCTTTATTTTGCTTTATAGGCATGCCCTCTGTGTATCCATAGAAACAAGCACAGAATGAACTGTGATGCCTTGTAGTCACACGTTTGCTTTAAAGTTGCCACATAACGGAAGTGAGAGCTCCTTAAAAAGAAAAGAAAGGAGAAAATGACACAGAGGGCTAATGCAGCCAGAGGAAAGAATGTTTTAACTCTTCCAGTTTACTTCGTTAAACTTTTAATAAACAGTTACCAAATCCATATTGTCTGCAATATTAATGGATACATGTCTTCCTTTCCTATCAATACTCCTATAAGTACAACACACATTAGAACTAGGAAGCATGATTGACCATTCCAACAGTTCTAATAGGTTGGGGAGGAAAGTTAAACATCCTGCTTGTGGGTACACGTTGATTTGGTAATGACAGTAGGTGGATGGAGTTTTCCTAGGCTTCTAGGTTCAGTTGGCTAAATCAGGACAGCTCTATTGAAATATGTGGTGCTCTTGAAAAGTCATAGCTTTTCACATGCTGTAACACAAATGGGCATAACTAGAATCAGAAATTTAATTTTGGTGTGCTCAGATGGAAGAAGGCAAACTGGAATCCCATTCTCTACTTCTGATTGTTTATGCATTAGTATTAGAAATTTATTGACAAAAATAAAAAGTAACCCTAAAGCACTGTCTAGAACCTCGGTTCTCTCTATTTCTGTTATATGGCTGATCAAAGGTAGGTGTGGATCCCCTATTGATTATCCCTGGTCCAGAGCAACAGACTCTTTCACTCTTGCATTGCTGACTGCGAAGTTCTTCCCTTCTGAAGAGGAGGTGAAAAACGCACCCAGAAAGCTTATGAGGGTCTTGGGTACTTAAAGACTAAACTTAGAACAGGGCCTGGAGTCCGAAGGTTATTTGAGACCTGTATCATAAATTACCCTAGAATCATGAGAAATTGATAGAATCTGAGTATGCCGCATGCGCTAGCCAAATGATTATACAACTTTTAGTTAAAGGAGAACAATGCCTTTGTTAACTGATTCAATTTTCTGTAAAATCTTTTTGAGAGCTTCAGGACCGGAAGGCAGTTCCCTGGAGCTGAGATCCTCCAACAACCAAATAACTTTCACATCAAAGAATATGTTTCTCTTGAAGCTCCTACCTGTGACTGAATTTCCAACACAATAGCTTTCAGTGTGTTGAAGAGTCAGACCATAGTGTGAATGTTCAGCTTGTGTCTGAACCAAATGACTGGTTTTGTGAGGATCATAATCTTCAGCACAGTGGCAAATGTTTTAACACAAACAAAGATCTCCATGAAACAAACCACTTAGCAACTACAGAAACTGATGAAACAGCTGAATTCTTTGATTCATGTGCTTCTCCTCATTAAAACAAAGAAAAAAAAAAAAGAAAAAGTTCTTGCACTACTCGTAGTCACTTAAAAATGTGCACTCTACTCAAAAGCACTTAAAAATGTGCTGTTGTGTGACAAATCAGAGTGTGGTAAAAATCAAATGCCTCCAAAATAAAAATAAAAAAATAATTATTTGTACACAGAGTTGGTAATCACATATATGTGTGTGTGTGTGTGTGTGTGTGTATTTCATATTGAAGAAAAGCATGGAAGAAAGTGGGAAGTCCTACTGATGCACAACCATGATTGAATTGTATTCTCTGCTGTATGTAACCTCTACATAATTGAGGTGCATTCAGGGGTAGAAAATTAGTAGATGATACACTGTCATCAAAAACAGGTACAGCTTTCCATTTGCTTTCATTTTAAATTTTTAAATTTGATTTGCAAAATCACAAAGTTTTTAACATTCACTTGGAACATTTTATATGTGTTCTATGTAAGTATGGAATATCATAATCAGTAATATAAATTGTTATGTCAATTTGACATTGTATCATCTATGACACAAGGGCTTTAATAGATCTTTAACTGTAATTGATTATAAACATTTATTAACCACTTTTCTACTGACCTATTTAAAATATAAAATCAACAATTAATCAGTTTCTTCTATTATATTATGAGCAGATTCCTTTAAAATTTCACTTTCCTTTTCTACCTACGCTACCATTTCTTTTTAAAAGTGTCAAAGAGATGAGTGACTAAACTGTTTTAAAATGTGTAAATATTCATAATATTTCAATCTGTCAAACAGCAATAAAACTCATGTCATTGGTATTTGTGGAAGGGAACCTCTGACAAAGGTTTCTGCTAATGCACTGAACAGGGAATATCTTCACTGGGATTTCATTGTGATTGCAAAGAAAGCAGGGCAAGAGTGATTTGTGTTGCAGTTGTAAGAAGCTGGTTTGAGTCCTCCAAATTACAGAAATTTCTGTAATTTGGATGACTAGCCTTAAATATATTTTCTCTGTGTAGTATAATTCAGTCTTCTAGTATAATCTAAAACAGTGTTTACGCCAAGCTATCATTTATGTGTTTTCTGTGCTCCAGCAATTAGACTTCTGCTAGACTGGAAATTGTGGTACTGGAAGAATGGAGTGATTCATTGCCAGGGTGTTTCTATGCTAAGTTTTTCCACTGCTGTAGTTGTTCAACTCCACAGGTGGTAGCTATGGCAGCATCACATGTGCAGACAGAATACCATGCAGCTTCTGATGTTTTATGGAAGTTTAATTTTTTTACTGTTAAAAGCAGTCCTGAGGAGCATAATTATTATATATGGAATTAACTACACTGCTACCATTAAAGATTAACTCATGCAGAGTAAGAGAAACTTTAATAAATGCTAAAAGTAGAAAAAAAGTATTATGGAGTGACTTAGTAAACAAAGAATATTTGAAGCAGTACACATACACTACAAAAAGTAGAAGACATAAAAAGTGGTTGACATGCCTTTTAAAAGTTTATAATATATGCAACTGTAACCAATATTTTTGTTGATTTTATCTAAGGGTCACCTTTAGCTCCAAAGTGGTGCAGTTACGCTGCAAACATGCAAGCTAATCTATTTGTACACAGGACTCCATAAATCTCAAATTCCAGTGAAGACAAGAAAAACGGTTTTTCTGGACCCCCTTTAGCACTCTATTTGTTATTTATCAAATATCTTGCTGTATACATATCTAAGATGTTCTGCTGATGTGATACAATAAGAAGCAAGGAGCACTAGAATCATGAATTAATCTAAAAATCACCAGGATAAATCAGACAGGATCACAAGCTGTACATTAATCACTCCTTCTTCACACGTCACCACCTGCCAGGAGATGGCTGGCATTGTGCCCTCTCTCATTCTTAAACTGTTACAGGCAGTGCCTGAAATAGTATCATGTCCTATTTTATGAAGGTTAAGTGTCCTGAAGAAAAGGTATTGTCCTCTTACTACCCAAGTTATTAAAAAGCCTCAGCCACGATTCATCATCATTTCAATGAATACATTGCTCTGCAGTCACTGTGCACTTCCGCTTGCCAGGGGACACAACCCTCTGAAGAACACAACCTGCAGCACATTCCTACCACCTGTCATGTTGAAACAGCAGTTTTTCCAAATGCACACCAGAGACCCTGTGAGAAAGACCCCAAACACACTTTCTTGCAGCCAATCTTATGACAAGAAAAAATTTCCTTACCAGGGTCTCAGAAGAAATTAATGCAATAGTCACAAGTAACTCACAAGATTCCCAGATGTGCTCTATACTATGAATGAAAATTAGTGATCTCCCAGCAAGACAACTGTGGCTGATGAGGCAATATCATACACTTTCTCTTCTGAGATATGAAAAAGAACTGGTAGATAGATATCTGACTAATTTATGATGTGCCTTATTAAGTCAGGCGAGAATCTCAGAATCCTTTCTTCCTCCAGACAAATCCATATTCCTTCTAGGACCTGTTCCATGGCCAGGACACACACTGACACCAGGTGATGCTTCCTCGCCTGAAACAGTACAGGGTAGTAGAGAGAGACATAAGCCATTTTTTCTTTTGCTACTCCGGAAATGTTTCCATAATTAAGAATTTTGAAATATTATGAGAGGAAAGAGAAAAGGGGTGAAAATTGAAGAGGCTAAATATTACATCACATTTAGCAGCAAAAAAAGGATTTTTTTCCCCCAGAATATGCTTTCAATTAGAAATGCTGATTTTTTAAAAGCTAACTTCTGCTACTATTTTCCTATTATTATCACCGTGACACTTGTAATACTGCAAACACTTCACAGCTATGAGATGCTCTGTCTTGTGAAAGATATTAAAAAAAAACATTAATCTAATTTTGTTCTGAGTTAAATTTTATGCAGGATTTGAAATGCATGAGGGGTTTTTTTTGTTAGGAGCTAGCATTTGCTAGAGACTCGTTAGATACTTCAAGCATTAGATTTAGGTCAAAGTTTGTACTTTATTTATTCATAGTCTCTCACCCCCACCAAAGACAGCAATTGCTGCTGAAGGGACAGTGAGGACATTCTACCTTTAAATACTGAACAAGACATAAGGCAAGTGGATGTGGACATTATTTATGACTTTATACATTGACCTATTATATGTGCTGGATATTTCATAGTTTGCTACTGTTGCAACAGATCAGAGAATTAGGTTTGCACATTTATTCCAGCTAGCTGTACTCAGTCTGGCTGAGAAAGAGTTAATTTTCTTCATAGCAGCCCATATGTTGCTGTGGATTTGTGAGGGTAACGGTGTTAGCACATCAATGATTTAGCTATTGCTGAACAGTGCTCTCACAGCATCAAGATCTTCTCTGTTTCTCACTGTGTGAGTAGGCTGGGAGTGGTCAGGAATTTAGGAGGCGACTCAAACTGGCCACAGGGATATCCCACACTGCATGAGATCGTACTTGGCAATGAAAACCGGGAGGTCATCCTTCCGAAAGAGCTGTTGCTGGGGAGACTGACTGGGCATTGGTCTGCTGGGAGTAAACCATTGCTTGTGTATCACTAAGGGTTTTCTCTTTGTTTTTCTTCACTTATGAAGCCGTCTTTATCTTAACAGTGCAGTTTTCTTGCTTTTGCCCTTCCAGTTGTACCCCCACCCCTCCCCATCCTGCTGGCAAATGAATTGTTGGGGGCTTACCTGCTAGCTGGGGTGAACCCACCCCAGTCAGTAACTGACAAACTCCTAATGGCCCCGGGGGCTATGACAGCAGGAACTGCAATACAGTCACACTGGAGAAGTTTGCATTTGGCATGCTATTCAAGGACAAATGATGTGGCCCAAAGACTGGAAAATCTGGAGCTTGCAAGGGACATTAACTTCCTGCAATTCTTCCCCATTTTGGTATCAACAAACATTTGTCAGAGTAAGTTCACTTGCAGGTCAGGATTTCTGTGACAACCTGGCTGCAACGTATTTAATCAAGAAACGGAGAGCAGAAATCCTGCATGTCCTTAATGGCTTTCACACTTCACTTTTGACTGCTCCTACTGGCCCACAGATCACAGAAGAGCCCTTGCTGGGGTTCTGTCGATGGCAAATACAGAAAACCCATTCACCTGGAGTCAGTACAAACTACAGTAACACGCCCACAGAGCTACGAGTATGTTCTTGGAGGTGACACTAAGAGGGGCTGAGCAACACAGCGAAATATGCAGATATTTTGGTCTGTCCTAGTGCAGTACTTGAAATCCAGGAACAACAAAGACTGCAGGGGAAGCAGGCTGCGTGCTATCAAGGGAAATATGGGAAATATATATCATTATCAATCTGTTTGCTTGGCATCAACAATCTCAGAATAATTGTAGGCATTCTTGTACAAAGAAATACTTAAGTATCTATCTCCACTCTGAATTTTTCTCCTTTTTACATATGGTGCATGCAAGTTCTTCTATTGGAAGAGAACAATTATTGTCTGTTAGCTTTTCTCATGTCTCTCCTGATGTCATAGACATCTTTCATAACACTCTTCGAACATCTTTTTTCCACACTAGAAACTCTCAAGCTAATATGTTGAATGGAGATATTCTGTTTCTTCGATCATCCTTCTCGACTTTTTTCCCTTGTCACTCTCCTTCTTGAGATAAGAGAATAACATGACAAAAATAATTTGGGGTAAACAATTAATATTTGTGCGTCATGATGCTTTTTCTTTATTTTTTACTCCCCTCCCCCCTGCTTCCTAAGTACTTACTCACTCCTTTCTTAGTTGCCCTGAGCACAGAGCTGGTATATTTCATAGATTATTCACAAACTGTTCCAGAGGCTTCTAGAGACTATAAAGTTCCAAAACATTTCCCAAGAGGTAGATGCCAACTCTTCATTTACAAAGTGAAGAACTTACCCTCTTTTATTTTGTTTTACCTCTCAGTATGTATTAACTTTCTTTATATTGAATTTCCATCTACATTTATTTGTCACCCAGTCAGTATTGTGAGAACTCTCATATGATTACTCGCAGTTGACTTGGATGGCTATGGATCAGCCTTTAGAGATAAAAGATAAGGTAATACGAGCAAAATGTTATAGTGGACCTTGAGCAGGGTCAAGAACCAACATGCAGCTGGAAATATTGTAAAGACGGGTTGTTACCACGTGCTTTGGGGAAGACACCAAAACCTCTGTATCTAGTGAACAACATGCCCGAATTCTTTGCTTTAAGTGGAATGAAGCTTTTTCTTTCCTTTTTTTTTTTTTTAGTATTTCAAATTCTAGAGTATGAGGGAGAAGAGATAAACAATATCAATGCACAAGACACATATTTATGCCTGGTTAAAAGTATAACACAGTGGCAACTTTCCCTTTTAATTTCAGGTCAGCTTTTATGTGTGCATTTCAGTTAAAGGGGATTCCAGAAAAACTAAAATGCATATCCAGTTAAAAAAAAATGAATTAAAAATATTTAAGAAAAATTACCAAAAATAAAAAAATATATCTGTACAGTGAAAGCAGTGAAAATGCCATCTTGCTTCTTGTGTCACCCTGTTGGTTTTAAACCATTAAAATGCCTATTTTAGATTAATTATAATCTAAGATGTTCTCAAGTAAAATAATATTGTCTGTTTCTAAATGTGTTTCCATTCAAGGCACATAAGGCAATTTATCTCAAAGAGCTGTTGTGGAGAGATGATAAGGATACAAACACATCCTAATCATAAAGGGACACTGGCCATTTCTGGAACATAAAAGACAATTGTTCTCAGTTAAAGATGAAAATGGTGATAAGAAAACATGGCATTTACCTGGAATTTTGTAAAATTACATTTTCATCTATCATGTCAATTTTTCTAGAAATCAGTTAGTACAGCTGCTAAGGCAGACAAAATTAATAAAATCTAGAGTTTTTGTTGTCTAGTATCCAAGTGCCAGTGTTACGAATGTCCTGAAGGTACAAGTGTCTCCTGTTCGGATGACTGTGATATGTTTTGTTTCTCAGAAACAGCAGTTACCATAGAAAATTACATTTTAAAACTGATAAATCTCCAGAAAGCAGAGAATCAAAACCATCAAAGAACAGACAACTGCCAAACAGTCATCTGCTTTTTGAATAAATGCTTCTCGTGGTACAAGGCTCATTACTGTTCAGTTTCTGATAAGTTCTGCTGTAATTATGCAGAAGATATGCTAGGATTAGAATGTGCTAAGAACTATGGTATGGGAAAATTGTTGCTTTTCCACAGATTTTCAGATCTTGGGCAAATCTCTTAGACATTTTCACTGAAGAGCATATTTAAGACAGCAATAACTTCACTATAACATACCACCTCATGAGGTTCCTCTGCTAGCAAGACCAACTTGAGTTAAAAAGACCACCATACAGGAATTTTTAGTAGTAAAGGAATTCAAGTTAGAGACAAGACTCAAATTTGAATAGTTTTTCAACTAAGGGAAGAGAAGTTTTTTTTCTATGCTAAGGTTCTTCCTCTGTAAAATTAGTATAATTTCATTTTTCTGTGTGGGTTAAAATGAGCAGCATGAAGTTCTGTGGAAATATGATCCAGATTAGTCCTTAACACACATTTTAAACAAATTCTGGTACTTATGTTAGCTGTCATCCAACACTAGTGATTCAAGGGAATGAACTAATATTTCTACTCACATTTAGCAATGTTTACTCCTTGGCCTTAGCTTTAGCATGTCAGTATACTGGCTGGAGAGAAACACTATTTTTGTGTCTGTTAACACTGAAAGATTTTAATTCGGAAAGGAAAGCTGAAAATTGCTGAATGCAAAATTACCCATTTTATTCCGAATTAAGGAAATTACTATGATTATTTTTTGTATTTATTTTTTAAGTCACGCCCATAAATGCAAGCTTTCTGAAGCAAACCCAGTAATGTCAGAGTATTCCTAAAATTTTGTAAGGTAAACTTACTGAAGACAGTTACACGCAAAGGTGTGTGTGACTCCTTTGCATTAGCATGCTGAAAACAGCTTTAGTGCTAGGCAAACATCACAGGTATAATAAGGGCTTGAGGACATTCTCTACAAGCCTGCCTGAGTCCTAAGTACATTCCCAGAAAACTTTTCTGTAAACCTGTATTCCCTTCAGTGAAGTTCATACACAAGCTTTGATGTGTCTACTTATGTTCCACCACCTTTAACTCTTGTTTTAGAAGAAACATTTTTTTTTTCCTGAAAGAATAGGAAACTATGTTATTATGAGCATATTAAAAAACAAAACAAAATAAAAAGCTTGTACAGAACAAGTTAATTCTGTTTACAAACAATCAAATCAGAACAATCACATCCTGGGCTGCATCAAAAGATGTGTTGCTAGTAGATCCAGAGAGGTGATTCTGCCACTTTGCTCTGCTCTGGTGAGAGCTCACCTGGAGTACAGTGTGCAGGTCTGGAGCTCTCAATATAGGAAGGACATCGACCTGATGGAGCGGGTCCAGAGGAGGGCCACAAAAATGATCAGAGGGTTGGAGCACCTTTGCTATGAGGACAGGTTGAGGGAGCTGGGGTTGTTCAGCCTGGAGAAGACGAGGCTCCGGCAAGACCTAATAGGAGCCTTGGGGGCCTACAGGAAGGCTGGGGAGGGTCTGTTTACAAAGGTTTGCAGTGACAGGACAAGGGGCAATGGCTTCAGGATGGAAAAGAGCAGATTGAGATTGGATATTAGGAAGAAATTCTTTCCTCTGAGGGTGGTGGACCACTGGAAGAGGTTTCCCAGGGAGGTGGTTGAGGCCCCTTCCCTGGAGATATTCAAGGTGAAGCTTGAAAAGGCTCTGGGCACCCTGGTCTAGCTGGGGGTGTCCCTGCTGACTGCGGGGAGGTCAGAGTAGATGACCCTAGAGGTTCCTTCTGGTCTGGACCATTCTATGATTCTATGAAAAGAATCCTCAATAGTCTGAGACTTTTAACTTCAAGACACTGTTGGTATTTAATACTGATCAGAAGGAACAAAAGTCACAGTACTTATGACTATGACAAACAGACATGAAAACTTATCAAAAACCTGAGTAGATAAACCTAAGACTTTACAGGATGACATACTGGATGTAAAAGGTAGCTGTTTGAAAAATGCCATGAATCCTGCATGCAGATAATAGTGAAACCTCTTGACATACAATAAATCAAAAAAAAAAAGCTCATTCTCTGAAAAAATACTGAAGTTTGTCTTTCAAAATTTATAGTTTGGGAAATTCGAAGTAAAAAAGCTGCTTGAAGCAATGGGCTTAACAAGTCTGTTTCAAGACTCTCAAAACTGAAATTAAAATAGATCTGAAGGACTGTAAAGTCAAGTAAAATCATTACAGTGGCCTATGGTAATGTTGGACTTCTAGTTACTTTACTCCAGGTTGTTTGCTGAATGAATATGAAGTCTATTGGCACCATATGCATTTAATTCCTTTTGAGAAAACTATGAGATGCTATGTGTCATAATAACAAATCCCCCTTGTAATAGACTCTTAATGTTGTTAAATATTATTATTTTACACCTTAGTTTTCTTTCTCCTTTTACATATTTAAAATAAAACATGCACAGACACCCCTAATCTGAAGTAGTGAAAGCTTGTTTACTTTCTACGTTAATGATCACTCAGGGAGTGCCTTATGAAACCGTAGAGGATTAGGTTCCAGTGTAACGGGTATTTAACACACTGTAAGAATCAGATCTGGCAATGTAATATTTGAACACCATGGTAACAGATCTATTTGTGCAGCTGCTCAAATACTATGAAGATAACAATGATATAAACAGAAAGCCTGAAGATATCAATAGTTTGATAGTTTTTACAGTTCCTGCGTTCCTTTCTCTGTAGGCTGTAAAGATTAGGGGGCTCATATCTCACTGCTGCCCCACTCCTTAAATCTCTCTATAAGCAGGAGTGACAAACCTCAATCACACATTCCTTAATGCAGTTCATACTGCTGAGCATTTTCGTAAATACTTAGGGGTTCTCTGTGTCTCCAAAGCCTGAGACCAAGATTTGTGCCACTAGACCACAATTTATAAGATTATGCTTAAATGGTTGAAAAGTTAAAGAACATTCTGGTAATTTAATTGTAGGTACAATTGGGGAATGAACCATTTTAGCAAATGAAAGTCTGCTCAGCAGGTTACAAATGTTTTCTGTATTTGCAGTTTGTTATCAGCGTATAACTGGCTGCTTCTAGCTTTGGTACCCAGAGCAGCAGGCTTAAATACCAGGCAGAACAATCGAGAGCCTTCATCAGTCAGGTTTCAGAATTGCTTTATGACAATTTGCAATACTTATGATTCTGGCAACAGTCTGTAATAATACCTGTATACTAATATAATAAATCAAAGCTACTACATAGAATTTATACTTATATTATGATGCCTTTGGTTTAGCATTAGCTTAATGTACTCCCCTGCAATAATGCTCTGCACATTTGCTGTAATATACTGCAATTTTATACAGTTGCTTTATTGAAATAATACTGCATAGAATTTTTACACATTTCTTAAAATAGCAGAAATGTAATGTAACCCAAAAATCATTGGTTATTTAGTAATGCATGAGATGTTAAAATTATGCCATATTTATATTGTAAATTATTCTTTTTTCTTCTTTTTTAGTGCCTCAGATATTCTCTTCAACACTGTGCTACTTCACCCTCCTTCACTCTGTCAATGCACAGAAGTATTATTTTAAAGAACACTACTGTTGAAGTTTGCCTACCAATTTGTAACATTTTCTAAGAAGCAGTTAAAATATAAAGGAGTTCCTTTTGTCCCTGCTTCCCCATTTTCTTTCCTTCATTTGCATACATTCAGCAAATGCTGAAGGAACAACCATGTTTACTTTGCTGAATGCTATTTCAGACTTTATGAAATCAAGGGAGAGATTAATGGATCATGGTAATCTTATACATAATTTTATTGTCCTTCAGAACCCCTTAGATGTGAAAAGCTGTGTTCACAGAAACTAAAGACTTTATCTTCCAGTCTAGGAGTCTGTTTTTGTCAACATAAAGATATTACAGATGACAGTGCTCACATAGTTTACCAGAAAGGAATAACCCTTGCCTCTTCAGCTCCTGAAGTAGGCAGGCATTGTCTTAAGTGTACAACAAATTTCTATCGTGAGAGGACCCTAAAGCAGTACAATCCTGTTGCTTAGCAATATGAAGCAAACAAGATTAAAAACAATTCTCTTCATCCTATTTTCCTCTGCCCCACACTTGTTCCTTTTCTGAAATATCCACAGGCATTTGAGACTAAGCCATACTAAGCCTATATTCAGTAGGATAGCCTATATTTTTTTAAAATATGAAGCAGGAACTTTGATGAAATCCTTTAACAGAAGTACTAGATTTTACTGAATGTTGAAAACTATTAGATTGCTAAACCAGAACAATCCACTTAATGGTATTTGTGGCAAGCAAAAACAAATGTCAGATTTAGATTCCTTAAAAAATAGATGAATTAATACTGTGCCAGAAGCAGAATTTCTTGTTCAAATATTACAGAATCAAAGAATGGTTGAGGTTGGAAGGGATCTCCTGAGGTCACCTGGTCCAAACTCTCTGCTCAAGCAGGGTTACCTACAGCCAGTTGCTCAGTACCATCTCCAGACAGCTTTCAAATAAACTCTACGGATGAAGACCGTGCAACCTCCCAGGGCAATAAATATCAGTGCATGTTTTGCTAATAATGCAGTATAAAGCAATTTTTTAACAACTTCAGAATACATTGTTTTTGCTCATTTTACTCCTTATCGATATAGTTATAAGGAAAAAAAAAAGATACAGATGCTGGCAACCTGACAAACAATCACTTTAATTTCAAGATAGGTCTTAGCTATTAATAATTACAGCAGCCAATCAAATGGAAGTTGCTTACACAGGTGAAATACCGTTTGAGTAGTCTAAATAGACAGTGAAGGATGTTCACTGGATTTTGAGCATTTTCAATGCTGAAATGCTTACTTGTCAGTTGGCTAGCTTGAATGTATAATCAAATTTTCAGACTCATTGTGCCTTGCAAACAAATGCCAAGGAAGACATATTTTTTTGAAACTGTAACACCCAGTTATTGAACTGAATGTTTATAATTTCAGAATGTTCCGTTTTTTTGGCATTTTATGTTTATCCAACTGTTCTGAAACTGGAAGATTAAAATAGTATTAATAAATATACATCCAACAATTAAATGTTTGCACAGATCACAGATGACTTGGATGACCGTACAATATTAGAAAAAAAAATCTTCAGATGAGACAAATGATACTGAATAAAGGAGGCAGACTCAAAAGAGCTGAACTCTCAAGAGAACATACAGAACATATTAAGCGATATGTTACACAGGGAGAAAGTCTTTTCTGTTGGAAAAATATAGCCTATTTTTGTCACCCTTTTATATCAGAAATACAAATCTAATCACTTTGAATGACATGGCCCCTTTTCAGATTTAGCTTGGCTACATAATATAAAATACACTAGGTGGCAGCAAAAAGTAAGTTAACAAATTTGTAACCTTAAAGTACATACCAAGATATAGTACAGAAAATCTGCATGATTTCAACAGGGAATGAAGGTGAAAGGATGGAAATTCTAGTTTTCTTTTGCTTAGGCGTACTCCATTAAGTAATGTAATGATGAAGCAAGTTGTTCATTGCCTTATTTATTATTCTACAGCAAAGCTGAGATGTTCACTACAGTCTTCAAGAATGCAAGGCAGAGTCTGTACATGGCTCAGTGCAAAGAAAGTCATTAAGAAACCTAATGGTACTGCTAATACATGCACAAGTAAATACACCATTTCTCAATACTTTGGGTCAAATATTTCAGGTAAAATAATATGCTATACTTAAATGTAAGAAATTACATATAACGGAGATTATATGTCAAAATAAGGCCTTGTTTTCCAAGTTATTTGTACTCCTGCCTCCTCTTCAACAGATTTTAGTTTTTATAATTGGGATTTCAAACTACAGTCATGCAAAAGATTCCCTGAAGAGTTGTGGTTTGACCAGTATAGTCTGATTAAAAATGGATCTCTTCCTAAAAAAACAGCTCTGTAAGCCGTACCACTTAAATCTTATCTAAAATGGCTGTCAGATTATTAGGTATAATACAGAGGACAGCTGTAATGACGTTATACTCTGAAAAACATTTGCAAGCTGTCATGTAGTACTTACCATGACCCCCACTGAAGTTAATTATGTATATCTAGCTGTTTATTTTCATATGCAGGAGAGACAAAAAGTAACAAATAAGATTAATCTAATATCTCACAAGCAGGAATCCCTTATAGATGTCAATCTATTAAAAGAAGTAGGGAATCTGCAAATAGATCAAACAGTAAGAGGCAAGCAATACAAATGTAAAGCCACATAAAACAGAGAACTTGCTACTTATACTACTTTTTATATTTTAATCTCTTCCTAGTTTTCCTTCTATCACGGTACTGCAGACAATGAATCACTTTGAGAGGCTCACACTTTACATCCCAACGTGCTCTTCCACCTACCCATCTCCCACAGGGATTTCTTTGTCTAGGAAACGAGGAATAGGGAAAGAGAAAACAGACCAGAAGACTCTGCTTAAAGATCACAAGAGTGACTTCTTGAATTTCAGTTGCTTTGGTATACTCTGTAACAGACATTAAATCACCTATTGAATAATTCAGGATGAGGCATGGTAGCACTTTCTTGCAAACTTGCATTATTTGGCAACTTCATCATATATCACACAACAACTGTGTCACAATGGGCTTTTTTGCACATCAGCTGAAATCCCCCAAACAACGTATAGAACGTAAATTTAAACTACAAAGCCTGGTGAGTATTGTGGCAGAAAGTAAGAACACTTTAAGAAAGAAACCTGGGTCCAAGTCTGTAAGTAAATCAGTAACTGATTTAAAATATCACCTTTAATATTAAAGAACATAAATTTGAAACTCCTGCTGTACTAATGAGGGTATCATTCCATGTCCAAAGACATTCTGTCTTTGTCAAAATATTTTTCATCAAAATATTTTCAATCTGAATACTGTGGTTATCTTTTTTTTTATTTTCAGAAAGGCTGATAAAACTTTCCTACAATATGTATGTCCTAATCTGAAAAGGAACCAGACGATTTCTGGCATCCCTATTTCTGTGCATGTGCATATGGACCATTGTTCTCTATTTCTTCCCTGAACTTTCTATGTCTTTCCCAGTGTACAGAGCTTGCTCTTCTCCATTTCCCTAACAGCATCTTGCAGATGTAATTTTCATTGAGTTCAACTAGTTGCAAAGGTATTTCTACTGAAATAAGTACACATCCCTACTGTTTCTAAATGGCTTTTAATTATTTTTCTTTAATTTCACAGAATCACAGAATA
>VZTM01002972.1:289-17546 GCA_013400555.1 Jacana jacana | reverse complement strand
CAGATTTTAGGTTCCTAGAGTATGATCCACGGGGGAGGCTTCTCTCCAAGGCAGATAGGCAAGAAATGTTGGCTTTATTGAGGACATTTGCTGTTCTGTGTATGGTGAGATGTAGAGTGCTCCTTGGAGCATGCTCAAACCTAGATCTTAACCATTTGCAATAGCTGTTTTCTTCTGGCTATCGTCTTCCATGTTTTGGTGCCGTACTCCCACTCTCATATTGGTGGGAAAGATATCATGTCATGGTACGAGGAAGATGTTTTGTGGCTCTTTGTTTTATCATAATATTTTAAAGAAAAGGAGCAGGTCTCAGTGATCCTGTGAGACTCTTCCAGAACAGTGTTGATAATTTGCCATACACGTTTGATGCATGTACCAAGAACTCTAGCAAGTATCATGAGATCTCTACATTTTTGTGTTTCTGTAATAACAAGAGGCATTGCTGGGGGATATACAGGTTTCTTCCTTTTGTTGTATTATTTTTCTTGCCACATGTAGCTATTTGCATAGTTTGCTATGCATCCATTATGTTGTTTCTCAGTAGATAAATTAAGACATCAGTCCTTGCAATGCTGTCATGGAAATCTGACTCACCCTGACAACTGAGTAGAACTTTCCATTTGTCAAAGAGACAGGTTTTAAAACATAAAAAATGCTATAATTAAAACAAGAAGTGCAACACAAGTCATATAAGATCAATCATCTTCTTTCTACCTGAGATATAGTCAATGAATAAAAATAGCTTTACATAGTCAGTAATGTGATTCAGAGACTGAAACATAGCCATTTTCAAAGGAGAGCTAAATAGAAGTTAGGCATTTCAGTTGCAAGAAGTTTCCTTTGTTCTTTTTAGTTTGGTCCTTTGAAATGCGGCTGCATAAATAACATGTAAAGTAGAATGTGAGGGGGTGGTTTACTGTATAATCAGACAGTTATGGAGCTGAGCTCATATTTGGATAAATATTTATTGGAATTTTCTATGTTTGCTGTTAACTTCACAGAAGCTACAAGGATTACTTTAGCTCCGCTGAATGTTGATGTCACCGTTGGAGAAAATGCTACCATGCAATGCATTGCATCCCATGATCCTACATTAGACCTGACATTTATTTGGTCTCTAAATGGCTTTGTAATAGATTTTGAGAAAGAGCACGAACATTATGAAAGGAGTGTTATGGTAAGATACTACAGATCCTCATTTAATCTATGAAAGTTTTCTTTATTGTGAGTACCTGTCTTTTCTGTTTTACTTTTTCTATTGTGTTGGTTCAAGTCTAGAGAAATACAGTAGGCTAGGAACATAATTACAATTTAGATGCCTTACAGACACGTAGATGCTTGCAGATAGATACCTGAAATCACATACCTAAATTGCTGTAAGTATTTTGATACCTCAGACAAATCCTACTCCAATTAATAGTGAATACAGCTGGTAAGTAGGTAGCCTGATCGTAAACAGGGTGCAAATTGTCTCAAAAAAAGTGTTCATATGCAAATACTTTTACTTACCCATGTTTTTCTCATCAACATTTCTGGAATTTGGCACAAGACTGGGCCAGATGGTGGGTAGGAGTCAGTCAGTCTGTAAACACTGAGCAAGAAGAGCTTGTGTGAAGGCTAAACAAGTTAATACAAAGACATTCATTTTGGCACATAGAAAGAGGAATCATAGATCTTTCATGTTTGCATGTACAGTTATCTTTTTCCAGTCTTCTATCTATCTTCTTATTATTCAAAATAAATATCTCAAGTAGAAATCCTTTCTGGTTATGCCTAATCACATGCTAATTTACCTAACATTCAAAAACAATCTGGTTGCCCACATGTATATATTTATTCTGTTGCTCTGGGTATCATTTTGTATCATTTAAATGATACAAAAATCCTCAAATTTAGATACCCTGTTTTTTTGTGCTAATGGTGCCTGTAGTGTCTGGGAATGCAAGGGGCCATGTTTAATTTCAGCTCCATGTTCAAAATGTACTGTATAACACTGCCTCCTGAAGAATCCTTCTCCTAGACTGGCAATAGTGTTTGATTTTCCATGGACCAAGAGATTCTTTTTCTCTCTCTTTTTCTTTTTTTTTTCTCTTTTTTTTTTTCTCCTGAAGTCTTTATGTCTTCATGTGAGAAGAAGTTTGTCATAACTTTTCTGGTCTGATTTGGAGCAAACCATTCCTTTGAGGATCCAGAGTTGCCTCAGCCTGCTCATTTGCTGAGTTGTAAATGTTCCTAAGAAGTCACACTGCTCTCTTTTCAGTGAGAGACCAAGTCTTTGTCCAGCAAGCCAGTAGAAGTATGCTAAGATCAGCTGGAAAACATTGAAGCCAAAATCATAAAGCCCTTTCTACAATAAACCTCTGGAATGTCTATGTCCAAACTTAGTAGCAGCATACTAAACAGTTTGCAGTGTATTTGGTGTTGCCTCAGGAATTACAAAATATGTAGGTCTACACTAGTACACTAACATCATTCACAACATTCCTTGCATGTGGCTGTTAAGCCATGATTTTGATAGGTTTCTATTTACACTTCAGTACTAATCAGTGCATGGGAGTACCTTGAAAAAGCTTGAATACCTTCCTAATGGGGTTGACTTGTCCTTAAATAAAGGCTGGAAGGAATCTTGAGCGTCAGTCAAAATAAGAGCGTAAGGAGTACCGCCCCATTAAATGTATTCCTTGTAAAACTGTTCTTGTTGAATTTTATTTAGTTGATTGCTTTTAGCTACCTGACAGAAGACACAAAGAAATTGTGTTCCGTGAAACAGAAAATCAGCCTGAAGGTGTTGATGAGTCAGTGATTTTGGTGTGGAAGGAAGGTAAAAGTGCCTTTATGAGAGGACTTCATAACGCAAGACCATCTAATACAAGAGAGGAACCTGATCTTTTTCCATCTGTCGGTCATATGTTGAACAAAAGTTGTTATATCATTGACATACACTTTTGGGTTTTGCTCTCAATAGTGAAAAATAGAGGGAAATTGGATTACTTTTTTCTTTTAGGAGAAAATTAATTCTGAAATTTAATCGCAACTTTCAGGTAAAGCACTTCAAGTGAAGAAATCTGGAGCAAATAAGGTCCTCAGCAAGCATCTAAGGCGTAATTATTTTTTAAGATTGACTTAATATTTAGGTTCCCAGCCACCTCTTTTGTATTTTAGATAGCCAGTGATCCAGGATCCTTTATTCCCAAATTCTGATTAACTCTGCAGTATTTTAGACACACAGAAGTGCTTGATTTTAAAAACAATTTAGCCTAGCTTTTCTAGACTAGCTTGGTCTCTGCAGACCTCTATGGTCGGCAGTAAAAGAGAAAAAGAGGTGGTTCACTTCCTGTGGTTGTTGAATCTTGTGCTGGAAGATTTCCTCTTTCAATAGATTATAAAGATGGATACTCCATAGTTCAGAAGTAACTGAAGAGTGACTAACTCTTTATTCACTTGGGAAGTTAAAGTTAAGTAGATTAGATCCAGTTATCAATTCATTTATTTGTCAGTGTCTAACTCCATCTTCCTGAAGGATATTTCTCAGTTTGTTTGGGATTTCAAAGGCAGAGCAAGTGCAGATCATCTCCTTCCTCAGTGTTTTTAACTCAGGACAGAGGAGACAGTAGAATCGTGATTGAAGTCTGGAATTGCAATTCGTAGTTATTTGGTGGTTCAGCACTAACTTAATAACAATTATAGTAACAAAATTTTTAATGAATTCAACTAATCCAGTACAAAGGTTTATATTGGTTGTAATTAAGAGGAATATGCACTTTCATTATTTCTGTTTCATTCGTATATTACCGCATTCTTACATTAAGGTGGTGGGTTTTTTCCTTCCTGTGTGAGCAAGGGGATTTTCTCCTGCTTGCTGCTTCCACCTCCGGCAGTTCCCAGCTCAAGTCACCGGGTGGCAGGTTTGCTCAGGCTTTCTCCCATGCAAAGGAATGAGCGTATTTGACAGCAGCAGCCCTCGCTGCTGGGCTTTAAGCAGTGGAGTCCCATGCTGTCACACAGCCCTTCACAAACATAAAAGAAAAAAAATGTTCCATCATGAATGTTAAAATTACCGGATATGAGATGTGGGCTATAATTTCCTGTTGATGAAGGATCCTCATCTGTCTTCCTGATAATATCACTATTAATTTATGTGACAATGCAGATAAACAGGCTGAAACTTGATAGGGCCACAGTATTTCAGTTATTAAAATAATACTGATATTGTTTTCACATACACATAATGGAATGCTAATGAAATTCATGGAAATACCTGCATAAGTTTTCTTTCTTTATATGGAAGCTTTAGTATCTCCATCATTTGCTGAAGGCAAAACTAATTTGCATTACATCAGTACTAAATTTCATCAAAAGAACATTTGTCAGTGCTATTATGATTTCCTATGACAGTGATATCCAAAATGAAGAATACATATATTAATTGGTTAGCTTTCAAATGGTCAAGTGGAGTCTTTGAAATCTGACTACTAAAATGATTGCTTTTGACTTTGTGTGTGGTTGCTCCTCTAATTATTCGATTGAGAAACTAAAAGTTAACACATCCTTTCAAGTCCCATAGATATATAGCACTTCAAGTAATCTGGAAAACTAATTTAGTTTAAGCATTTGTTATATATGGATCTGCTTTTCTTCATGTATAATTTAAGTTTGAAAAGATTACTTTTAATATATATTTTTAAAGTATATACTGTCCAAATAAGTCTATTCTTTATTACAAAAAAATATCTTTAATATGTGAAGGTGTATAGCTATTTTTTATGTACTTTTGGAGTCACACTAATCCATTTGTATGGATAGTAAGGAAGAGGAACTCCATAATTTAACTGATTGAAGTCAGAAACTTTTGTGTGATTCTGTGACGATTTCATGTGGTTGTGTAAAAAAATATAGTCAAATGAAGTGTAACAGAGACGGTACTGAGTGCTGAAAGCCATTGGCACCTGTATTTTGCTCAGCCAACACCTTTATGCTGGTGCACAGTTACTTGTCTAATGAGATATCAGCACCTTTCACCACAAGCAGAAGTAGCTGTGTTTGAAATAGAGTCAAGCTACTGAAACAAAACTTGAGTAAGAATGTGATCATTTTACAAAATGTGTCATGAAATATTATGCTTTATTCTTTCCAATTTCCATCAAATTTGGAATTTTAACACAAGTAATTTCATTTTAACGTTTAGGAAGTTTTTACCTTACCAGCAGCTTTAGTGATGGAATTTTTGTTACAGAACAGATAGGGAATCTTTCTCCAGGTAGGTCACAGGACTAGAAAAGTGTCTTTACTGATGCTGGACATTGCATAGCATTGCACCCAACTAAAAACTCTCATGAGATGAAGAGCATTGTTCAAGACGGTGCTTGATGACACACCTTAGTGTCATGTCTGCTACTGAGCAGGAGTTAAGACCTGCTGAATCCACGGTGTGGTTTCAAGTGTTCATTGCTTTGAGGACGCGGCACAAAGGCAGCCAAACATGTTCAGTGCAGAACCTGCAGGGCTCATAGCTCAGGCTCTCTTCAGCTTTGAAGTCACTTCTAAATCCAGGCTCTCTGTGTATAAATTGTTCTGGTGTCTTTGCAACCATCATACAGTTACCTTCAATAGTGTGGACTTTAGTGTATTCTCAAAAGCTTTTTTTCCCTTATGCAAGTATTATTCATCTTAAAGTCCAGAAGGCTGGAGTGCATGGCCAGACAGTTACTTCACATTAAAGAAAATCACACACTGACGGGCCTGTTTCTTCACTTTGACTGTAAAAGGTGGTTAGTTCAGATACCAAAATCCACACTACAGATGTTTGAAATAGGTGAAATGAATTCTAGCATGGAGATAGCATGTGCAAAATGGGAAAGTTCTATAAAGGAGCTGGTTTTGTAAACCACAGAGAGTAGCTGAACTATATTCATGGACATGGACCTGATGGAGAGGGTCCAGCGGAGGGCCATGAAATTGATCAAGGGATTGGAGCACCTTTGCTATGAGGACAGGCTGAGGGAGCTGGGGGTGTTCAGCCTGGAGAAGGGGAGGCTCTGGGGAGACCTAAGAGCAGCCTTCCAGTACCTGACGGGGGCCTACAGGAAGGCTGGAGGGGTCTGTTTACAAAGGCCTGTAGTGACAGGACGAGGGGCAGTGGCTTCAAGCTGGAGAAGAGCAGATTTAGGTTGGATATTAGGAATAGTTTCATTACACTGACAGTGGTGGACCACTGGAACAGGTTGCCCAGGGAGGTGGTTGAGGCCCCTTCCCTGGGGGTATTCAAGGTGAGGCTTGAGGATGCCCTGGGCAGAGGCATCTGGGGAGGGGCAGACTAAATGACCCTAGAGGTCCCTTCCAGCCTAGACCATTCTATTAAAAAATAATAATAAAATGCAGTGTGGCCAGCAGGTCAAGGGAGGTGATTCTGCCCCTCTACTTCTATAAAAATCCTATTAGAGGAGTATAGCTTAATACCTGCTTGGGTTTTTTAAATCATTATAATTTGCAGTTCCTTGGCCCTGCATGGTAGACAAAGGTGTTTTACTGCATACTCCTGCATCGATATATTACTGAGTAGACACTTAGTTAGTAATATTGTATAAATCTCTCCTTGTGCTTTCCACAGTTCTCTGCAGTAGAAAGATTTAAATTATAACTTTTCTTCACTGCTTCCCCCAGTAATCCTCCTTGGAGAGTGTGGAGCCTAGCTACAGCGATATGACAGGAAATCAATGGAAACTTCAGGGGAACCAAAGGATTAGAGAAAAATTAGATAGGAAAGCTCAGTCACTCACAGACCAGGAAGAAGAGGCTGCATATGGATTGGAACAAAACCTGGGAGACAGCATCATAGTGAGCTCATTTGGTACAATTTGTTGATTGTATTGAGGGATCAATAGATCGTTCATGAAGCATGGCCAACCAAAGCAGCTGAACTGCCGCTTTTTCTGAAAAAGAATTGGAGGAATCTCCAAAAGCACTGTCTCAGTATAGTACTTACAATGCCTTGATGTATTAAGGGGACTCTTTACATGATTTAGTTGGAAGCCACTTATTTTGGCTAGGTTTGTGGTAAAATTTAGAGGCTAGGGCCTAATAGTAATGTAGTGAGCATGGAATGAGATGGATGGAGTCAGTGGTTAAGAACAGGGAGGGGAAGGAAAGCAGAAGACATAGTGCTGAGGGTGAGGCCAACGAGCAGTTGATTCTGACAGAAGCCTTTGAGGAAACCTATTATTAATCCACAGTGCTATTTCCAGCATAAAGGAATGTAGTCTGTTTAGAGGATCGAGATATTTCAACTTCTGCACTAGAATTAAGAATTACATTGCATAATCAGTTGACTGTAACTTTATGTGCTTGTGAGACTTCACAAGCTACCAAAACCCATGCACCATCCCTAGTTATGTAGCAGGAGCTGAGAAAGCCAGGTTTGAGCACTACTCAGAGAAAGGCAGTTTGCAGTAGTGTGTTGCGATTTTTTGTCATCAGCCATAAAGTTGTGAGCCGTAACAATAAGTGAGATAGGCTTTTTCTGCTGTTGGAAATGAAACAACAGGCCATATTACCACAGGGATGGTGGTACAGTGTCCTCAGGCATTCTCAGTGGTATGCTGAGTGGGGAAAAATAATGTAATTGTTGGAAATATTTCTCAGTCCACATTTCAGGGGTAGAATTAGCACTGTACTTCCTTTACATCTAAATACAGTTCACTGAAGGAAGAGATTCTTTAGTGGTAATAACTCTGCCATCGTTATCCTGCTGGGGTTTTTTATTTACCCAGAACTTTCATTCCAGCCACGGCTTAAAAACAAAGTGAGATAAACTCTTCTGCAAATAGGATTGAGACAGAGCTCCACTGGTGTTTTCCCCATGCCATCTCTGATCCCAGTATCAAGAAAACAGCTATAATCATATTTACAATAACATTCATCAACAGCTGTTGGATTAGCTGTTCTACTTGTATGAACCACGTAGCAGATCTTTTACTTGCACGAACAAAACAAATTTACATGAACATGATGATAATTTTAGATACCAATAATTAAAAAAAAAATAATTTAAATTATTGCTAGCTTTGGAAAAGTTGATCTCATCAACACTGTATATTAAACACCTCTGAAGCTCAGCTGTCTAATTTTTGAATCTGAATTAAAAAAAAAAACAAAACCAAACTCTATGTCTGCTTACCAGGTACTCGGATTCTTCCATTTCTTCCAAGCGATTTTTATTAATAAAAAGGGCCTGTTAGCTTCACACTGACATAAGTTCCTATATTGTCTCTGAGGTACCAACAGAAGTAGATACAGCTTTCAGTCAAAAGACTAGGTTCTGTAAATGGTTTTTAATTACATAGGGGCACATTCTGTTGACTTTCAGTAATCTAGGGCACTGAGAAAAGGTGATAATCAAAAGAGAACAGTGAATCTCAGAAATAGATCATACAATGATATTTTTGACATCACCAGTAAAGCATAAATATAGGGCTCGACTGATGAAAGTCTGCTTGAAACTTGGTAATAACTGAGTGGTGAACCACAGATACCGTTGGAACATCCCTCAGTACTGCTATCACTGTTTCCAGTCTGTGATTCAGTTTTCTCTGAGTTAAGGAAGGCATTTTTAAACTTAGCCAAGATGAGGTTTTTGAATGAAAACATACAGTGCATTCATATCTAATTTGTGGACAGAATGTGCTGATGCCCATGCTCTTTATTTGCTTTGTAAGCTCTTATTTTACCACCAAGAACTTAGGCTTCTTCTGAGGTATGGAAAGCTTCATCACCAACTGCATAAAACCTTGCTCCAGGAGAGCTTCTGAACCAACAAGATGCAATACCATATCTACGGGTTGTTCATTTTTAAATTATGCTACATTTTCCCATCTGTTTTTCATCATTTAGGTTTTAAGACTGAGTTCCCATATGGAAAAACGTTAAAGCAATTATATGGGTATACGGGCATGCCATTAATAAATATAATAAAGTATTTTAATTAAAGTGCTGACAAAGGAATTAATGAATACTAATATCATTAAGAATATGTAATCATTTATTATTGAAGTAATAATATGATTATGAGGATTCAAAGTTTATTGCTTTGCCCAACCTTTGATTATGTTTCTTTGCAAATCAGAGTGCAAGCAATGATCAGGGATTCATAGAGAGTGTGCTTCTTTCTAGGATGACATTTAGTGTTAATAAACTGAAGGTTTTTACGGAGCACTCAAATAGAGAACTATTTGTGTCTTTTATTAAAATCAAAATGTAAGAACAAAATGAAATTTAAAAAAACCCAAACAAACCAAAAAAAAAAACCAACACCAACCCCAAAACCCCAGGAACTGAAAACTCAAGGATTTTAAACTTCTGCATCTTGTTTTAATTTTTGGAGGGCAGAGGAGCAGGTAGCCACTGTCTCTGCTTCCGTAGAAGTACTGACGGTGCCACTGACTTTTCTTCCTGAAAGCCATTGACAGCGTAGTGTAGCCCACTCTGGACAATAAATGCTTGCATGTGGTGAGGCAGGCAGGCAGCCAGCCAGTGTTCACTTATGCAGTAATCCCCACAGATTTTCAAAGGATGCTGTCCTCAAAGGCAGTCCCCTTGGAGTTTTCAGGAATAAACTGGGGAGGGTATCAGCACAGAAATGCCACTGTCCCAGACTTACCTTATCTCTGTATCCTGCATGCACTTGAGCAAATTAAATTAAATTAAAAGCCCTGTCATGTTAGTCTAGAGTTAAAAGTGTGTGTGGAAAATATATACACACACACACACACTTGGACACAGTTTAATAATAGTTAAAACAGAAATGGCCAGAAATACATCAAAAATACTGTATTCTTCACTGATCCAACTGATCTCTTTGATCATTGCTAACAGCTCTTGGGTTACTGAAAAATTGAAAAGCTATGGAATAATGTGCATTTCTCTCTGACCCTGTGAGGCAATCAGCTGAAGTATCGCTAGCTAGAGTTAAGCAGTTCCTTCCACATGTGCTTGATTCTTCTGTTGTCCAATTAACAGTAATTTCTCAAAGATGTGAATTCTTACTTTGGACAAAAAAAGAAACCCTGGTACTAATGGATTTCAGTTTGTGCTGAAATTTTATGCCAGCAGAATTGGAAGCTGGTATCCAAAATCCTCACTGGAGTTTGAAAAGGAAAAGGGTGGGTTTATCTGGCTATTTTAATCTCCCTAAATATAGACTGTAAAATGTCATTCTAGTTTCAGAACATTTGGAAAAGATTTAACCTTATTTTTTGCACTCTTCCTTTTCAATTGGGAAACATAAACTGAATGACATAGCTTTATTTCACTTCTTAAAAATGCCTAAATGCAGAGACGCTAACTACAACCCATAATATTTAAGGTTGTATTAAAGGTCTTTGCTGTTCCCTCAAACTTCCCATGATGACAACACTAGTTCTTATCCCTAAATATTCAGCAGTTTCTTTTTTACGTATCATTTTGCATCTGAATTCCATTTGTTCCTGCATGTGAAGGTTTCAGGGTTGCAGTGAGTTATCTGTGTTTGTTGGGTTGTTGGTTTTTTTTAAATTGCATTTCTGAACAATCTGCAGTGAGTTAGGAAATCCGAATGCTACCCCTTTCAGTACAGTGTGGTGTAAATCCACATGTTAATATTTTGTAACATTTTGGAGAGAACGTTTAGGTTTTTTTCTGAAATACCTTTAAGACTAACACATGCATAGCCCTGTGATTTAGCCTCATAATCTTTTTCTGGAATAAACTACAGGACAGATAAGCAAAATATTTCAAGTGTGTTATTTTTAAACGTTTGTATAAATGTCTTTCTTAACATAAAATGTGGTTTTCATTAAGCATAGCTGTGACATATATTGTGGTCTGTCTTCCTCTCCTCGTTTTACAGGTGCACACTGCATTACTTGGTGAGTTCACAGAAGTGTCTTAAGACAAAAATATTTTGTTCAGTTTGCTTACCTGTACAACCACAGGTGGCAGCAGGTTGTGGACCTTTGGACCTTATAGTCACCTAAAAACAGCTAAATAAGCTATATATTTTCTCACCAGTCTAGCATTGCTGAAGAGAGTTAAGAAAGGATTAGGGTCTGTGATGATGAGGGTATGAACCTTGTTGAATGGTAAATTGCTTCCCTGGAGGTCCTGCTGTCATTAGCCAGGGAGTAGTGAGGGTTGAGCTGGAAGGGACAGCATGGCCAGCAAGGGCCTGTCCTGCAGGGCCCGAGGGAGGGCAGCAGGGCAGGTCTGGTGGTAGCTAGCTGGGCTGGGAATGACATAGGAATGGCTGGACAGGTCCATGGTGGAGTCTGGTGGTGAAGTGGAAGTCAGGCGGCCACTCAGCAGGTCAGGACCAGCAAGGCCCACAACCATCTGGGATGCACCACGATGGGAGGTGTGGTTGTGGTGGGGCCAAAAGGCAGTATTACCCACCATAAAGGTTATGGTTACTGCCATCGTCCTGCCCATCACTATTACGACTGGGCAGAACAAGGGCTGGCCTTTCCTCTAAGGAGCTCTGACGTTAAGCATTATTGCTTCTTCACAGCTGCTACATTTTGTATCTCTTTGGTGCATCTTTATTCATGCAATAAAAATGTTGGTACTGATTTAAGCTTTCAAAGGAAGAGCCAAACAGTATCCTGCGCTGTTAGTAGGACTCCAAGATATATTATCATACAGACATAAAAAAGCAAGTAATGGCATGGAGGAATCATCTGACTGCTGTTTATGAAAATTCTTGACTAAATTTAATGTTTAAATATGGGCTTCAAATAGTAAAGGGCTTGTGAAAAATACATTTACTAACACATCTGTTTTTTTCATGTTTGGTAAAGAGCATCTCGTCAGAAAACACGGGACACTTTCAACACCTGTCATACATCAGATGCACCTTTGAGGGTGCACGCTCGAAGTAAGACTTGCTCTTTGGAAATAGTGACCACCGTCTATCAGGAGGAAGGGGTGCATAGATAGGCATCACATATCTGTACAGAGATGTTTACTGGCTTCACTGTCTGCTATTTTTGTAACAGATTAAATCCAATGGAGAGCTGCTCATTAAAAACGTTCAGCTGCGGCACGCAGGGAGGTACACCTGCACTGCTCAGACGATTGTTGACAACTCCTCCGCTTCGGCTGACCTTGTGGTGAGAGGTAAGGTTCTCCAGGTGGAATACAAATGTGGATGGTTTTCACCTAAATAAGCAGAGTTCTTTTGCCTCTTCAGAACATGTTATTTCTCATGACAAAATGACAGAAATTAAAATGAGGGTGTATGAGCATGCAAAGTCCTTAAAGTCTTCTCAGGGTACTGATTCTATTCCAGACATTTAGAGGTCTAACTGAGCTTGTCTTTTCCTGAAAAGAAATAAAGATTTTTTTATGAGCATTTTCCTCACGTTAAAGTACATTTTAGACAGCTTAATTTGGTGTTTTCACTATCATTTCAGTGTGTCCACTGTATAACATTTTGAAGAAGCCATTTCTATTTTCTCATAAAGCTTTATGGATTGAGTTATTGTGTATGATACTAGGCCTACATTAAAAGGTTTCCTGATTTTCACATGACAGAAACTAGGACATTGGGGGTTAAGGTTGTCACTCCATTGTGAACAGATTCAGGTTTGTTAGGTGTTAACTTGAGTCTCAAAACACTGTGTTTGCTCATACGGTACATATCTTACAAGATCTGTTAACAATGCGTGGTTTCAACAACATGTATTATTTCACGTCCTTTGGGCATTTTACTCTGGTTTGTGCTTCCTGGTATAGCACGTTCCGAAGTGCTAACATTCTGTCATACTGACAGTTCAAAACAGACAACTTCTACTTGGGGCCACATTGCTGTCATCTTTTGCCCCACATTCCATTTATACTGTAGAGATGTATAGCAGCTGAAGTATATAGCTTGTGCCTTGCTTCTGAATTTTCAGCCATCTGAGGCTGTCGTGGGCTTGAGTCTTTCTGTATTTAGTTTTTGCTGGGTATTAACAGCCAGTGAAATGTCATCAGTTTTGGATGAAATGTCAAAGCAAATATCATAAGTAGTGAAACTGCATAGTACATCTGCAAAGAAAAAGAAAAGGGTCTGGTCATGTGCCTTAGTATTGCATGAGCAATTCCTTTTACAAATAAAAAGAGAGAGGAGGTGCCTTATCAAGCTTCTGATCCTTTTTCCAACCCAGTAATTACTATTACAATCATTGCTCTGAGGTTATGTTGTGGAAGTAATTAGCATTCATTTTATGCTCAACATTCAGATTTTAATAGGATGAACATAGTTCTTCTTAGTACTGAGGAATTCTCACTGTCATTTTTGACAGTGGAAAACTCAGCATCTTACAGGGAAAAAATTAAGGGACATCTGAGGAAATACGACAAAGGTGGCATGTAGTTTCACTGCATTGGTAGGAAGAGGCAACAGCAAAGTATGAAAACACAGACCTAGGTTCCAGATCATCTCATCAACGAAGCAGTAAAGTATATGACCCATCAATGTGCGCTTGCAGCCCAAAATGACAACCACATCCTGGGCCACATTGAAAGAAGCATGGCCAGCAGGTCAAGGGAGGTGATTCTGCCCCTCTACTCGTCTCTCATGAGACCCCATCTGGAGTACTATGTCCAGCTCTGGAACCCCCAGGATTAAGAAGGGCATGCACCTGTTAGAGCAGGTCCAGAGCAGGGCCATGAAGATGATCAGAGGGATGTAGCACCTCTCCTGCAGAGACAGGCTAAGACCATTGGGGTTCTTCAGCCTGGAGAAGGCTCTGGGGAAACCTTATAGCAGCTCTGTAGTAACTGAAGGGGTCCTACAGGGGAGATGGGGACGGACAATTTATATAGGAGTGGAGCGATAGAATGAGGCGGAATAATTTAAACTTAAAGAAATTTAGGTTAGATACTAAGAAGAAATTCTTTACTGCGAGGGTGATGATGCACTGGAAGAGGTTGCCCAGAGAAGTTGTGGATGCCCCATCCCTGGAAGTATTTAGTATCAGGCTGGATGGGGCTTTGAGCAACCTGCTCTAGTGGGAGTTGTCCCTGCCCATGGCAGGGGGGTTGGAACTTGATGATCTTCGAGGTCCCTTCCAACTCTGACCATTCTATGATTTTATGATGTATTTAGTCCTTACCTTGAAAGGGAGGTCCAAATACAGCTAACTACTAGCTTAGTTTTCAATGCCAAGATTTGAATTTTAATAGAAGCTGCTTGTGAGCAATCCAGTAGTCAACTGATGTATGTTTTTCTAAGGATAGTAAATGGGAATTATTCATAAGAGAAGAAAAAATCACCATGATTGTCCGAGTCATGGACATAAGCTGGAGCCTAATCGGTTGTGCAGAGTAGTCACATGTATTTCTTTTTAAGCAATGGTATATATATTATTAATATATATATGTTTTTTGAGGTTCTAGTCTAAATTTGAATTCTTTTGGAGTCAGGAAAGGAATTACTTTCCTGTTAGAACGATAAATTCATTGAAACTAAGGAACAAAGATGTATGGTAGTTTGATTCAGTTAATTTCATTTGGTTCCTTTTACTCAGATTTATGGAGAAAATAAATAGCTCAAGAGCTGCAGACACATTTGACCCACTGTGTGTTTAGATCTGATGCAGAAATCTTGTTCCATTCTTTTTGTTGAGTTGGGTTTGGTTTTGTTTTCTGTGGATTCTCTGTAAATACTGCAGAGAAATATATCCTGTTATTTCTTGTTGGCTCTGGGTATGCTCTGGGACTCGTTCAATCAGTTTGTTGGATAATTACCTGAATTATCTTGGCATATTATTATCTCTGCATGTGGAATCCGAAAATACTTCAGCCTAGTTCTAATGCTTTGTCTCTGTTTTTACACAATAGTTAATATATATCATGTGTACCATATAAAACAGAAGAATAATAACAAACTGGAACAATCAATATGAAAAGAATGATCCGAAAATATCTATAGGTCAAGTCTGTAAGTAGGTACTAATTAGCACAGCTTACAGAACATTGTGGTGTCTTTTAGAGATGAAGTTTCCTACACTTACATGTGTGTGCCTGCATCACTCTCTTCATAGCTTTCTAGTCTATGAAAAAATTACCTGTGCATGTTGATGTGCACATTTCAGCCTCTCTTCTGGGGATCATGGCACGGCACAGCAACAGTAAAAAAGTTACCCATGCAAAGTAGAGGTGTGAGAGTAGTAATAATTAGAACAAAATTTTTAATGTTTAAAAAATGCATTTAGGAAAACGCAGCCATTCACTCCAGCGGTTTTTGTCTGTTATGAGTGTTCAGAAATAAACCGCATGCGGTTTTGTGAAGAGATTTCATGCAATGTATTAGGTTTGATGAAACCAGGCAAGCTTGGGGAGCAGAGGCTTATCTCTTCAGATATGAAGTACAACTAACAAACTTAAAGCCAAACATGGATTGACTGTAATTGCTCTTATTTTAAAATAGCTATTTTAAGCACTTGATTTGATCAGAAATAGTATTTAATACTTTAAAAGCATGGAGATGAAAATATGAACTAGTTTAAAACAAGCAACTTGTCCCTGTAACGATTTAGCTGGGTGTTGGGAGCATTGTAATGTGCCGTCAAGCCAAGATCTGTATTTATTTAATGACTTTTTATATTCTCTAGAGCTGTGAATTTTGAAATTAATCTTTGCAAGTATTTGCCTTTTGGAGAAAAAGTAAATGCTTTTTAAACATTATTTTGTAGGTCCTTCCTGACGATTAAGACTGAAAGGGCAGATGTAGAATGGCTGTTTTGTGAAAAAATATTTAACCCTTGACAGCTTAGTGTTTCTCTTCCTTGGTGGTGGTCTTGGGGTTATTCTGGTGCACAGAGGTTGTTCGATTTTGCCCATGTAGTTCACAAGACTGCATTTAGTTCAGTGGGTGGTGGATTCCACGTTTTCACATGGATTTTTTACGTTCTTGTTGTGGAAAGGCTTTTGTTGAGCTGTAGAGAAACATTGCCTAGTTCTGCTTTCAATCAAGTTATATAAGTCTGTAGGAAGTTTGAATCTGATGTTTGGTTTACCACATTGGGGTAATTGAAGGCCATGAGAAATGTGGATAGGTCTATAGAAAGGTCTTTCAAAGTACGATTTTTCTCCAATATAAGTTACAAGATTTTCCATGTAAATTGCCATCTGGGCCTAGTGACACAGGCAGAAGTGTAGATTACAGGGGAGCCACCAGTAACGTCATCATTAGGTGAAATTTAGGAAGGAAGATTTTGTGTATTTTTTCTGACTCTGTTTCTCACTGTTTGAAAAAGTAGCAGTTTCAAAGTATCGTTTTTTCACCTAAGAAAATCTCAATATTACTACTTAGGCAGGAGTCATGGGAGTTTCATTTGATAGGTGTTAAACCCAAGAGTGCTTACCTTCTGAATCACTCTGTAGAGCATTAAAATGTACAAATGCATTTCCAATCTGTTCTTAAGTAGGAAATGAGACTCGAAAGTCTCTTGCATCTGATAGATACTAATAAGAAAGTGAGTCAACTTTCATTTTCATAATTTGGGATTTGCAGATTGAACTAACAATTCTTTTTTTTCTCAGGTCCTCCAGGCCCTCCTGGAGGTATAAGAGTAGAAGACATTAGAGACACTGCTGTAGCACTTACCTGGAGTCGTGGAACAGACAACCATAGCCCTATTTCTAAATACACTATCCAGTCAAAAACTTTTCTGTCGGAAGAATGGAAAGATGCCAAAACAGGTAAAAGTAATGCCAGAAGTAATAAAATTGATAGCTTTTAAAGTGTTCGATTGTTAGAAATCTTGGCTAACCAGAACATAGTCACAATAAAAGGAAAAAGGGATGCTGTTTATGTCTGGTAATAGGGTTTGGGAGCAGGTACCATTCTGTCACTGTGTGCTCACTGGAGGGGCTGAACTGAATATCCAGAAATGCAGAAAAGAACAGAAAAGGCTAGAGTTTTCACCTGTTTTTTTCCCCTTTCCTTGTTTCATGAAACATTCCACATCAGCTACTAGAATCTAAAGATTTCATTGCAGGTCACTTTGGATGACAAATGGGTGTCTTCATTTTTTTATTTGTTATGCAGAAGGTTGGCTGAAATTGTCTCCTTTTGCCTTTGAACAGACTTAATTCCAGTTGCCTTAAAACTGTCACCTCTTAGAGAAAACATAGCTAAGATTATCCTTCTAACCACTGGATGTCATCAGTGTGCCACATAATTGCAGTTGAGGAGGCACCTCCTTGAACACAGGCATGCTAGTGTTTTGGGGTTTTTTTT
>VZTM01002969.1:22343-36911 GCA_013400555.1 Jacana jacana | reverse complement strand
ACTAAAGTGCACTGAAGATGGGCTATACAAAAACCCTGTAAGGCCCAGGGCCTGTAATGCTTTCTAGATTTAATTATCTGTCCTGCTATAATGGTGTCTGCCATTACCACTTATAGATTATTGTGATGCAAAGATGTCACTACATTTTAATGACTCCTTACTGGCATTAGTTGGAAAAGCCCCAGTGATGAAGTGGGATGATGCTGTTTTGTACCAAGTCTGTATTTGGCCTCTATGCTAATTCTGGCTTTGAGCTGGAACCTGTATGAAGTACGTTCTTTCCAGACTGAAAAGTGTGGCATTTCTCTATATCATTAAGTGTAGTAGGTTTAGTGGGTAGAGTTTACAATAGCTGTTTACAATAGCTGGAGATTTATGTGGACAGGATAGGTTCAAAAGGTCTGCAAACGTCACAGAAGAGCTTGAGTAATGGCCCCTTGTGGTTTTTCAGTGTAACAGCACTGTGTTTTTACAGACGTTTGAACTATGGCAAAAAAAGCAGGTCAGGTTTGTGTTTAGATAAGTTTTAAAAATTTCTTCCAAGTGATAAGTTTGTTCAGCAAAAATCAGTTATTTTTCAGAAGTGTAGATTTTAGAAAAGACATGAATAAGATATGCTGTAGAAAGCTAGAAAAGAGGGTAATTTCAAATTTAATAGCAATAAAGTATGGCTTATTTCTTATACTTAAGCATTTAATCTATTTTTTCTTGAATTTGCTACTGGGTTTTTATTCTATAAGGAGCCTGTCTTAAAGTGACTGGGGTTTGATATAATACTGTGTTATCAAACTTCAGTAGTTACCTGCTTTGACACGCTTGATTCAACAGCTTGCCCCTGTTTGGATGGGTACTTAATTACACTTTTAAATGTAAGTCCATGGTAAATCCCACTGCTGCTACTGGGGTTTTTACCACTTGTGAACATTACCTTGGATTATTTTGAGTTACAAAGTTCTTGTACTTCTGGATATGTTTTTCAGAAATCAAGTATTTCCTCTGCAGTCTTCAATGTTACTGTTTTGGCATGGCCAATTTTGTAAAGGCACAAGGTAACGAGGACAAGATCAATATTATGGAGGATGAAGATTATTATTTTTTTTTTTAACTTACAGTCCTGTGGTGTTTCCTGTAATGAATCTGTATACCTGGCTGTTAAACTAATGAAATATACTGTGCTACAGCTTATTTTTGGCCCAGGTACCAGAGTGGTTAGGGGCACTAGCCACACTCTGACATGAGTTGGCATTCTGGCACGTTTTGGCTGTTTTTGCAGGTGCAACAAGACCCAAATTTTATCCCAGAAGGGGCAGTTATATCCACTGGATTTGCAAGGGAGCCCTGTTGTGTGTTCACAGGTTGCAGTTTCCCTCTTCCATATAGCTTTTAAGTAGGAGTAACAGTAGGGCAAACCATTACAGCAGTAGCAAGTGTTGTGCATGTTATAGATTTGTAACAGTATGGTGTCCTACCCTAACGCTGACTTTAGAATCATGGGGGAGCAGATTGAATACAGCCCTTCCACAAGTTCAGAGCCCTAAATGGCTATTGCACTCCCCTTATTGCTACCTAGATATGATAGGCAACCTTAACCTCTCAAAGTACTTGCACCCAAAAGTATACAGATTTCAGTATTATGGGAGGGCAGAAACTTGCCTTTTAGCTTGGGCACAACTAACATCTCATTTTGGTTTAAAAAAGTCCAGCACTGACTTTGACTTTGGCAGTTCAGCTAGTCCTCATATAGCTCAATGTCTTTAACAGATGCTTGCTTGCAAAAAAGACCAGATAATGTAGAAATCTGCCTCTCATACTTGGAGATAATGCTGTAAGCATGTGCCTAGTTTAAGCCTGTGGTGAAGAAGATCTCTTTACCCAGAAATACCCAGGAGTATCCCTGTTCTCTTTTCTCATTGCTTTGGTAAGTCATCTTCTACTGAATGTGTAATCTGCATTTGACATGGTGAAGTATGGCCCTGAAGTTGCTATATCCTGATCATATCAAGCTTTCCAAGTACCTTTAGTTTTTTTTCCCCAAAGCTATGGTATTGAAGTCTGTGCTTTAAGTAGCCATGGCTGGTTCTAGTTACAGAAATACCAGTATTACACTTGTACTAGACACACAGGGTCTGTGGAAGAGAATTATTTTCTGCTTAGCCCTGTAACACCTCATTAGAATGGGGATGTGGTCTTCAAGCCACATGCCAATGCATCCATTTCATTCCAGTATCAAAAAAGGAAGAGGTAAAAAAAAACAAACCTAGGCTGTCTTATTGAGAAACTTCTGGAAGTACCATCTGACTTGCACAGAAGAAATACATCAACATGCATTCCGGACTTGTTAGTGCAATTTCCAAATAAAACCAAACATTCCTTAACTAATACAATGCATTGTCTGCTTAATATTTAGTTTATATGGTCCTACAAGTAATATTTCTTGAAGTCTTACATCTGGAACAGAGCCAATTGCTTGGTAACAGGACCCTAAAAGCCAAAAAAGTTGCAGCCTGCCCTTTCTGGTTGTGTTTGAAAAAGGTTGGACAGAAACATCTCTGCAGCAGCCAGGTTACATGCTTAATCCAGTTTAGCTGTGGTTTGATTATGGTTTGGAAGAGGTCATTGTGGGTCAAATTTAGAACAGTTTGATTATTTTGCCACCTTTAGTCTTAGAAAGCTAACTTCCTATACCCATAAACACCTGAAGAATGAGTTTCAGCAGTGTCTTCACATGTGGAACAACTGTCTCATACCTAGTCTGTACCCTGCATCATTTTAAAGGACAGTATCACCACTGAAGCAAAATCAGCCAGCAAACACATCAGGGTACAATGTTGTTGTTTGTTAGGATCAGACCCTTCACTTCTCTCTCTTCTTGTTCCTCTGATGAAATAATGGTGAGGGCACAGCAAGGTTGGCAGCTGAGAAAATAGAGGTCTTGTATAGGGCCTCCCATATATCTGTTAGAGGTGAGGTCACTAGGCAGGTGAACTCTCAAGTGGTAATAGGACACAAGGAGCAAATGGAGAGATAGGAAAACCTGGCCTCACTGATAAGTTGGCGAATGAGGATTTAGACCTTGGGGACAAGGCCCAAAATTTTCTTGCTCAGTGTTTTACAGGAATGTAAGAATACTGGTGGTGTTGAGTTTACTTGGCCTCTTGTTATCAGCAGTCATCTTTTGTTGTCCCTTAGTACAACAAAACAAAGGTCTGGTATTTAGTTCAAAATGCTTAATTTATGAGCACTCAGTAATTAACCAGAAAGTCTGACAGCTTTTTTATTTGCTTTTAAATAGCTCATGGTTTCCTACTCTCTGCAATAGAACTGTCATGCTGAAATAGCCAGACACACAGATAGAGTCAGAAAATGAAGTGGAGCATTCCTTTCATAAAAGCGATGTGTTTTTAATATAGAACATGGCCAACCCTATGAAAGTGTAGAAGGGGCAAGGAGGAGCACAGGCTTTGTAATTACCTCAGAACTGCTGGTAGACTCTCCAAAGCTGGTGGATGGAGCAGAGACCTAACATGAAAGATAAGATTCTAAATTCTTGAAGTACCAGTAACAGCAATAATCCAATATTCTGTCTAAATCTACCACCCCTCCCCCCCCAGCTATTTTGCACCTTAGTTAAGGAGATGCAAGAGATAGAAGAGTAAGAAGAGAAATATATCTAATCCTTAGGACTTTTTTTTTTTTTTTAAAATTATATTTAGGTTTTCAGCAGATGTGACACCTAAATATATTGCGTCTCGAGTCTTACATAATAGAGTATCAGAGAGTGATGTTAAAGGGGGGAAAAGTGTTCTATGAAGGTGTTACATGGAAGTTTGAATCGGGATGTAGTTTCTGAAGTCCAAAGGATATGTAGCAAATGTTTGGGATCATGACAACATATCAGAGGTCTCAGTTGACCATGGTATAATCAGGATGAGATCAGCATACATAGTTTAACCGTACAGGGCTCTGAAATCAGCAGCCCTGGCTGGAGTTGTCCAAACAGTTGTTGTGTCAGGTGCAGCTGGGGCTAGTCATGGCAGGTTGCATGGAAAGTAGTCAGTGACGTGGTGGAGGATGAGTTTTTGCCCGTTTGGAGGTCTTCCAAGATCAGCTGCCCAGCCCATGAAGCTGCTCTAGGGTACAGACGGTGACTGTCACCTTTGGTGGTCGTAGTGTAACAAATGCAAACTTGCAATGAACGGAAAGTGCTAATAAGCTATGAGGAAATGACAAGAACATGCTCCTATGAGAGTGGCAGAACATGTTCTTGGGTTGTCAAATGCAAAATTTTCTTGTGTAAATAAAATAAACCTGTAAAGGAAGCAATAAGTTAATCCTGCTGCAGCATATTAAAAAAGTGCAAAAACTTAACAAAATTAAGACAAAAAGATTTCTGAAACAAAGGCTGGTTCATAGTTTGTGGAGTTCTGAACACACTGTCAGTTGTCAAAGTGTAAATATAGTGGAGGAGAGAAACAAAACAAAACAAAAAAACAACAACCCAAACCTTTATTGGGTGTTTTCTTTTAATAGAATGTTAATTCAGTGATGATTCTTGCTACTCTAACTGGGCTTTTATTACACTGCCTATTCTAGCACTGTGCCAATCTTCTATGGTGTGTGGAAATATTGGAGTAGTTAGAAAACGTCTGACATTTGCCTGGCTGTATCTATTAAAGTACCTAATAAAATTGCAAAGCTTGCTATGCCTGAGTTACCCAAATTCATGGAAATGTCAGACAGATTCTATTTCAACTGGTAGTATTGGGAAGCTGAGGGTGTGCCTACACTCCCACCTTAATGTTGGATCAGGGAGTTACATCAACTCCACAGCAGGTTTTGAATTTAACAATTCTTCTGTTGGTGCCAATTGTTCTGAAGAATCAGGTTGCTTTTATTCAAATCTGTCAAGGGTTCCTTAAATAAAAATTGCTACAAGTTCACTATATTAAATATTTAAAGACGAAACAAACCCATACCCAAACTCACCCTTGGGCTAACGTCATTTTAAATTGAAACAAATCCGATTTCATGACTGGATTTTCAATAGTATTTGGGTTCACCAGACTTCAATTCTTGCTGTTAAGGATGGATTAGTCAAAAATTCTCCTATGTAAGAAGACAGTTGATGGCAGGATTTTCCGAGTTAGTCTAGCTAGTTTGAAAGGCTTGCAGTAATGGCATAGTGTGGCTTGATGTGACCTGTGAGAAAAGCTGGTGTCCTAGATATTTTTTTTCTTTGCTTGTTTTGAAGCACCTCTTTTTATTCACTTCTGCCTTCCTGGGTGGATGGTGGTGGTGATACACTTCCACAAGCAAGATAAAAGGGAAAGAAGGTTAAGTGTTGTCTATGAAAAAATTCAGAATGTAAAACTTTCTTTTAATCTCTATCAGTAACACTGATGACACCTAGCTATAATGTTCTAAATACATTTTGTATATTCGTAATTTTGAGGCTTCATGTATTTCGGTAAATACTTAACTTTCTTTCAAATATAAAGGGTACCTCTGATTCAGTTTAAGTTGTCTTTGTGGAATCTTGATGCTTTTTCTTTTTGCATTATTTATAAAGTTAGTTTTGATGACGATTTTGCAATCAACATTGTTGTAGTAGATGCATGCAGATTCTTCTGACACCCTAATTAAACAATGAATTGTATTATGTGGCACACCAAGCTCTGAAGTTTTAAACTATTCAAAAATGTTTTTGTTGTGAGCTGGCACATTTTCATTAGTATGGATCTGGTCAGCCAGGCTGAATCACTCACGCAGGGAAAATGTGTGAACTGCCAGGCTTGTCACCTCCTGTTAACTCAGAAGAGAAACTTGGCCTGAAACAAGCCTTGACTTGGGAGCACGTGGACAGTATTGATAGCAGATGGTACCCACTCCATTAGTCCTGAAGGAGCTTGGCTACCCATTGATGGGTTAGGCTGAAGAGCAAGGACATGGTTAGAGGACAGTTATGTTACTTGTTTGAATAGGAAGTGATAAAAAGGAGAACTTGCTGCCTTTTATTGCTGAAGAATAACAAACCAAACTTTAATGATGTAGGCACCAGTCACTTACTGACTGAATATAGTGCTATAGTGGAAAAAAGTTAGGAGCACAACTGTGCTTAATGTGCCTAACTAAAATAAGTTTCTGCAGTTGAGAATATTTAAGCTTTTTTAGGAGGAGATTGCTTAGTGTTCTCATTGCTTTACATTTGAAAGAAATTCCTTCTATTCTTACAATTTCTGTCTAAAGCAAACATTTTCTTGTTTGTTTTTTTTGTAAGGAAACAAGACCTCAGTAGCCAATTTTAACTTTCGTTTGCATGAAAGCGAGAGGCCTCTCAGCTAGGAAACAAACGGCAAGGTTTCATAGAACTTCGTCGGAATTGATGCATTTAGTATATAGGATGAAATATTGGTCATCTTGAAGGCAAGAGGGTTTTGACAATGACTTAAGGGCGGGGTGAGGGGGGGAAAGATTTCATCCCAGAGATTACTGTCCCTAAGACTTCTAGGATTTTTAACTGAGTCATAAGGATGATGAGAGACTGATGTATGTATATTTCTGATGTGTAATACTATAGGAAAGAATTATGCTTTTGACATTATTTTGGCCTGCTTTGAAGGAAATGGTGGAGAAGACTAGAGGTACTTTTTTTTTTTCATACTGCATCCTATTTTTTTCTGCTTCAGATTTCATTTGGTAAAGCTACACGTGCAAATAATTCTGAGATTTAGTGTAAGTCTGATGGCTGAATCTGACAGACCTTGATGTTTTATCAGCAAATTCAAGCATGAAATTTAATCTTTGTTTTCCTTCAGCAAATAATATTTCTCTGTTGCAGAGTTGTGGCAGCTGCCCATGGATGAATCGTTGGTCTATAGTCTAAACTTTGCTTAAGCTTTATTTGACGTTACACATGGAGCAATTAAATGCCGTTTTCTACAGCAGTGTCAGACACTACAGAAATATTTTTTAACACCCTGATCAGGATCACAGGAGAGAGTGGAAGTTCTGTCAAATAAGCCAAGAAGTTTTTTAGGGATTGTCTAAATAGGTGGGAGCCAGGTTACTGGTTCAGAGGTGATAGAAAGCCCATGGAAGAAAAAAATGAAAGGACCAAAGTAAGGCAGCAGCTTGGCTGTGTATCCATGACAGGGGTTGGCTTTGCAACATGCAAAGGATAGAAACTAGGCTTGAATTTCACACCCACAAAACTTGTTTGTCACTTACATTTCATTGATTACAATATTGTAAATAAACAGAATGGCACCAAAGAAACAGCCAACTTAGTAGTCACATACTCCTCTTTACATTTGGCATAGCCCAACAATATTCTAAGCTTTGACTAATTTTCTGTGTATACAGTTGCTCATTGGCACGTTAACATTAAAAAAAAAAAATTAGAATTCAGATTATTTTGCTGATCAGTAATACCTCAGATGTTTCTTTTGCTGTACCCAGAACAGAGATCAGACGCTGCTCAGACACTGCAAGTGGTTGCTAGAGAGTATTTCAAATGGAAATCTTCCTGAGTTGAAAAAAAGTAACCCCAAATTGGAGCTGCCAAACCAAAGTGGGATTTTAATAGAGAAAAATTCAAAGCAAAATATCAGCAGAAAGCTTTTATCAGATGTCCATACCAGAAAATGTCATATTGCTGATCATAACTGGATGTGAAAGCTGCTATCCTTACAGAAAATACTCATAAATAGGATAGCATTGCTATTGGTTCAGTCAGTCCAGCTTAATATAATGGTGCACAAATGTAAAACCATAGATTTGTGTTACATGGCAGTGTGAAATATCTGGCTTATGCGGTCTGTCTGTCTCATGGTGATTTTGATACAGAACCCCATAGCCCCATAGCAACTGATCACCTATTACAGCTCCACTTCCATGAAGTGGAATAATGCTGCCAGATGAACAAGCAAACAACTTCAGAAAAAATATCATACGGCCATGGGTTTTTGTTTTATCATCTCACTTTTTGTCTAGTTCTAAGGTCTAGGAGAAGTTTCATTATGTCATGACAGTGAACAACTGCTCAGCTAGTGGGGGGAGTGAGTAATGTTCTTGATGTGTGTCACGGGAGCATTTTTAAGTGTTTTTCTGGAACATCTCAGCAGCTTCATGTCCGGTAAACACTGATAGCTGTTCTACAACTTTGTAAAATGTTTCTGTAGCAGAGGAGCATACCTCTGTTGAACACTGCATGAATTGTATACTCTTTGGAAGACTTTTTTATTTACACCTGTGGATTTTAAAGAGGACCTGATAGCACATACTTACCATGATGAGTGACCAGTTCTTTGGGCTAAAAAGCCATGTTCAGGATTTAGTCCAAGGGGGTTTAAATCAAATCCTTCAAGATGTTATGAGTTTAATGAATGCCTTTATCTTATTGTACATATTGTTACTGGTAATATCTAGTGCCACTTCTTTCAGAGAAATGTGAAATTTATAAAATAGCTTTGTCAGTACTCATACAGTATAAGGATTAGGCTAAAAATTGATACTGCAGTTGAACTGTAGTACTTAGCAAAGGAGGTATGTTATCACTATGAAAATGTCATGGCTGGCTAAACTTTTATTAGATATATGAGTACATAATTCAGAAGGCTCCTCTGACCCTTAGTTTGTTTGTAGAGCCTTTTGTTATTATTAAGCATAAATATATTAGAGATATGGAGAAAATAAAGAGAGAACACGTTTTGCTACATAAAATTAGTTTTTCATTTAGGCATCAATCATTTTCAGTGCATTAACTACATTTTATCAGATCGCTTGACCTTTGCTGTCAAGGGAGTAAATGTAATTTTACTTCTCTGTAATGAAAATAACATCAGGAAATATATGCAAGAATGCTTGTTTAATTTCCTGTATTCTTTTTCTGGAAAACTATGAACTGTTGTCTCAATCCTATGAAACATATTTTGCTTAGTCTTGACTTTAAAATATGAACCCATTTGTTTTTACTTCAGGATAAAACAAATTAAGTTGGAATTAAATGAGGTAATCAAATTTGTATCTTTTACTGTTCGATGAATGGAGTTAAAAATACTGCTTAGTCTTATGTGTTCAGTACTTATAGATTTAGATAAATGTGTGTCTGTTCATGCATTTTATATTTAACACATTAATATGAATGAGATTAAGTAATGGTAAGTGGAATGAAGTGATGATTCTGTGTTCTAGCACTAACTTTCTGTTCCTGTATAGGAATATATTTGAAAGAATCAGAGCAATCTGAGAGAGTATGAGCACATGCATCTTGGGGCAGTTGAGAGAATCCTAAAATAAAGATACAATTAAAATGAAGGGAGAGAATCCTAAATCATAGGAGTTTCAGGCTGTTCAGAGAATTGAGGCAGTTGTACAGGTTTCAGCCTTTAAAAGGGGGAATGAGTGAGATGAGTGAAGATGCTTTTCACAGAATCGTGGAATTGTCAGAGTTGGAAGGGACCTGTATAGATCATCTAGTCCAACTCCCCTGCTAAAGCAGGATTGCCCAGAGCACATTACTCGGGACTGCATCCAGGTGGGTCTTGAAAATCCCCAGGGAAGGGGATTCCAAAACCTCCTTGGACAGTCTGTTCCAGTGCTCCGTCACCCTCATTGGAAAGAAGTTTTTCCTCATATTTGAATGGAACTTCTTATGTTCCAGCTTGTGCCCATTGCCCCTTGTCCTGTCACGGGGAACCTNCTTATGTTCCAGCTTGTGCCCATTGCCCCTTGTCCTGTCACGGGGAACCACTGAGAAGAGTTCAGCTCCATCCTCCTTCAACCTACCCTTCAGATACTTGCATGCATCAATAAGGTCTTCCCTCCTCCTTCTCTTCTCCAGGCTAAAGAGTCCCAACTCTCAGCCTTTCCTCATAAGGGAGATACTATAATCCCTTAATCATCTTTGTTGTCCTGTGATGGACTTTCTCTAGTACTTCTGGCCAATCAGAATCATAGAATGGTTAGAGTTGGAAGGGACCTTCAAGATCATCAAGTTCCAATGCCCCCATCCCGGGCAGGGACACCTCCCACGAGACCAGTTTGCTCAAAGACCCATCCAACCTGGCCTTGAACACCTCCAGGGATTGCGCAGCCACAACTTCCCTGGGCAACGTGTTCCAGTGCCTCACCAGTGTCCAGTGCCTCACCACCCACACAGTAAAGAATTTCTTTCTGGTATCTAAATCTCCCCTCTTACAATCTGAAACCATTACCCCTCATCCTATTGCTACACTCCCTGACAAGAAGTCCGGATATAGCAGCTCTCCTTTAGGCTCTTTTCAGATACTGGAAGGCTGCTATGAGGTTTCCCCGGAACCTTCTTTTCTCCAGGCTGAACAACTCCAACTCTCTCAGCCTGTTGATGAGATAAAGGCAAGGAGATTGCTTCTAAATTACTGCTGTGGGCAACACATGACTCAACTTGGTGAAAATTAATTTGCTGCCAATTAAATTTTATTTGGATACTAAGAAACAAATAAATGTTAACCTTCCTGCTCCCCAGTTCAGCTTCACTTGTTTACTCCAGACTTCTCTACTTGCCTTGTGGAACAGGTGGGATTTGGGAGGGGTATAGTCATTATGTGACAGTTCCTCTGTCCTGCTTCTTCCCTTGTGCTTTTCTCCCTTGACAGCACAGGTGCTCTCCATGGTTCACCATTCCTTCAGGAAATGTCCACAAGCACTGGCATGGGATCCTCCGTGGGCTGCAGCATGAATATCTCTAATGCCTGGAGTGCCGCCTTCTCCTTTTATTTTTGGCATGGTGTTGCCCTTATTGCTTTTTTACTCCTTTTTTTGTTTGGTTGTGTTTTTTGGTCTTGTTAATCCTCCTTTACCCTCATGGCATTTTCTGCCTTTTCTCAGAGGTGGCACCAGCTTGGTTGGGGAGCTCAACTGTGTCCTTTTGTAGATCCTGGTTGTTTGTCAGACCCAACTGAGTATGGCATGGGCAGCCCCTGGCCTCTTCTCACAGAGGCCACCCCTGCAGTCCCTCATTGCCAACCCCCTGGGCATCTGTGTTCAATTCTACCTAATTCGCTTAGAAATTATCTTATGTAAAGCTGGAAGGAAATATGCAGCAGGGAATAAAACTGTCTTTGGTACTTTTTTGGGACAGAACACCTGTTCTGGGGAGAAGTCATAGAGGGAAGAGTGTTTTGTGTCAGAGTAGAGAGAGTTTTTGTTATTCTAGATATCAAGCAAATGGTTTTGACATTGTATTACTCTTTGCTTTACTGTTTCACAAATGATAGAAGGATTTATAACTGAAGAAGAATTTCACCTTAAGCAAGTTATGTGGTCTTATGCATGAACTGACAAGAGTGAAAATACTGACTTGCAGGCATTCACCATTTTGTTCTGTTTGGGTTTTTTGTGGTATTTCCTCAAGACTTTATAACACTGTAGTTGCTCCGCACAAAACTTTAAGAAATGTTAATGTCATTTTGAGGATGACTCAGCTTCCATTGAAGCTGCACTTTGTAGACAAGTTTTCATTGCAAAATAATTGCTTAGGTGGCAGCCTGCGTCTGAAAAGGCTCTGTTTTATGGACTTCATTTTTGCCTTTCTGTAGATACCGAACAAGAGGAGACACGTAGCTGGCCTGGTTTTGGAAGATAGACAAAGTGTTTATTTTTGTCCTGATCTCCTCTTACTCCTGTAGGGTGAACAACCCTTATAGACCAAGAACCTGCCAGGTAGGAAGATCCCCAGGGAAAGTAGTGAACTTTCTAGTATTCATTATTGCTTCTTTGTGTTAATAAACTAAAAAGTTATAACACAGTATGATCTCAGTTGGCTTTCCTGAGCCACATCACATGACAGACCTGCATGTCCTCTGTCTGCATCTGTGCAGTTGTATATATCCGTGGAAAAAAGAACATGAGAAAAGTTGCATGGTGGTAGAGATACAAAAGCTGTATTAGAAAGAGATTCAGAGATTATTTAATTGTACATAATTTGTTGTGGATTCATTAACAGTGGGTAAATCATGTTTGTAGCTCTAGATGACTGTTAAGCCTTTATATATGATACCATGGCATTACGTGTATCTCATAGATGTTACAAAAGTTTCCAGCAATTCATGGGTGTTTTGTGGAGATTGTGAATGTTGTAATGGGATTATTTCTTGTGTCTGGCTATAATTTCTAAATGAATTCAAGAAAAGGGCAAAGAAGTTGAGAGTTTTTTCTCTGGACTAAAGATTCCTCAGGTCTCAAGAGTCTTGGACTTTTTATAGAGATTCAAACTCTGAAAAGTTTATGGTCTGCGAGCAGTGGTCCAAATCTCAAGAAGCTAGTTTGTAACCATCCCGCTCTTCTGTTGTGGCAGATATGTCAGTCAGAGAAAACATTAGGGTTTTTTGTAATCCTGCAGAAGCAGTTACTGTGGACTCTGAAGTGTGGATGCAGTTGAGGGCAATGTTCTACCAGGAGAGTATCTGTGTGCAGCTGGGGGTTTATCCTCCCTGTTTTCAGGATTCATTTAGACCTAAAGTTTTTCACACAGAGGCAGAACAGGTTCAGTAAATCAAGACTTTAATGTTTGTGTCTAGATGGGCATCCCAGTAGATGGGTTGGTAACTTCAAGGGCCAAGTGCTGAGCTTATCAAACCTGTGCGGTCTGTTGTCAGATGTACTTTGAAAAGGGTTTATTGGATGGGAAAGATGACTGTACCAGTTTCCCCATCTCTTTTCCCTAAAATTTCTGCTCTAATTAGATAGCAACTTCTGTCCCTGCTGTGGTACACAAAACCAAAATGAATGCAAACATATCGGTAAAGTAGAGCTTAAAAAATTAATGGAGACCCAGAAACAGAGTTACATTGCCCATACATGTGACACTAATTCTACTGATTTTTAGAGTAAAAACCAAGGCATGGAAACGGTGCTAGCATTCAGTGAGAAAGGGGTGTGTGTGTAGGAACTGAAGAAGTGCATTGCAACTAGATTGGCAAAAAGAAGCTAATGAGTTACAGCTGTATTTAAAAGAAAATCTTTCAGGTTTTGAAAATTAGCTAGTGATGGATGGATGGAGGCTGTAGCAATTGATATAGCAGCGATGCCAAGTGAAACAAATTTGTTACCAACAGGGAATAAAGTATATGCTACTGAAACCCTTTAGCACAGCTTGGAACTTAATATAAACAAAGTGTATTTTTAAATTATACCAACAGTCATTCCCAAGAAACAATTTCACTCCCTTTGATTCCCTCCCCCCTCAGCTTCTGCATCAGTTTGTGCATACACACGTGTTCCTGTATTATGTTTTAATAAAGAATTATGGTCAAAACTAATAACTCATACATCTAGGCTGAGGAGGGACTGCATTCAGGTGTATGCATTAGATATTTGTTGAGCGTTCAGACACACAAGATTTCTCAAAGCATTAAAAAGTCACCAGCCAGTTGTGGATTATCACTAATAGTCCTAATAATTATTTTTTTGTGTGTGCTGTAGAAGTGCCTGGAAACTGTTCATAGGCTTGTGAACTCTGTCAGGTATTGTGTGAACATGGTACAAGAAGATAGAAGTTGTCATAGCTCACAATATAAGCTTCAACTCTGTTGTGTTCTTTTTGTTAGACTTTTTTTCAGCAGAGATTTCTTTTTGTTATATATTGCAGAAGTCTTCTCCCCCCCCCTTCACCTTTCTCAGTCAGAACAGGATTAAAGAGAGTAAATAACCTAGTGCTGTCAGATCTTGTATTTCATCACTGTTGCATGTAAATTTGAATTTAACTCCTGGTTGGTGCACTGTGCTTTGAAAAGATGAATATAGCAGGCTGAAACCAATTAAGGAACATGCTCAATCTCCAGGGCTTTGGAGAGGGAGAAATAGGAGACAGAAAGGAAGAGAAAGTCTTTTTTCTTCTATAGTACTTGGTTGTTCTTCTCATAAACAAAATATAGACCTAATGAAAGTAGTAAAATAACTTAAATCTGACTTTAGCTCTTTAATAATAGATTGAATTTTTAAAGTGGCATGACACATATAGTTTATGTCCAGTATTTCTAGTGAAAATATGAAAATGAGGACCAAAACAATAGCAATGATTATGGCAGTTTGTGAAGCTTTAAAAATTTTATTCAGTGGTTGGGTTCTCTGCCCAGCAACTGTGGATTCTGTCTGTTGGTAAACGTGTTGAATTTGAATGGATGGGTAAAGCTCGTGATTAAGTGCTGTACATCTCTGTCATTCATCATGTAAAGTTTCATGCAGAGTACTGTCAACAATATCTGTCTACTGAAGGCTATTCAAATGGTGCCCCAATGTATTTTCTCAAAGAAATCCCTTAGCAATATCAATGGGTTTTATGCCCAGCAGACATGTAAAACAGATCACTAAAAGATAGATTGAAACCTTATAAGAGGTATAACTGAGCCTAGTCTGGAATAAAGCTTTATCTAACTTAGTCTTTATTTTTACATTGAAGAGGCTTTCTTTCCGATTAGGGCTTTGGATTGCTCATTTATGTCTGTAAAAGGAGTATACAGGATAGGGTTTGCTATAACAATAAAAATGATCTCATTTTTTCTGAACTTTACTTACCAAGTAAATATAAGG
>VZTM01002969.1:0-20540 GCA_013400555.1 Jacana jacana | reverse complement strand
AAAAAAAAAAAATAAAAAAAAAAAAAAAAAAAAAGTTTGTGAGTGCTAGGTAAGCAAATAGCAGGTGCCCAGCCACAATACATAGTAATTTCTCCAGCAGTCTTCTGGAATTCTAACAGATTTTTAGCTTTTTGTTTGTTTGTTTCTGGGTTTTGTTTTGTTTTACAGGGATATATTCCTTCTAAAGAGATGCTAACAATGGAAAGGTATTTTGGAGACATTTGCATATGGTCATTAGGTTGGCTTTGAGACTCATGTTATAGGTTATGCTTTCTGACAGCAGTTCTTGTGTTTTATAAATGAGACCCTGATCTTGTCCTAGGCCATGAAACCTTGCAGTGTGCATTCATCCTGTGACCTATAGCTCCCTTGGGGCTAACAGGTGCTCTGCCCATGCTCTGTACTGAAAAAGATGATTGAGAAGTAACGGGCCTGACTGATTCTGAAGCCAGTCAGAATGAAATATGGCAGATGTGAAACAACCCCCGCCCCTTCCCTCCCCACCTCACCCCCCTCCAAATTCAGTGCCCAGAGATTTCAAATCTCTGAACTGAGTTCACCACAACACGTGACATGAATTCTGCAGTTAATTGCAGCTATCTGTCCATTATATGTTAACTTTTGGTGGCTAGGAAAGCTCAGCACTTTAGTAGGATATTCAGGGCTTTATCTCTTAAGGTTTGCATCCCTTTGCAGAATTCAAAGGTTATGAAAGTATTGGCAAAACCATTTCACTTAACAGTAAACATTGGCAATGCCCTGTCACGAAGTTATTGACAGGTCTCTCATGTTGTGAACTTGTGAGCAGTAGTTATCTCTAACTTAGCCTGTGTTGTGTTAGAACAGAGGTTGGTAATTCATAATGCTGAATTGTTCAGTTTTTGGTATGGCAAATGTTTTTGGGATGAAAGAGCACATTTGCTAATGTGCTCAAAACATAAAAGATAATTGTTTAACTCGAACTCAAAAAGCAAGCTTAATTTTCTATCAATTTCATCTTGATAATTTTCTCTTTTGAATAATTTTCCTTGGAAATCAAGTTTTTACAAGTGATAGTGGGGTGCTACAAGCAAAGCTCAGTAGCTGGGACCCAAAGCTCAGTGTAACAGAGGGTTATGAAAGACATCATGCTTTGCAGGTGGAATGTGTTTTAATTATGTACACTTTTATTCCGAGACACTTAATTTGAATTCCTACAGTACTAATAAAAAATGTTTCCATGTAATTCCTATTTACAGCAAAGAGGATTAGAAGTTGAAAAGATACCTGATATCTGCAGGTAATAAAGCTAACTACTTGGGGCCTGAGGGGTTTTTGCTTGAGCAATTACTCATTTGGCCTAGCCCTGGAAAACCGTTAATCATAATGACTATTTAAAAAGTCTCCCTTTCCTTAATGGGCTGGACCATAAAGGTCATCACCTAGTCATTCAGGTCAAGAGAAAGGTTACATGTCTCCTGCTTGACTGCTGTCCCAGTGTGTCAGTTGACATTGGGTTAACAAGCGACCACTCTTCTCCTAATTATAGGAAATGTGACAAGCTTGTACCGATGGGCAAAGTTCAGACTTAAAGGAGCATATAGGTGGTGGCTGAGCCTATGGTTAAAAGCTGAAAGAACGGTGTAAGCTAAATGAGTTTCACTCAGCTGAATGAACCTGGAATTCTCTAAATAACACACTGTTTGTCAGTCCCTTCATCTTTAGTATAAATGTGAGACAGAGAGGAAAACTTGCATAACAATTTAGATTGCATATAAGTTTGGTTTTTAGCTTGTTTTGAGATTATGACCCCTTGAAGAGCTAAGAGTTAATCATTTAAAAATGATTGCTGAATCATGCCATTAACAGTACTTAATTTTACATATATGTGCATGCTATCTAGATGGTCAGATGTGGTGTATTTGTCTTGAAATCTTTTATAGCAATGTTTGATTTCAGACCTCCAAAGAGGGTGTTAGTATTGATGTAGTATTGATGAATATGCAAAGACTAAATAATACCATTTTAAGTATGATTTTAAGGAAAAAATCAAAATACTATTTGTTTATGAGCATGTATTTGAGATGCATGTCTTCGTGTTAGTTTTGTTTAAGATCCTGACTCACATATGGTGGGAGGAAAAAGAAGCTCAAGATTTTGAGTCATCTTCCCAGGGTTGATTAGATGATCCCTAATTCTCTGTATCATATGTGTGCCTATCATCATGTTCTAGGAATGTTGCTTTCCAACAAATACTCACAGTTTCTGGGGTCAAATCCTGAGCGAAGTCATGTGGGAGCTTGAAGCAGCAGTGTTAAAAAAAATGTTCTAAACTATATCTTACTGCTGTGTGTAATGTGTGCTGTGACGGCTGTGTAGAGGAGGGGGGAGTTGTGTAACATGTAAGTCGAAAAGCTGTCCAAGTGTGGGTGGGCAGCACAAATTCTGCTACCGATTGATTGCTGGTCTCCCAGTCACATGCTCAGTCCCAGACATGACTCACTTCAGACCTGAAGTGAGAGCTGGCTACATGCTCTCCATGGTGGTGCACCATATGCTGATAATTCCGATCCTGCGACTCCACTGTTGTGTGCAGTCCATTTTTACGTGGTTTGTCCTATTTCCTGTGCAGTGGCTGGCTGCAAGTTAGAGTTGGCAATTTAACATACTGTACTCACTGGGGAGCTAATATGGTATTCTGTCACCTGTAAATTGCCTCAGCGTGATGCAAGTTGTCATTTCCAATGTGAATTTTCCCATCAGAAGAGCTGTGTGGATTAAGCTTTCTTTCATTACCTTGAGAAACTTAGAAGGCTTTTTTTTCTGTAGTCTACTTCACCAGCCTCTGCAAGGCAGAAATACATTTAGCAGGAAAATAGGCTGCAGTCAATGTGGAATATTGGGTGCTTTGAAGCAGAAAAATAGATTTTCCAAGATGTACAGATGTATATGTATATTTGCATGTCTATATGCGTTTGTGCTTCTGACTCGTTGTATTTTTGTCTTTTAATAACCTTGCAAGCTTACTTCTGAATTATAATCTACCTCATCTTTCTGATATGACCATTTAAAGATACATTTAAAGATTTAATTCAGTGAGTTTACTAGCTGGCCTAACTAGTTTTCACTTCACATCTGTTTGTGGCTCTGACAAGAACAAATTAGTCCTATTTTTACTGCCGTGAAACCAGCACAACTCGGGAGGTTAGACCCAGGCTCTTATCGAAGATGTAGCAATATTTAATCTGTGCTTTACTGAAAGCTAATGATTTTGCACATTGAATACAAGTTTCTCCCATACGGAAAAAAACAAATTCTGGAAGGGTAGGGATTATTATAAAGAGGCAATAATCTGACTCTAGGTATAGAGCAGGCTTCAGAGTTATGTCTAAAAGGGACAGAAGGCAGATCAATACTGTGATTTTTTTTTATTTTTTTTTCTATCCAAGTATAAATGTTGTGATTTAGAGCATCCATTAGCATTCATGGATTGCTGTAAATACAAAGGGTGCTTAAAGAATCAAGGCAAATGAACCTTCAGTGTTTTTCAGAGACTAATTTCTTTGTGATTAATGGCTAATTGAAAAGTTTCCCTCTGAGCAATCCCATAACTTCCTTTTGCAGGTGTGTATCTCAGTCAAAATTCCAACTCTACTTAGGCATGAAGTTGTCTAAGTAGCTGCAATTTTAGTGTTTTCATAGAATCATTTAGGTTGGAAGAGACCCCTGGGATCATCAAGTCCAACCATCAGCCCTACTCTACAAGTTCTCCCATACACCATATCCCTCAACACCACATCTAATCTACTCTTGAACAGAGTCAGGGATGGTGACTCCACCACCTCCCTGGGCAGCTGATTCCACTGACTGACCACTCTCTCCGTGAAAAATTTTTTCCTAATGTCCAGCCTAAACCTACCCTGGTGCAGCTTGCAGCCATTCCCTCTTGTTCTGTCACTCATTGCCCTTGAGAAGAGACCAGCACCAACCTCTCTACAATGCCCTTTCAAGCAGTTGTAGAGAGTGATGAGGTCTCCCCTCAGCCTCCTCTTCCTCAAACTAAACAATCCCAACTCCCTCAATCGATCCTCATAAGCCTTATTCTCCAGGCCTTTCACCAGCTTCGTTCCCCTCCTCTGTACTTGCTCCAGCACCTCGATATCTCTCTTGTGTTGAGGTGCCCAGAACTGGACACCAGACTCAAGGTGTGGCCTCCCCAGTGCTGAGTACAGGGGGACAATCACCTCCCTACTTCTGCTGGTCACACTATTCTTTATGCAAGCCAGGATGCCATTGGCCTTCTTGGCCACCTGGGCACACTGCTGGCTCATGTTCAGCTGCCTGTCGACCAGCACCCCCAGGTCCTTTTCTGCCAGGCAGCTCTCCAGCCACACTTCCCCAAGCCTGTAGCGCTGCATGAGGTTGTTGTGGCCCAAGTGCAGGACCTGGGGACTTGGCCTCATTGAAGGCCATGCCATTAACATTGGCCCATCTATCTAGTCTGTCCAAGTCCCTCTGTAGAGCATCCCTGTCCTCAAGCAGATCAACACTCCCACCCAACTTAGTGTCATCTGCAACCATCTATTTTCCATCAGAAGTCATGAAATATTTCTGGTAGTACTTTTCTATCTGCAAAGCATCCATATTCAATTGACTACTACTTTTACCTGTGCAAATATATGTAGCATATAAAATAAATGCTTATAACAAGCGAATTTGGCTTATTCCACAAGCACTGGGGTGCATGAGTTACTTTCTGCATGCATGTGGAAGGTCTGTGGTTTTTTGGTGGTTTTTTAATTTCTTTTTATTTGGGCTTTGTTTTGTGATCTTTAGTTGTATAGCTTTCCCTCCTAACAGTGTGCTGCTTGTAGCATCTCTCTACTGCTGTTTTACTTATAGATTGTTCTCAGGCCCACCCAGTCACATTCACTGTCAGTCAGCTTCTATAGTTCTTTAGTGTCTGTTCAGAAGTTTCCCATTTGGAAAACTTGCATCTATTCAGAAACATTTTACTTGCAAAGACCCTGAGTTCAGTAAACCTGAAATTCTACAGTCTAAGATTCTGTCCATAGTTTTCTTACTCCTGAATAGGTTGTGCATTTACAAAAGTGTTTTCACTTCTACATTCTTACGAACTCAAAATCAGACTTGAAATCTATCTTTACCTTTGTTCTGGCAGTGGAACTACCTAAGTAAGAGTACAATGAGGACGTTTTACATAAAGCTTACATTATATCTAGTCTGCCAGATGGCCAAGCTAGATTAAAATCTAACAAGCTGAGTACAGGGATCTGTGTTGGGCCTCTGCACCACTGCAGTCATCAATAAATAAATATACTCTTGATTCTTCACCTCTAGTGCAAAGCTGTTTGTGTTTCCTTCTCTTCCCTTTATTCTCTTCTTGTTTTCCTCTTTTCCTTCTTCAGTAATCAGAGGCATCCTAAACAGTACAACTGCCATGTTTCTTTTACTGCAGAAAGAGTGATACCACAGTTTCAGGACTTCCTAAATGTTACCATCTCTTCCAGTCTTTGTTATGTCTCTCAAGCTGTTTCTCCGCTATCCAGGTCAACTTGTTCCTTGTTCTTAATAGTAGTAGTCTTTTTTTGGTTCTGCATATTTAATGGTAACCATCTGCTAATACTTATTATCAGATCCCATGTCCTCCAACTGCCTGGAACCACTTAATGTACCTCAATTATGCTTAAATACCTTCTTCTGTAGTGAAACTCATGCTGCAAAGAAAATGTAAATCCCATTCTGGTTTGGGCACAGACTTTTTAAGATTTATACATTCATATTACACATAAAAGAAATGGCCATGAAGTCAAGATAATAGCTATTTTCCAATACACTTTTACAATGCAATGCAATCAAGTGTGTGTGCAATTAAATCCGCAATTTGAAAAGAACGAAGTTCCTAGATATTCCTGCACTTCATTGAAATGAGGACCATTTGTTAAAATGGAGATCTTTCAGATTAGAATGCAATTAAAAAGTGCAAGTTAAGTTTTTTTTTAAGTGTGGATTTGTAATTGGATATACAGTCTTCCACTCCTGGGTCACCAGTTCAAATCTATCCCAGGTCACTGAATCGTGGTACCATCTAACAGCTGGTGGTTTATGTGAAATGAGTAGCCTGTCTTACTTCAGTTTGGAGTGAACAGGTGTCCACAGTGCAAAAAAGCTACTAGTACAATTGCTAGCCTAGCTGGCAGTCTTTCTATGGGAGCAAAAATCTGGGTTGCTGAAGGACTTAACTGCAGCACTTAAAAAGGATTTCTCTGAAGTGGCACTGAAGTTTATTTGTGGGCAAGATGATAAGGTTTGCAATTCTTGTCTTCTGTTCTTAAACTGCAAATAAAGGGAGGTAGAACATTTAATATGGTGGCCAAGATGGCTATGCCAGAATCTCTAAATTACTTTTGTAAAAAGGAAACTGTAAGAACACAGCTCCATCTAAGTATCTAAAGATCAGAAAGCCCCCATTATCAATGTATGGATTTTTTAACGCTCTACAACATTGCTATTAAAACTTTTAAAAGCCAACAAATTAAAAATATAATAAAGGAAGTCCCTTGAAATTGTTTCCTCCTCTGAGTGTTAGTTCTCCAAAGATATTTTCTCTGAGATCACTTTTCAGAATCCCAGTCTTCCATGAGAGCCATGCTACAGTGGCATTTGAGCATACTGAAAAGTAAGTACAGACCATTAAAACTGATATTTTCAACAGATACGTGCCTTGTCTATACGTGAGAGTCTTTGACAGATGAGAATCTGAAAAAATAAATGAAAGTTCTTAGTCTCAGAGATGGAGAAATAGTTTTGTCTTAGTCCTCCTCCCCAACTCCATAATGTGATATATGGCCTGTGAATTTTTTGAGAAGCTTCTTATCTCTCTTCTCTTTCTGCCCCTATCATTTTGTCCCATCACAACAAATGTAAGATTTGGTGTTTGGGGAAGAGCAGGTGGCGCGGCTCAAAGGGATGACCGAACCCACGCATTCCCTGGGACCATGGCCCATCTGAGCAAGGCAACATGCCTCTGCAACCAGGGCCATTGCTGGGTTCCAGCAGGCATTGCCCAGCTTTGCCGTGCCTTGAACAGACAGCTATCATGGTTCATACACCAGGGCTGGTGTGTCAGGGAACAGCAAAAATGTCATGAGGACATGCGCTAAAAGGTGGCCTTGCAAGGGCACAATGTTACACAGTTTTTCTTCAGCCTAACAGGTGGCTTGTCAACATAACTGTAATTTTATATAGAGGTATTCAGAAGCTTTAGAGACATAGACTATGGTATTTCAATTATGTCCAAGCCTTTTGATACTGGTGCAACAGTGTTGGGAATGGTATGGTACTATTTAAACTGGGTGTATGTCAGTGTTGGCTACATGGTTGTGTGCTTGATGCCAGCTCAATACTTTCTTGTGCCAATGACTGCTCATGCTGTGCATGTAAAAGGCAGCTGGAGTAGTAAAGCTTGGGTTTCACAGATTTGTTGATAATATGGATGAACGCTGTGTTACAAACATCACAGTTAAAAAGCCTCAGGGTAATGCATGACATTCTGTTGGCTGAATGTGAGAGTTTAATAAGCAGAGAGATAATTGCGCATGGTTTGAAGTCTCACCTTTGTTAATGGTTCTGGTCCATGCAGATTATATGCATGTGTATTCTATTTTTGTTGTCTGTCAAGAGGAGCTGTATTATGTTCTCCGCAGCCTTTTGGTAGAAATGAGGATGCTTTTTTGATTTGAAGAGTGGCTTAAGGAGTATTGCAAGGCCCTGGATGAAAACAAACCAACTAATTTGAAATCCTTAAAATTTCTTCAAATTAATAAATAATATTGTCTTTTTTTTTTTCTTTTTTTTTTCTTTTTGCATTCTGACAGATGGTTTCTTTCTCATCTGATTTAGATTGAGTACCTCTACTGACTTGCTTGATTTGTATCAGTATACTTGAGGGAAAAGCACGACCACATATATGTACTTTTATTTCTACCACATTTTCATTCCTGTGATAACACCAAGGGTCCTTGATGTGTTTAAAGTCTGTTTTTGTCTCTGTAAAAGGAATTGATTAGCAATGAGCCTGCTGTTGCTTTCTTTAAGCTGAAGAGAGTTTCTTTGCTATTGAAGTCAGAGGCACTTGATACAGACTACACTGCTGTGCCTTTATTTTTTTCTTTATGAAGAAGAAACTGAGGTTTATATTCACTATACTCTCTCTACCCATCAAGCTGAAATAAAATCATTCTTTGTTTGTGATTTCCACCATTGTGAAAATGGAAGAGAAACAAGCTCTGACAACTGCTCATCGAGATTTCTATGGCAAAAATAGCTACTTGCCTGTAGGCTGATAATTTTCATTTAAATTTGCAATGTGAATAGCCTTGTTTGGGTGAAATTCCCTCAATTACATTAATTTCCCTTAAATGTTTGTTCGCTCTCTAAGAGATCTTACATGGATCTTGTACACCTAAAATCACACTGCAGAGTAAATAACCTTCTATGCTAACATCTAACTGTAATAACATTAGATTGTTAATTTATAGTAATTGAAATAGTAATCAATCCTAATGCAGAGTCTTCATTTCATTGGCTCTCAAGTTTTGCTTAGTGGGTTGCTGATGGTCGGCTTACTGCGTACTCTGTAGTTGCTTTTCCCCTCTTCACTTGCTGCTGCTTCTTTCGATGCCTTGGCAGCTGTAAGAAAAAGAAAGAGCCATTGCTTAGATCTTCCCTAGTGTTGCTTGCAGCCCTAAGAACTGTGGTGTGGCATGAGAAACACCACCACTTTGAAATGGAATAAACCCCAAGCACCTACTTGTTATCAAGTCTGGAGTTTCAGAGAGGAGGAAAATAATGGAGTTTCTTTGGATATACTAAAAGCAGAACAGATCCAGGAGAAAGAGCAGTGTTGAGGATACATGAATATAGTCAGAAAACTCAATCATCCCCACTGATTAAGACACCAGGAACAACACAATGTTTTTTCCTGTCGGCTTAAAGCACTTTATTAAGGAGGAGAAACACCAAAAGGGAAGATAAATGAGCGCTTCGAGTCTGTGCACTGGAGCAGTGCTCAGTGTTGTCTTCTTCACCTCTTTGTTATGCAGCTGCTCAGCAGAGCAAGGAGGAGGATGCTGAAGTTGCAGCCCTGACAGCAGATATTTGCTTCCCGCTGTGCAGAGTGGCCTGAGTGCCCAGACAAGAACCAGAACTGCTAACAGGAGAATTGAGACACACAGGCTAAAAAGACAGGTACTTATGTGGACTCTTATATGTGAAGGTGGTGGTAAATTCTAGGTAACCCACTTCCTTTCACGTTGAGGTGTTGGAGACCTTGCCTGGTGTTTGCAGTGAGTAGTACTGCTTGTTGCTATGCCAGTTGGACTGTTTTTTGTCAGCAGTTGAGAGCTCCCCTTTCCCACTATGACCACTAGATTCTGTACCTTTTAAGTCATCAGAAATCAATGATAACATAAGAGGCTAAACAATGTGTCAGTTGATTTCCTTGAGTATCACAGGAGCAGAATAATAACTTCATAATTTGGTGCATATAATAGCAGCACTTTGATTGGAATAGATATGTTTGTGATAGATGGTCACATCTGGAATTACTGATGACATTGAAGAATAAAAAGTTTGAGAAATAACAGTGTTTTAGTTAAGAGTGTGGTATGTATCATCTATTGTAGCTTATGTTCTCTGAGAGATGAAACGGATACTTTCCTCTGTAAAAGCGAAAACTGTGTCTGGATGTTCATCTTGTGCTAGCCAGAGGTATAATATTTGAAGGCCGCTTCACTGAAAGCAAAAATCTGCCATAGTGAAGACATGTGAAGTTTGGAATAAAACCCTCTAAATTGTTGAGATTCTGGTACAGCAGCTTCTGGAGAAAAAGGTGCTGGTCAACACCTAAAAACTGTCTGCAACTGAGGATTACAGATTCATGATTTCTCTGGGAATTGAGAGCAGACTTACTTTGAATACTATTGCAGTGTGCACCACTTGTATAGGAAATTATTTACTATTATTAAAGCAATCAGGAAAGGTTGAAAAAGGAAAAACTGCAATCCATAAGATTAATCAGAGCCCATCAGAAATTCAATGGTTGCCTCAGATTGTGACAGGTTTGTTTTCAGACCTAGCCTTTTCACTGCACTTTTCAAGAACACTTTAATAATTGGTTCACATAACAAGCCAAATACTCCTTAAAGGAAGCATTTCATATATTTTATTGACAGTTTATATCCTTTTGTTATAAAGACAAGAAAAGACATGGGCAGAGCTTTTTGCTTAAAATGTTCCTAAATAATGGCTAATCATGCACTGTTACCTAATCTTGCATGCTTTAGAAGAACTTGTAGGAGCTGTTTGTCTCATGATAGATTTCTGAAATAACGCCTCGGTGTGCTTACAATAGTTAAGCTTTTTATTCAGTCAAAAGTGCTTCCCTTTATGCATCAAGTCTAATGTACCAAGCATTATCACAAAAGAGCTTGATTCTTATGTTACTCTAGCAGAATAATAAACAGCAAGCTAAGAATTAACTGTATTTGCACTAGTTCTCTGATCAACAGATATTGAGGGAGACTGCAGTAACGCTGCCATAATGGTTAAAAAGGTAGTAACAGTGAATATGTATGTATTTCATTCAACCCGTCCCCTGCAGTCCCCCAACAGTCCTTTAATCATATTACATGTTCTTAGTGAAGGTAGATGAGGCAGTTTACTCTTATTTGTTCATTTTGTGTGTTGGGTTTGATATCCATGCCTCAGAAATTAAAACTGGGAAATCCCCCAAATAGTATTGGGCACATCTTCACCTTTTCTGTGAAAATTCTGTATTCGACATTTTATGTAGACTGTCTTTCTTAATACCATACCTCAAAGCTGTCCTCAGTTGGGGTCGTTAGTGGACTACATTGGCATAAAACTACTGTAGAAAGTGTTTAATGTATAATCGCTGGAAGCAAGCCCATCCTATACCACTGTTGAAGAAAAAATATGTGTCTTATTGCTGTAAAAAGTTTAGTAGGAAAGGATATTATTAAGAATTCTAGTATTTTTAAATGGTCTTTAAAATGTGAATTTTGTAATTATTTTTTCTTAATGTAAACTTTTGTCTTCTTTAAAGATAACTGTTAATTGGGTAGAAGCTATTTAATATACTTAGAGGATTCCTTGTTGAACTGTATAATTTCATGTTATTTTAAAGGTAAAGAAAATCCTAGGGAGGTGACAGCTTTTTTTATTTACAGGTCATTGTTTTCACTCAGGTAATCGTGCAATTGGTTAATACGCAGTACCATAAATCAAATATCATATGGGTGAAAAATTACAATATGGAAGGACACAGAAGATGGCTGTCGTCATAACTACTACCATCTGATGGATTTGACTTTCAATGCATTGTCTACACATCCATAGGATTCATTTTTAAGGATTCACTGAGAATGGGGAGAACCTGAGTGGGTCACAAGCTGCCACTCCACACCAGGAGGCCATTGAAATGTAATTTATTTTGTGATATTTAAGTACTAGAATGTTATGATTTTTACAGTTATTGAACTTGCTCATACAACAAACTACAAAGTTTTAATATTAGATTTATCAGTGTTAGCCTTTAACAGAGGACTTTGTAAACAAAGCTAGCTGTGCTTAAATCCCTGTGGAAAAGGGATGAATGCTTGAAGTCAAGATTTGACTGGAAGGTCTTGAAGATATTTTTGACTGCTGAACCGCATCAAGTAATCCATGTAGGTTTTTGAAAGATGGTATCTATGCAGTGCTTTTACCTAGTAGTCATGTTAATAGTAGTAAGAATATTATTGGAAATAATTCAAAAGGTTCAGCTGAACATACTTCAAAAAAGTGTAATGAACGCTAGAAAAGGTTATACTAACTTCTTAAACGTGCTTCTGCTCTGTGTCTGCAGAGTAATATGTATTAACTCTTGCTTCAAGAGGTGTGCACATACTATATTCTGGTAATGTCATATCAAACTTGTCTCATTGCAAGTTTTTCCTTGTGTGTCAGGACTCAGATAAAAGAGTGTATAACCAAAACTTTATACACTTTTTTGGGGTCTTTTTCTTGTTTACAATATGGAGTCTACAGTTGTATGGATAGTGTGCAAAAAATCTGTCTTGTCTTCTTTAGACCAACTTCAGGCATCTGTATGATTTGGTTATTGGTGTAGCATTGCTGGAAAAGACACTGTTTAAAAAACCTGAGTTCAGCCAGTCACCTGGAAGTGTTCAAGGCCAGGTTGGATGGAGTTTTGAGTAACCTGTTCTAGTGGGAGGTGTCCCTGCCAATGGCAGGGGGGTTGGAACTAGATGATCTTCAAGGTCCCTGCCAACTGAAATCATTCTGTGATTCTGTGATGCATATGTAAAAGCTATCTGTGAAGCTGTGATACTACATATTAGAATATCAATGTGATAAATTACAACTTCAGGGTTCTTGGAGATGGATCAGAGATGCATGAAGATGCATTACTGGATTGTTCCTCAGTTGATTGCTCTTTCAGTACTTACAGGTCATGTTTCTACTTCCTAGAGTTTTCTGTGTTCCCTTGGGGGAAAGGGGGCGGGAGTGGGATGGGAGGTGAAGAGTCAGTGGAAGATGTGTTTTACTCTTGTCCCTCTTCTAGTCCTGGGCAGCCCACTTCAAAAGCTGAGTCTTTGAAGGTTGTTGCTTTTATCTTCAACATAGAAACCCACTTAAAAATTTCTTTATCTTTTTGTTTCTTTTGACACCTACGCACTAAGTTAGCCAGTGTGCTAAACAGCAATGACTGAATGATGCCTTTTATGTGTTTCTAATTGCATTTTTTTCCCCGGAAGGGTCAAAGTAGAGCTTGCACACTCTGAGCTGTGGCAGTGACAGCTGACAGGACCAGTTCAGTTCTGCCTCTTCAGGCAGATGATTGGAAATATAATCCCTGTAAAATTTCTTACTGTGAAAGAGCATCTGCTAGAGGTGTTTGTGTTTACTTTCCCATGGGCTGTTTTCTTACCTTAAATTTAAGGGTTGTTTTGCCCATTTGGTGAGACCATATAAAATAACAGGAGGGGTAAAGTGGGGTGGTTCCCTGAAATTTGTAAAAGCTTTCATTTGGTCTGATGAAAAAAATATAACTTGCACTTTTTTTCCTGTTTTACTTGTATTACTATTATCCTGACATTGTAAGCAGAATTGTTTCAGGGTATTATGAATGCATTTTGTGAATAAAACTAATAGTATGCTGTGAAACATTAGACTAATGCCTCTTAGCTGAATAGATCAAGAGTTAACACTCTAATTATTATGCAGTTCTAGGATCACTTAATGGAAAACCAGTGGAGTTACTTTGGTTTTGGAAAGGGAGAACTAAGAAGATAATTTAAATCTAGAATTTATATATACAATCTTGTTGTACTTAAGCATATGTTTAAAAATATGTTAACAAGACTAGAATAACAGCATGAAATAGCTGGGTCCAGAAGAGCAGGCAGGGTCAATGGAATGATTTGTTTAGTTATAATATGTTAGTCCTTATGATGTTGTTCATCTAGGATCAAACTTTGCTACCAGTTGCTGCTTTTGCTTTTCTCTGCAGCAAAGGCAGCTCACTTATGAGTTGCAGCTGTTGAAATCAACTCTTATAATAAGCAAATTTGGTAGGGTGCTAGGGTGTTTAAAATTGATACCTAAGCCTGAATAAACTTTCTGGAGTACTAATATTTTACTGGATTGTAACCCGTTGTTTTATAGCATTGAAAATAATTTACAACAGTTAAAATAAGTGATAAATGGGGGTTTGGAATGTGCTGCTTTTTCCCAGTAGGCTAAGGGTTAGATGTGGAGGTCAGACGTGTTGTAGAGGAAACCTTGCCGTTTCTTTAGAGTGCCTCAGTGCTTCTAGTTTGAAACAAACAAACAAAAAAAACAAACAAAAAAAACCCCAACAGGCCTAATGTCTCAAAATAACTTAAGAAATCGCTTCAAAAGTCTTTCACAATTTTCTGGTGTAAATTTTGATTAGTTTGTTTTGATTTATTTTGAGTAAAAATTTTTGCTGCTAAACTTCTCTGGAAAAGTTTTAATTTTGCAAGTATTACTGCCTGTTACTGTGAATTGGCCAGCCTGTTGCCTCTGGTAGCATCATCAAAACTGCAAACTGCGGTCTTTGGTTTTTATTAAATGTCATCATAGTATGTTAATTTCTGTTTAGGGATTGTATGAATGAAAGACTAGAAAAGCCTCAGAGGTTTATCCTGTGTTCTGTCTTTCTTGGGCAGGATGGATCTCTAAGTGCGTGCTGTCCGGTCTTTAGAAATTGTTCTAGTGCTAGATGTTTTGTGTTTTCATTCATAATGAAAATCCATTTTGTGGCTTTTTCCTTGTTTAGCTGTATACGGTAGTCTTTCTGATTCAGTCCTTAATGATAGGGGACAGACAAGAGTCACAGAAAAGACAAGCAACTAGAGCAGTTCCTCATGTTGATAGAGGACAACTGCATTAGGCCTGCAATGGAGGATGGGTAGCCGGCCTTGCATCCTGCCCCTGCATAATGGAACTAGTTATCAGGTAGCTGGGGCAGGCTACGTGCTCTTGGAAGTGAAGGTCTGTATGTTGCAGAGTATCCCATCCAGTGGCACCGTCACCAAACTGCTGAAGGACTATATCAAACCTTGCTCTAGCCAAAGTAGCAGAGTCAGTTTTCAGACCGTAATGAGGCACGTTGAATGCTTCTTCAAACAGAAACATTTCTGCTTCAAAAAAATTCTTGAAGGAAGCTGCATTTTTCTGGGTGAACTTTCATTTTTCATAGGCCAAATGGGCCTCTCGATGCATAGATCCTGCAGGGTGAAGCCATTGGTAAATACCTAGAAAAATACACGTTATGGTGTTAAAACGGGTATTTCAGGTGAATTAGCAGTTGCAAATGACTCAGTTTTATTTGTATTGAGTTTTGAAGAAATGATGTAATTTAGTTTCTTTATTGTGATTAAATATTTTCAAATCTAACTATTATATTACTTAAAATACCAACCCTGGGAAGTACAGCAGGAGATGGAAATACTTAATTTAAGAATTAAATGATTTAGTAAATTGTAGAGTTTAAAACTAGTTGCTTCAATATTTTAATACTAACATCGGTGGGATATCTATTATTTCAAAATGGCGTTTGATCTGTTCTCCTATGTATTTGCTACAATTATTCATTGATATATTACTGCAGCTAGTGGGATTCTTTGTTCTGCTCGTGACTGTATAATGTGAAGTCTGTGAAGTTCAAGGCGTCCCAACTAATTAAACTTTTATCCCATCCCAGTGGAACATCATCCCTAGGATATTACCGAAGTGAACTGTAAGGCTAATGAAGTTTCCTCTAAATTCATTATTAAAATTATTTCTTAATGACAAGTCATTATTATGCAGCCAGTTTTACATATATGGTAATTATGCTTTATAATGAACATTTTATGTATTATAAAACAAACATGCTTCAAAGGATGGACCATTGTCTTTAAAAGCTAAATGAAGAAAAGCATCGTATGTGGAAGCAAATAGCTTACCTTGTAAAATATTTCCTAATTAAATGCTGAAGAACCAAATTGCTTTAAAAATGTGAGTTGAACATGACTTAGTGCTTACATGAGACTATTCTCCAAATACAGTATTAACCACCAGCAGAATCTGGTCTTGAGTCATAGATGCTCCAATATCGTACTTGGCAATATTTATATTAGAGTTCCTGCGGTAACAGTAAAATGTCTGCTTTCCATGACTCCTAAACCAAATATACTGAAGATCACATCTTGTCAGCTTGTCACTGTCGTTGTATTAAAGTGAATTGATGCAGAGGTGGGAGCTGCAGGCAGCATCAGGAGCCAGCGGCAGTTCTAGTTTTGCCGTGCAAAACAGCACAAACAGTGGGATTTAGCAGGCTGTGGATTTGCTGAGCAGATGTGAATCTAACTAAGGTGGGTGCCCTCTGAGAGCATCTCCCTCTATCTCTTAATAGACTATATCTGATTTTCCTGAAACTGAAGGAAAAAAGAGATATGACAGGACCTGGCCATATGTGCTGAAGTGTGTGGAAGTCATCAGCCATTTACCTTGTGCTTGTGTGATTCCTTGAACAGAGCTTAATCGCCTTTACTGAATAGGAATGTTTATTGGCAGCAGAAGTTTAATGCAGGCAGTTCCTTTGCCTCTGCCATGCTGCAGAATGATGCTTTCCAGGACTCTGAAGGCAATTCATTCCTTATGCCGGTCATTGGTCTCCTTGCTCAGGCTGCCAATAAACTGCCAATTATGATGATGATTTTTGTGAGGCTAACAGGTGTTCTTGAGGAATTGGACCACCAAATCACTTGACATTGTAAGGAATAGCAAGGACTGAGTATCACTGTATGTGTAAATGTATTGCTATATGTTTTTAGTGTTTATACACCGTATTATGAGTTTTCCAGAGAATGTTTTTAATTGATACAATAAAACGTTACAGTTGGCTATATATCCTGTGTAAAAACTAAAAGGCCAAACTACTGTGACAGAATATTCTTGTTTGTGAGCAATTTTCCCCATGCAGCACATTGCAGAAATAACTTTGATACCAGGAACACACAATAGTCACATAAAGCCATATTGCAGAAATCTACTTTCTTCCTTTTCAAGAGTTTTCCTGGTCCCTAGAAGTGAAGACCAGTGCATATGGGCCACCCCAAAACATGCTTCAGCAAAGGGAGGCAGTGCATTGGTGATCCATATTATTCCTAAAATTCCTCTGTTTTGTCCAAGTGTGGGATGAGGTACAGCCTGGCTCATTGTTTAGGACAGAATTTGAGAACACGTGGCCTTGCCCGTTGGCACTGGAAAGCAGTTCACATCTGATAGCATGGTGCTCTAATGTTTCTTTAATCTTACAATTTCATTGTTGCAGTATTTTGAATGTGCTCTTAATTGGTCTCACAGCCCTCTTGTGGACCTAGGTTACCACTCTGTATTTACACCAGGCGAATGAACTGCAGGCAGGAGTCAGAAAAATCATGCTTTATGTACACTTCTCACACTTGCAAATAGGGTAGGGAGAGCTTGAAGAAGTCCTAATTGGGGTTTTGGATAGCTGTACATTTTGTATCAAAGTCATTGTTGACCATAGGAAGTATGTTGTAGGAGTGGAAGATTAAAATGTGTTTGCTTTTTAAAAAAACTTTGCTGTATTTCTGTAGGTAGGAAAGATTTCACAGCCTGACACGATTACATTCAAAACTGGAATTAGTTGATATGGTACTACGTTGCTAGGAACAGCTTTGGGTGATATCTCGACACTTGGTTTTGGAATATGAGACTGTAATTAATTACTTTTCTTAGGAAGGAAATGGAAAAATCTTCATTTCACCTACCCTGAAAATCTGTGTAGTAATGTCCATGTCCTGTGGAACTAGGCTATAGCCATACCTGATAATAGCCTTTTAGGCCTCTGGGTGTAATACATATTGTGTAATGGTATATTGTTTCTAGTGAATGTTAATATAAGTATTATTTAAATATTTGTTCATGACTTAAGCATACTGGGAAGGTTGTTCCTTGGAGGTTTACTCTAGACTTAGAAAAGTTACTTTTTTAGCATTTAATTCCATTTCCCCTTCTCATTCTCTTTTTGAACTAAATCATTTGTGATGCATGCTGTTAAAATAAATTAGAAAGTTGCAAAGATGTTTCTTCAGGTACATATATTTATCTTTTTGCCAAACAAAATGCTCTTTCATAGATTCACTCCTGGGTCTTACCCCGTGCATACAGACTGGGTCATAATTCCTTCAGTACTTTGAAAAAGGGATTTTCAGTCATCTCAGAAGAACCCTTAGGAGGTATTAGTTGATTAACTGAGGTGAGGAGAGCTGCCAAAGACTTTGAAATTCAAGATGCTTATCAATTTATGGTTTTGATTTTTAGAACTGTACTGGGGTAAGCCAATTTTCAGAGTATCCACACCAAGACTGATCTTGAAGTATATATTATCCTGATGGTCTATGAGTAAACCTTTGTTTGTCACAGCTGTTTTGAGAAAACCAGATATTTCATCTCTTCCACCAGAATTTATATATAAAAGAGATTGCAACTTATATTCTGATATATGTGTGTATATATATATATATTTATTAAATGGATTTTAGGGGTATTTTATCATCTTGTAGACTGGTTAAATGCTCTTGTTCATGCTTGGCTTTTCTTTTGTTTTTTCTTCATTTTCTGGTTTTGCCTCTTGCCTGCAGACAATGTAGAATTTGACTGACAGAGATGCAATTTTCTTAAAGTGTTGCCATGCTTTATTACAAAGCTTTTATCTAGCTGCTCACAGGATCTCTATTTCAGATTTCATTATATATAGCAAAGACTTTTGCATTAGCTAAGCAGTAGTCAGTTATCTATGTGCTTGCTGTACTCGGTGAGGGTTAATGAAGGAAGGAACATTTTGACTGGACTACACAGCAAAAGTGCTGAACTTTATGCTCAATGTTAAAAACAAAAAAAAATTGTTCAGTCAGGCAAGCGGCATGTACCTAAGAAACAGCAGGTTCCTATGCTCGAGAAGACTTTAATGGTGAAATGATCAAGGCTTAGGGCTATTAAGGCACCTTTGACTTTGAGTCAACCCTAATTTAGTAATGTTAAAGCTGACAGTATATGGAGGTGTTTATTATCTCTCACATCTTCCCCTTTTCTTTTGCAATCTGGATGGGCCCGGGAAGCTTCTCAAGTAGCAATCTGCTGGTACGTCAGCATAAGGAGGATGTATTTTGCACAGCTGCATACCTGAGTGAAGTTTAAAGTCTTTGACTCAAAAGGCACAAACTTCCCATGGAGTTCTTTTGCCTGGGNAAAATGTTTAAATAGTCAATGTAATGGACACGGTGGTTTCAGAAGAGCATTAAGGATTTATGATTATGTTAAAACTCACAAATTTACAAAGTTCAAAATTTCTTATTGCCTTCAAAATATCACAGTTTTTGTTTTTTCAATCTCCCTCCTGTGGGATCTGTTGTGGCAATAGGATATTCTGACCCCAGAGCCCTGATTCCTCAATGGCAGTTTAATCTGTATGCCATTAGATCCTTCTTTTAATTCTTCTCATATAGAAGACTGCTGCAGGAGGTACAGATTCTCTTTAGATTAAGCTGCTGATCTGAAAGGTGAATGGAAAGCCTTCCATAAATAAATAAAAGGAAAAGTCTAAATACCTTCTTGTAAGCAAATAATCACACTTTCATTAAGAGCGCATACGTGTAGAGAAAAAAATATTCTAAACCCCATTTTTTTAGTATCTAGTATTTATATTACCATAAGCATATAAAAACTGCAGAGAGATCCCTGTTCTACATTGACTGTTCTTTGTTAATATCTCTGTATCTTCTTAAAAAGCATATTTGCAAATGCCTGTTAGTCTTTGATAGCATTTTCGGTTACCTAAGAAAATGCCTTTTTAGATTGTCTCAGATTGCTTTACAAGCAGTCCGTGAATTTATTCTCACTTCAATTTGAATGCAATTTCAATGCATTGAAAAGCATAGATTTAATTGATAGTGATGCATTATGATCTGCTACTATGAACCAGTGTATAAATCGGTCTGTGGAATTCCCCGAACTAGCTCTTCCTTTAGGAAAACACTATTGGATTTTACTCAGTTGGATGTCATCAGTGATACGCTGCCTATCATAATAACCCTGGGTAAATTTAAATGGTTAATATCATGTTACATAAGTTTCTGTTATCCTACCTCAACATTTTGTCCAGCCTTTTCTCTCCTGCAAAGTGACTGCAAGTTGCAATTGGTAGACATGGGTTAAAATGGAACTTCCCTAATTTCTCGGTTTTGAAACATCTTCAGCCTAATGTACTTCTTAACCTCAAAAGTAATTGCGGCTGTTAGATGTTTCCCAAAGTTGGGAGTTTAGTGCAACATAGCACAAAGGCATGGCAGTGTACTATCAAAAATCTTCCTTATGTCCTGAAAGGACAGTAGTTATGTTAGAATGGTGCTTAACTAATTAGTTCATTCCCCTACCTGCCATGATATTATGTGTGATAGAGTTCATGGCTTAAGTTTGTTAAAGCATTTTCCATTTCTGCCTGTCTCTTTCTGCTTTCTTTGAAAGTAAGGCACATGAGCTCATGGACCACTTTGGTCAAGAAAAGAAAAACAACACAAAGTTCCACTATGAAAGGCTTTCAGGAGTGCTGAAACCCTGTGTGACAGAGCATGGAGCACTAGGGTACTCTTAAGTTCTAGTCTTAGATCTGAACATGTACCATTCATCGGTACACCTGTACTTGGCCTTGCATGTATGCACTTCAAATGAGCCTTTGGAAAGTAAACCGATTTCATTTTTTCTGGTTAGGATTTGAATTCTCAGAATGGATTATAGCAGAATTCATACATGGTCTTGTTTTTGAAGCTGTAAATCTCTCTGGAGTGGTCTGGGCTCTGTGGCTTTCACCGGCTGAATGGAACCTTGTTTCTTCTGAGCCCTCTTTTGTGTTAGTTTTA
>VZTM01002964.1:105754-196037 GCA_013400555.1 Jacana jacana | reverse complement strand
TTTTTGTGTTTTTTTGCCCTTACACTCTGGCTTTCTAGTTCTTGTTCTTGCATTAGAAAGGGTCCTGCAACCTGTTGGAAGGGATCCTACGTACTTTTTATCTGTGAATGCTGAAAACATTTAAAAAGCAATAGTCACTTGAATGAAACCTCTGGATGGCTGTAGTGTAGAGGATTTCTCCAGATACTGTTGAAGTAACAATTGGTGATCTAAGTTGCTTCAGTATTAAATGTCATTTCATCCAAAACCAAGAGAGAGATTCCAAAAGAGGGAACTTTTGATTTGCATGTCTATTTTTAGATTTCTTTTCTATTGTTATCCAAATATCTCCGGTCTTCTGTTATCAAAATTGTTTAGATGATTATGGTCAGAGTATTTTAAAAGGCCTCCACCATTAAGATACCTTTTTAATTTGTGCTGTTAATTGTGAATTAGCATAATTTCTGCCACTATCAGTGTGGTAACTATTTTGCTGTGTAAGATGTAAAATAATTTTCTACTTGATAATTTATCTGTTTAAAATCCTGTAAATTATATTGGTTTAGGCATGCAAACAATAGGGTGAGAAATTGATTTCCAGAAATTTAAATAATATTGAAGTAATTAGAGGATGAGTGATATTCACCTTTTTCCATAATAACTTACTGATTTTACAAGAAGTCTAACCAATAGAAATGGTTGTGACAAACTTAACTTCTTTTAACATCTGTCTGTCATACAAATCCTGCTTCTAATCACATCACATTCCACTTCAAACCTTTGGTGGTGGCTTTGTTTTAATTCACTCTTACTTCATAAGTAAATCTTTTATTACTCTTCGCTCATACTACACCTCACATGAAATGTTTCTTGTTCTTGTTTTTGCTCTACATGGAATGCATGGGCTTTAAAGACCATAATTTCTTTGGTAAGGTATCATCTGCTCTGGGACATCTGCAGGGCTTTCACAGTCTGAGCTTTATAATTCAGCATGTCTTCTGTTTATAACTGATGTACTTTTGTATCTAACGTGATATAAAAGATAGTTGAGCATTTTAAACTTAAGTTTTTTTTTTGTGGACTAATACTTCCCCAGTAATGCTATGTTTCTCTTTTGACTTAGTACTACTGTAACCTCTTCAAAATACATAGAGTAGGCAGAGGTGGCATTAGTCACTAGCCTGTGGCTGGCCAGAGTTGTCTTTAATTGAAGTCAGATTGTGAGGAAGGGGGAGGTGAAAGCTAATTGTAGATGGTAGGCCAGTCCTGAAACTTCAGATANAGACAATGGGAAAGCATAGGTTTGGGGGGGGGGGCAAAAAATTAATCCATTTTATCTGTTAATTTTATGTGTTTGTTTCCTTTGGAAAGGAATGGGTCGTGAGGTTGAAAACCTTATTTTGGAAAACACTCAGCTGTTGGAGACAAAGTAAGTCAGAATGTCTGAATGTCAATGTAAGAAATATTGACCTTCTCTGTTACTTTGTTATGCCTTCAAACACAGAAAGTTCAAGTTATACAAGTACACTCTCAATTCTGAGAGTAGTGGTGGTATAAGTATTTTGAATTTGTTCATATATTTATCTAAATATATAGCTTAGTTGGTATCTGTAGAAATTAATGACCTAAGAAGCAAAAGCTCCTTTTATCCTTGTAAGGCTACAAGGAATGCAGTGCTGTGTCCTAATGAGATCAGCTCCCTGCCTCTTCTGTTAAAAACACAGCAGTAATTGCAGAAACTAATCCACTGGAGCAGTGGTGAGGAGTTCAACCTCTATAGGAAAGCTGTTCTGATTTATCAGTACTTTTTTTCTAATAGAGGTGTGAATGTGTTTGGGATTTGGGGAGAGCATATTTGACTGGTTTTAGAAAGCTGTATCTTTTTCCAGCAGCTCTATATAACAAAGTTGTAGGTCTTCAGGAATAAAATCAGGCTGAAGCTAAACTGTGAGACCACAGTCATGCTTGTAATGGTGTATTTTTAATGTTTGTGTAGAAATGCACTGAATGTGGTGAAGAATGATTTGATAGCAAAGGTGGATGAATTGACTTGCGAGAAGGATGTACTACAAGGTGAATTAGAGGCTGTAAAACAAGCAAAACAAAAGCTTGAAGAGAAGAATAAGGAACTGGAAGAAGAGCTCAGAAAGTAAGTTTAATTCTATGATTGAAAAAGAAAGGCAAAATCAACATTTTGTGGTATCTAATGCAGATATTTTTAATCTTGTGTTTAGAGCTCGTGCAGAAGCGGAGGAAGCAAGACAGAAAGCTAAAGAGGATGATGATGTAGGTGTTTGTGTGCATATGTATTGTATGTATAATTCACAGTGGGACATGAGGTGCTCACGTGTGTAGTGAGTGCTACTAAAATTTCCTGCTTCATAAGTAGTGGCAAACTTCCTCCATGTAGAGAAGATCTAAAGAGTGTGAGGAGACTTAACTGACCGTGTCTAGTTACTTTTTCGTTCCTCTCTGCCCATCTATTGTGTGTCACATTCTTTTTGAAGAACTGTTTTTATTCAGATTATCCTACACACAAAGGATGGGAGGAGAGGAAGGCAAAATTGCGTTAGTTTTACAAAGCCCCAAATGATTTGGAATCTGGAATTGTGCCCTCAAGTGACTCTTATTGGAAGGCAGAGGCTGACTCTGCAAGCCCCTACTGTGCTCCTTTGTTTGTCCTATGTTTGCTTTTTTGTGTGTTCAGAGTGATGTCCCCACTGCTCAGCGGAAGCGTTTTACTCGTGTTGAAATGGCGCGTGTTCTGATGGAAAGAAATCAGTACAAAGAGAGGTTGATGGAGCTTCAGGAAGCTGTCCGATGGACTGAGATGATAAGGTAACAGGCGCTTTTTAAAATCCTTGATCGAGCTCCTTGGACTTTACAAGCTTTTGTTTTTTAGCTGCAGAGTGATCTGAGTGGTAGGTCAGGTTATGAGGCCTTGATTGCCCTTTTGCTTGTCTCCCTATGTGCCCTGAATAACTTCGGGTTTAAGTTATGGGCGTAGAACTTGTGCTGTCAAAATCAATTCTCAGTGAGACTTCTGTGAAGATGATACCTCATATGGTGTGAAATAAACATCCCTTGAAGAAATGTGTCTATTTTGGAAGAGTTACAAAATTTGGTTATCATAAATAATGTTAATTTGGTGGGCAGGAAACATGACTGTGTGTATGTGTGCACGCACCTTAAAGCAGTGGGTCCCATTGTCAGCTGAGGTGTCACAACAGCAGTAACGCACAGCCTTCAGGTTGAGCGTCATCCCTTTGTAGGGACCTGGGTTGTTCCGAAGAAAATGCAGTTTTAAAGCTGCACAAGGTTTGCTAAATATAGGCAAGAAAGATGGTGTTTTGGTCTAATTTGCATTCTGATTATCGAGTTGTCTGGAAGGTATGATTTTTAAAGAACAATCCCCTCTGCCCTGGGCCACAGCCTAGCTCATTCTTGTCACATACCCCTGGCCAGAGGTAATGCTGTCACTCGGTGCCGTCTGCCGGTCAGGTTTAACAATGCAGTTAGTGTTTTCTGTTGTCCTCAATACCTGGGAGCCGTTTCCACTTGGAGTCTGTGACAGGGAAATTACACATTCCCAAACGGATGTGGCTTGCTTTTCTATGGCTATTGTCTCCTGTAGAAATCCTCTCGTAGCTCTGTTAATGCATCTGTGGCTTCAGCTGCAATCACTTTAATGTTTATTTACTGATTTATTGAAGAATAAGAGGTTTTAAAATAAGAGGCAATGGTTACAGTATTAAAAAAAAACAAACCAGGAGGCAGAAGACTTTTAAAACGGTTTGCTGTTTTAACTGCAAAGTGCTGCACAGGTTTGTCTCTTTGTCTGAAAAGCACTCACTAGTTGTTTGTGATGCAAATAAATTGTGGATGATGATCCTTATGTAACTTCAGTTCATCCAGTGGGAATTTCAGTGTTGTGCTCTGATCAGAAAAGAAGAGGCAATGTGAAGAGGCAAGCTTTGATACTTTCTATACATTATTCTGTTTTTTTTTAAATGAGTTACACGCTGTTCATTCCTTTCCTTTTTAAATTAATGCTTACTCAGTAAATTGGAATTCGTTTCTCGTAGAGCATCAAGAGAAAATCCAGCCATGCAAGAAAAGAAGAGATCAAGCATTTGGCAGTTGTAAGTATTGAAAGACAACTCGCTGGCAAAAAATAAATAAAAGACCCTAACCAATTAGCTGGCACATTTTTGTATGTTAGCTAATTATCCTTGGGCAGATGAAGATGTCTTAACTGTTCTCCTCTTGTTACCTAGCATGCCAGCTCGGTAAGACTGTTCTTGAAGACGAAATGTATCGTAAGCTGCAGCATGTAGTGAATGGCTGTGCACTTTGTGAAGTTAAATGCCAAAGTGCCATAGTTTTTTTCTAGCTGAAATATGTACCAGGACTCTTGTTTGGAACAGTTTTCTGGACTCTTTTTTTTTTTTTCTTATGATGAGAAATAGAGACTGTAATAGCTTGTGTAGACTGCATTTATTTCAACTTCCTTTTCCTCTACGAAGTATGACTTACTGTTTTTTCCTGTCTAACTTCAAGCTCTTTAAAACAGTGTTATTCACAACAAGATAGTTGTAAAATAATCCTTTTGATGTTGTGGTTTGCTACTAACCTGTCTTTTAGCCTAGAAAATGATGAGGCTTTTAAAGTGCTCAGTGCATGAACTAGTACGCTTCATGAAACTGAGGATTTTGTTGGTTCCCTGCAGATCTTCATTCAAGATGAAGATCCTATTAAATTTCATAAACCAATGGGATTATTATTCTTTAACAATTTTTATTCCTAATATGAGTTTCTGTGCTTTGAGAGTGTTGCTGAGTGTGAGGTGGCTGCTGTGATGTTGAGCTCCAGTTTATTCATCTAACTGGCCTGAGCAGGGTAGCATACGCTGGTGTTTTGCCTGCATAGTCAAATTTGGATAAGTTTTGCAAATCTTCACTCTCATCTTTTATTTCTTCTTCTAGTTTTAGCAGGCTCTTCAGTTCATCTAGCAATACAGCTAAGAAGCCAGAACCTCCTGTCAATGTTAAATATAATGCTCCAACCTCACATATTACTCCCTCAGTCAAGAAGAGAAGCAGCACCTTATCTCAATTACCGAGTGATAAATCTAAAGCCTTTGAATTCCTCAGTGAAGAGTAAGTTGTTTTGGTTTTACAATACCAGATATGCTTTGTCAAGTGTTTATTCTTTTAATCCTCTGAGATAAATAACATGCTGCTAAGTGAGGTAGAATGCTCTCCTGAAATGAGTGTTGGTACATAAGAAATCCACACAGCGCTGGGTGCCTGACAGCAGTGTGCTGTTTGGCAAATATCACTGCCTTTCACGAGTGCTTTTAGGCACAGGAAGAGAACACTTGGTACACTTTTATATGCAGGTGTTGTAGCTACACAGTAACTGTACAGTTACGTTCACTTTAAGTGTGGTGGAAAATTAGAACAACAGGAGTCAGGCTGTGAAATATCTGTAATTATTTCTTTTTCTCCTGTACTTTTTGGCAGTACATTCTTTGGTTTACAACTCTTAAAACCTCTAATAGAGGTACATAACCCAAGTTAGTTTTCTTCAAGGATACTGATAATGGAATCTCTGATTTTGCCTGTCTTTCATGGGTCCCTTAGAAATAGCTCACAGGAAACCTGTTGTTCTGTAGGTGATGCGTAGTGATCTTTTTGGTAACCCAGTGCTTCTACAGAGATTACGTCTACTGAATTTAACTGCAACTCCCATTAAACAAAGAATTCTAAAGAGCATGAGTAGCAGGTTTAATGATTTAAAATGATTTTTCCCTAGAACCGAAGCCAGTTTAGCCTCACGCAGAGAGCAGAAGAGAGAGCAGTATCGGCAAGTGAAAGCACATGTTCAGAAGGAGGATGGCAGAGTGCAAGCGTTTGGCTGGAGTCTACCTCAGAAGTACAAACAGGTATCACGCTTATCTTTTCAAATGTAGGGGTAACAACTCTGTGTTTTGTGAAATTTGAACAGAGGATAGTTTCACAGCTTGTGTTGGAGTGATTCCAGCATTCTTTGTTGAACTTTTGCAGTTAAAAGAGCAATGACAATGCAGAACTCTTAGTTGTGGTTAACATTTGATCAACTGAGTCAAAAAACTGTAAACCTCTTTCAAAGCTCTTTGGGTTTGTTTGGTTTTTTTGCCTAGGTGGCAAACGGTGGCCAGGTTGACAATAAGATGAAGAACTTGCCGGTGCCTGTTTACCTGAGACCTTTAGATGAGAAGGATACCTCTATGAAGGTAGGACATTTGCACTGATGGTATAGAGAATTAGACAACCTATAGCTTGAATATTTTTATTTTAGACGTGATTACTTTTTTAGAAATAAAGTTGTATCTTTTTAAAGCATAGGTGAATCAGAATTTAAGCTTCAATGGAAACATACATGACTAAAATTTTAATTCCTTAAAATGGACTGCTTATATTGCATATAATATGGTGTATTTAACAATGGGGCTATCTTTTTTTAGCTTAGCATTTAAGTTAAGTATTTATCTTTTTTTTTTTTTCCAAGCTGTGGTGTGCTGTAGGGGTAAATCTCTCAGGAGGGAAAACACGGGATGGTGGGTCTGTGGTTGGTGCTAGCGTGTTCTACAACGATGTAACTGGTGTGGATGCAGATGGCAAGAATCAGCAAACAGGATCTCAAAGCAGCTTAGATAAACTAGACCAGGAGCTCAAGGTAAGATCACAATAAGGCACGTCGAATAGTTACTTCAGTTAAATGTCTTTACGGTATCTCTGTAGGCTTGCAATACATCTTATAGTTGGGTTTACTGGTAATGAATAAATTCTTCTTGGGTAGTCCTCAACCCAAGATTGGGGTTATTGAATCCATCTACAAACATGTGAGATTCCTGTGTGCCAGCTTGTTGGCAAGTCTGAGACACAAATCAATTTTACATCAAAAAGATGCACCGCTTATACCAGCACTGCCTGCTTTAAAAAATGTGTGTGACAGGATTGTTCATGTTCTGAGAGCCATTTACAAAAAGTTTCAGTAGGTGTCTGGGCCATTGTTTAAAAACACGTTAGTCCTTATGTTTTCATGAAGAACTAATGAATGGAGTTTGTATTAAGGGCATAGAAACAAAAGTTTAATTTTTAAGTGCTTTGGGATGTCACATTAATTAGTGGCAATACCGAGTGTGGTAGCTGGCACTTAAATAGTATCCTCTACCTACGTAATTGTGCAGTATAATTACTTTCTATAGTTTTCTACACAAGTATGAAATATGAGGGGACTTTGTTCCACATACATAGAGAACAAGTAACATGTAATGTTAGAATGGCATTAAAAAAACTGAAACTATCACATAGTTATGTTTATTTCTGTAGTTGATAATGTAAGATAGTACGAGATCAAAGGCAATAGTTCTAGTCTTTTCCACCTTCCTGTTGTTGTTCACTCAAGTTATGCATTTATTCTCCTTCAGGACCAGCAGAAGGAGCTGAAACATCAGGAAGAATTATCCAGTCTGGTTTGGATCTGTACTAGCACACATTCTGCGACAAAAGTTATCATTATTGATGCTAATCAACCGGGAAATATTCTGGACAGTTTCATTGTTTGCAATTCTCATGTGCTTTGCATTGCTAGTGTACCAGGTAAAGACTTGTCATGTTTACACTCCTGCCTTTTTAACTCTATCGTAGTCAGATTTTCTGATCCAATGAAAAATGAAATATTTATAATTAGTGTGATTAAAGTGTTACTGTAACCACAGCAATAATAAGTGTTTTGCTGGAGGGAGAACTATTGGATTTCTACTCTACTGTTCCGCCCTTTAGTTGGCTCTTGACCTAAGTTACCTCAAAGGAAAAGAGACATCAGTAACCAGGATGGAGTATTTTGTCTGTTGTGTTATAAAGGGTGTGATAATGCCAATGTCTTAAGGAACCTTTAACATCACAAAAGAAAAATATGTTGGATTTTTAGACCTCTTCAACCTCTTGGAGATAAGTAGCAAGTCTTGGAGCTTCCTTGGAGAGGAATCCTTTTTGCATTGGGAGTGAATGTTGAAAAGGGAAGTTTACTGAAGGAAGTTTAATAGGAAGATATGATTCTGGAGAAGAACTAATTGTGCTTTTGGATTTCTTGTTTCTTGACTTAGAAGTCTGTAGCACTAGTTCCAGCCAAGTAGTTTTGTTTAATAAGCTCCGAAGAAGTCTGTCCTGTGAGATTTGAGGTTTTGCTCCCTTTAAACTATGTATAACTTTAAAAATAAGAACAGCATAAAATATATTAAGATGATAAAAATTTCAACAAACCAACAATATTTTCTATCTTCCCTCATACAAACTCTCAGATGCTTTTGAAAGTGGCTTTTCCTCCTGAACAAAAGATCTATTGCAGTTAAAATCTCCTGAAGACATAGATGGGTGGTATCCCTGCATATATGCATTGCTATGAAATCTAATTTCAATGGAAAATTTGAAATAAAAATTAGTTTTAAAACTGCAGACTGAAATATAGCCTGTGACATTCAGAAGCGCAGCAGATACTGCTTTTGCTTTTTGAGCTTTGTGACAGCATCTTTAATGTCTGCTGATCATGTTAAAATAAGCTTGTGGAGAGGTATTTGCATGTTAAATCTCAGTTGCTGGAAGTTGGTTCAGTTTGAAAGCTGTTTGTTTTTAGGCAGAGAAATGACTCCTGTTTATGCTTGCAAGAAACATGAGTTTAATCCCTTTCAGGGGCAAGGGAGACAGACTACCCTGCGGGAGAAGAAGTGTCTCAAGAAGCAGATCCCGGTCAGGTGGACAAGTCCTCTCTGTGTGGGAGCATGACTAGCAACAGCTCTGTGGAAACGGATAGCCTGCTGGGGGGAATCACCGTGGTCGGCTGCACTGCAGAGGGTCTCACTGGAGTGCCTGTGGCTCATGATGCGAACGGCACCTCACCAGTGACAGAGAAACAGTCAGGTATGAAAATCTGGTCTTCCAGGGCTGGCCAAACACTGTCAGGTGGAACTGGGAAATGAATGATGCACGTATCTAATGGAATAACCAGTCTGTGAGCGCTGGTAACATAAGTACTCTGTGGGAAATGCATTATGAGTCTGACATACTTGCACTGTATCATTAGAGCTAAGAACTTTGTGGAAGTGATAAGAAATGGGTATTCTTTCAGATACTTTTAACAGAACTGTATCTTGTGTATGGTCTAAATAGAGCGTTTTAAGTTATTCAGTATTTGAAATGCAGATCCTGCTGATGGGTGACTAGAGAGAATGTGGATGGATATATGCCTTAAAGCTTGTGAAGTCTTACCAGATTTAAGTGAAGCTGTTCATAGGCATTGTTAATATTTTCCTTCATTCTTAATATTTTCTGTCATAGCCATTCAGAGCTGTATGGTGATATGATGTTAATGGATATGTGATTAATGACTTGAAGGACACTGTTGTATATTGTTGACATGGTGTATAATACTCTATCCATAGTTGTGTTTTTTAATTGATTAGATCTCACTGCTATTGTGGTTAATCCAGTTAAAGGGCAATCTATGCCATCGGTCACTGGGTTGACACTTAAATTGCATTTGGCACTTGTTGATACCCATGTTTTAGTGGGTTGCACTGGTTTTGATGTGATTTGATTTTTATTTTTTTTTTTTAGGTACAGAATGTGGATTGTGACTGGTTATTACAGCTGTTCACTGAAGTTTTTAAGCATCAAGTTCTGGCTGTTTTAAACCATTGAATTCTCTTGCAATTGTTAAAAGTTTTTAAAATCTTTTATTCTGTAGATACTGCAACTGAAAGTAATTCAGCAGATGAGAATATTCCTACAGCAGAGGAGGCAACAGAAGCAACAGAGGTCAATGCAGGGACAGGAGAAGACACAGCTGATACTGCACAAACTGGAGTCTATACAGAGCACGTCTTTACAGATCCTCTGGGAGTGCAGAATACAACAGAGGCATCTCCAGTGTACCAGCCTAGGTACAGAGTCCTCCTACCTCTTTAAACTTACTTAAAATGAAAACATAGGGTTTGCAGAAACACAGTGTGGGGATGAAACTACTACTGTTTTTTCTTAAGATAGGTTATAATCTGACTTATCTGTGTGCTTAATTTAATATATTTTAACTGTTTTGGTGTTCTTTTTTTTAGTACGGAGTCAGAGTTATATAAAGACATTGCGGTTTTGCCAAATGAGCAGGATCTAGTGAGAGAAGAAGCACAGAAAATGAGTAGCCTTTTGCCGACAATGTGGCTTGGAGCACAGAACGGATGGTAAGAAAATACTAATCTTGTTAAATTTATTTAGAAAAAAATACTATAAACATGCTTCTTGTGCCTACAGGCCTGATAACTGTCTCCAGCAAAGATTAAGTTCAAGATGACCTCAAGATCCTGAACTTGCTATGCTTTGCTACTTTTAGGCATTATAGAATACGAAGAAAGTATTGTAGGCCATTAACAAGCTCTTTTTGGAGGATAACACTTTTATCTGGGAAGAGTTTTGGTTGGTGGTTTTTTTTTTGTAGTCCCGTAGATATGGTCTGATAATTCCATAACTCTCTGTTGTGCTAGAGAAATGTATTGTCCTTTTTACTGCAGACGTATCTGCAAAGGAGTTAGTAACATTTTAGGCCTCTGACAAAACATTCTGCCTGCTCATGTAGTTTTTCTTTCTGTCTATAGAAAGTTTTCAGTGGAAGATAAAATTTTATTTTGTTGTTCATTACAGATTATTATTCTTATTATAAGGGNTTTTTTTTTTTGGGTTTTTTTTTTTTTTTTTTTTTTTTTTTTTTTTTTTTTTTCCTGTCTGGTAGAACTTTCCTAGTGCTTTTAATCCCTCCTGATTTGTCTTTGCAGCCTGTATGTTCATTCGTCAGTGGCCCAGTGGAGGAAATGTGTTCATGCCATTAAGCTTAAAGATTCTATTCTCAGCATTGTGTAAGTCCCAAAAGAATGTTGTGTAAATCACAATGAATGGTTGTTAAAATACTTGCAAAGTACTTTTATATTTCCTCCTCAGATATTGACAATGTCAGTTGCCATAAAGGCATGAATATTCTTTGAGAGGCAGTGGGAGACATTTGGGGAATAAGGGAAATAAAAAGAATTTTGTGTCTGTTGGAAGTACTATAGCTGAAGCAATGAGCTGTGGCTGTAAACTTGGTATTCTTGGTACCTGTATGTTCAAAACAGTTATAGGTTGTTATCCATGATATTTTCTTCAGGCATTGTAGTTAGATATATTTTAAGCTTTCTGAACTGGGTTTTGATGCCTGGTTACTGTCCCTTCTCTTGAGCTATATTGTAAAAATCTAAACACAAGGGCTAACATGAATATAGAAAGGATGCTGAAATAGAGTATGGTTATACCTTACTTTAAACTTGCACTTTGAGAAATGCAATTTAATGGTATATATTCTTGTGCCTCCTTTCTTTTCCCCAGACATGTAAAAGGAATAGTATTAGTTGCACTAGCTGATGGAACACTAGCAATATTTCACCGAGGAGTTGGTAAGCGTTCAATTCAACCTTGAAAAACTGGTAAAGTTGTAACAATGTTTAGGAAAGAAACGTGCCATTTATAAATAGTGCTTTGAAAATGTATTCCTCAATGGCCTTTTTACAGGTTGTCTTGAGATATCTCTGTATTTCACTTGCAGTTTCAGGTTCCATTTTTGCAGTGTACTGGTGCATTCCTGGAATTGTTTTCTTACTCTGAGAAGGAGAATATCTAAGCTAAATAGTGAAAATCCAGCTAATAAAGTCCACTTGGATCATCATCTTTTTTGGTTTTTTTTTGTCATGCTTAATAGTCATGTTTTCTGTTTTGTTATTAGTGTTAATAATTGTCTGTGGCCAAGCACTTCAATGAGAATTTTGTAAGCATCCCTTCAGAATGTCTGCCCAGACCACTCCTGGGTGAGCTCCATTCTTCAGCCTCCAGAAAAAGAACATGGAGTGGAAGGTCTTACTATGAGTAACTGGAACTTATCTGTTGGCTTCTTCCACAGACTCCCTCTTCGTTTGTTCTTTTCCTTGTGGAGTTTAAATCTTAGCTTTTAGCAGAGTTAGAGGTTGCACATCACTAGTGCAAATATTGGGAAAGATGTACCTGGGATGAAGTTGTTATGGTTTTAGTGTTCCTTTCTCTTGGTTTTTTGGTGTCTCAGAATCCTTAAGGATCTCAAGTAAATGTCAGTGATGATTCTTGTGTAGACTGAGCTAAGCCACAAATTTTACTTAGTGCTGAATGACCAAATTTAGTATGCTTTTAGTTGATTTCAGGTGCCTTAAATTCTTGCAGCTTATTTAAAAAAATCTTGATTCACTGGCCAACACTTCTATGTTCAGTCAAGCAGCAAGTGCCTAGTGCTGTGTGGGTAGTTGCTTGTTGTAATATATACTGATGCCTATCCAAGTAAAACATTTAGCACTAGGTAACTTGCTGTTTTGAAAAATATTTTGACGTGTTTTGAACATGAGTCACTGTACAACCTTATATTAAAAACAAAGTACCATTTGGGATGTTAGTTCCTGTAGCTAGGTGCTGGGCTTCTTTACAAGAGCCTAGCCATAAATTTGTATTGACATGTCCAGATTATTACAGTGCTTTTAAAAATTAGACTGTTAAGATATTTGCCTGGACTTCAAAAATTATTTTTAAACTCATGGGAACCTATGTTTTCTTTTGTTTTTTCTTTCCCTTCTGTTTGTCAAGATGGTCAGTGGGATTTGACAAACTATCACCTCTTAGACCTGGGCCGTCCACATCATTCGATACGATGCATGACAGTGGTACATGACAAAGTCTGGTGTGGCTACAGGAACAAAATCTATGTTGTTCAACCAAAGGCCATGAAAGTAGAGGCAAGTTAACATTTAACTATTGAAAACGCTGTTTATGTTTTAATGCTATCTCATGCTGCAGCTCAAACTCCAGAGTAAGCCCATAGAAGTTCTTTGTTCATCAGTACAGAAACAAGCAAGCAAACAAATTTGTCTTGGGAAATACTATTATGTTTTCTTTTTGTTGGTTTGGAAGATTATACATCATGATGAGACAATTCTTATTTATTGAAACTAGTTTTGAGGACATTTAGTTCTCTACTGCTAGCTGTTCAGGAACTGGAAAGTGTCCTTGTGCAGAGCTCATAAGGCTCCTCTCTATGGGCAGGCCTCATTGTGTTCTACACCCACCTGTAACCTGCTCTATAATCTCTCTTTGCATACTTTAGAGGTTTGTAAGTGTTAGTCTTGAATGTACTCTCCCTCCAGTTATAGAGTAGTTTGTTTACATAAGGTGTGTAAGCCGGTGTTTCTGCGGTGTTGTATATGAACCTGACATCTCAAGTACAGAAAGTGGCTAAACTTTCTGAAAGCCATTAGCAATGTTAATACTTGAGCTTCTGCTAGTTGGCCTGAGAGGTTAAGTGCTCAGCTCTTCTCAAAGCATCACGCAGCCAATTTGTAACCTATTTTTGTGAAGATGACTATGTGTATATATATATATATATATATATCTATGAGAACTGAAATGAAGGAATTCATACAACAATGAAACTAATTGTTTTGCTGGTGGGCAGTGTGTATTTTGTATGGGTGGGTTTGTATGGAAGAGCAAGGCTTAACAGAACTAGGAAGAAAATGACTTTTTGAGCAGTCACAGGAAGACCAAAAAGGCTCCAGGTTAAATGGAAGTGGAAGCCAGAGCTGGGATATGATATGTACATGAAGATGCAGTAGGAAACTATGGCTTTGAGGTCACACTCCAGGGAAGGGAATCAGCATTTTTGGTATTTACCAGCATCATATGCTAATCGTTACTGAGCTAAACACTGTGTCTGCTGGTGGTCTTGCAAATCAGAGGGTTGTAGATGACTGAATAATAATTGCCAGTATGGACAGTGTGAGAGTACAATCTTGGTCTTCCCTTTGTTTCATCTTCTTGTTTAAAACCCAATGTTTCGTAGAAGTCATTTGATGCGCACCCAAGAAGAGAAAGCCAAGTGCGGCAGCTGGCCTGGGTGGGCGATGGGGTATGGGTGTCCATTCGCTTGGACTCCACCCTGCGGCTCTATCACGCACACACCTATCAGCATCTGCAGGACGTGGACATTGAACCTTATGTCAGCAAAATGCTAGGTAAGTTGATAAGAACTGCTGCATTCTTAAACCTCTTGATGTCTGGAGCTTTCTCTTCCTGTTATGCATCAGGCAATTCTCTGGAAACCAGGGGGAAGGGTGGGTGGAAGGGGAGTCAAATCCCCTGTGAAAACTTGAATCTGAAAGTAGAAGCCTAAGTCAGTCTGTAAAGCATAGTGAGGACAATAAGTCTTCTGATACAGCCTGATCCTCCCTGATTTCTAAAGTGTCCCTAAAAATTCAGAAATAATGAGGATAATGGTGGTTGGGTTGGGCAGGCATGAATAGAGACACAAAAATCTTCTTTTTTTTTTTCAGTTCTGATGGCTTTTTTTTTTTTTTTTTTAAAATCTAAGAGCTGGAGGAATCCATTACTTGCCTGAATAAGTTGCCTGTTTTTCAAGAAAATGCAAATTCAGAAAAGGAAATTTTGATTGCTATTGAAGCTAATAAGCTTTCTGATTTATTTTTTTTTTAATGAATGTTTCTAAAAGAGCAGTTTGACCACATAAGTAACACAACAAAAGCAGTTAATTGTGCCATGGGAAATACTTCTCAAGTAACTACTGTGCCACCTGCTTAGCTGGTCAGCCTTCTTCCTTTCCCTCCATCGTGCTAATGGATGAGAAGTTAATTTTAATGGCTGAGAAACCATTATCTTATATCTGTAAGCTCTCTTTTTTTGTTGTTGCTTGAGAAGCTGTCCTGGTGCTGTGAGCTCCAGAAGATTCACTGTGCAGTGCTATGGAGCTGTTACACCTTTTGTGCTTTCTTACAGTTCATGTTGGCCTTTCTCTATAGGTTCACAACTTTAGACAGTTTTAGCCTTTTAGATTATCTTTACAACTGAAATGTACTCCTCTACCTTGTCTCTGTTTGGGGGGGGGGAATTGTCTGCGTGGTTTGGGAGTTGGAGTTAAGATTCTCTGTTATAGAACTCAAGTTATTCTTGCTCATAATTTTTGATGAAAAGCATCTTTTGTTTTTAGGTACTGGTAAACTGGGATTCTCATTTGTGAGAATCACAGCTCTTATGGTGTCTTGTAATCGTTTATGGGTAGGAACAGGAAATGGTGTCATCATCTCCATTCCGTTAACAGAAAGTAAGTAAAATATATAAATGAATAGCACTGTGCAATATGCTGTGGACACAAAAAGAGAATATTAAGTGCCATTCAGATGCTTGCTGATGGATAGAAAGCTTTACTGCCAGGCTGAATCTTTCAGGTTTGTAACAGATTGGGTCTGTGTGATGTTTAGTACCTGATCTGTGTACGTGTTTACAATTGTTCTGAGCAAAAAACATATCTCCAAAATCTCCTGTACTTCAATTTGAGCAGAGTTGCTGTGGCTTGAATGAAAGAAAAGTTTGAATCTTTAGAGGTGGTATGAGCATTAGCAGCAGTTTACTGCTTGTGAGAGATGGCTTTAGTCTTCTAATGAATGTTATTTTTGATTGCCATGTGATTCTCAGAGTAGATTTTTGCTTGTTTTGAGAAAAGCAATTTGATTACCAATTGTTGCTAATACAGTTTGACTGGCTTTAGTTCTTGAGAATTCATTACAAGGCTGGTATAAAGGACTGGAACAGCTGTAGTACTGACTGCTTTAGCGGGCATGTTCAAAGTTATGGGAGCTGTAAACACATCCTACAAATAGGGCATTAAATTTTAGGTAAAATTCCAATCAGGCAAATCCAGATACCTGCTTAAAACAGACCCCAAACTCTTGTCATAGGCTGAAACTACTTGGGGGCAGGAGGGGTCGCGTTCAGACATGGGCAGTGGAACCTCTGTAGAGGGCAATGCTTTAGTTAAAGGGCAAAATAAATCTAAAATAGATAAAGCTTAGGAAGAATCTGTGTGTAAATTGATTGCATTTAAAACAACAAACTCCCACTCAACACTTGTGTCTGAGACTGAAACACATGGACAGAAGTTTCAGAAAACAAAATACAGACCTTTCTCCTATTTCTAGTGGTGTTATATAGAAAGTAGTACAGTCTGATGGGTGAAATCTTAGGGTTATTTAATAGCAAAAGCTCTTCATGTTGTATCTGGTTTGTTGAACAGCACATACACGCATTGTTTCTCATACTGTTCCATTACATTGTTCATCCATTTGGTAAATGTCTTTTTTTGCCTTGCATGAATGTACTAAGGAAGGACAGACTTCCTATTGTGAATTTGAAATAGTTTAAATCATGCTTTCAAAAATTAGAGGTCTTAATTTGCATGAAGCTTAATTTAACATTTCCAGAGGAGTTTGTTTTAAAACAGTAGTGAAACATGGAACAAATCCCTGTTAAAGCTGTTCAGTTTAATTTGTTTTCCTAATTGTTCATGAATCAGAACAACCATTTGTGAGTAGCCTTGTTAGAAATATTCATGGTTTTCAAAAGCAGTCACATCCCTGCATAAGCAATTGTGTGTTACAGTAGCAGGGTATCTTCCAGATCTGCAGATCATGTTTTGAAAGGGTACTTGAAAACACAAGTTGTCATATATTATTTTGGCAGCCTCCTACAAAGGAAAGAGAGAAAGGGGAAACATTGCTAATCCCTGAGAAACTTCATAGCGATGAAGCACCTGAAAGTGTCAGTGCTTTCGTTGTCCATTTTGTCCTGAAACTTTTATAACAAGATGCTGTTCTTTGTGACTCTTTATTGAACCTTCTGTAACTAGATGTTTACTGTTTTATGAGCTAAAATTTTAAGCTCTACCTTACCAAAAGTCAAAATATAAGAGTGGTGGGTTCTCATTAATCCTTCTCCTCTACTTTCATACCTATCCATTTCCCCTTTCCTCCTTTCTCACTTTAGCTGTAATCCTCCACCAGGGACGTTTACTGGGGCTGAGGGGTAAGTGCAGATCCTGAACCAAAATCTGTTTTCAGGCTTCTAATAGCCACTTTGAGGCTGTTTCCCACTTCTTATAGATTTACCCTCTGTATGTTCCTAAATGTTCTTCCACTTGCAGTTACTGCATTGCAGCAGTTTTATGTTTGCTAAATGGCCACCAATCTGCTCAGCAGTTTAGTATATCATCCTGTGTTGCAGCTGAACCTTCATCCAGACTTTGTTTTTCTTCCAGCCAATGTGATACCATATCTTATAACTTTGTCATTAATCCACATCATTGACTGTCTTGTTACAAATCACTGTTTCTTTCACTCCTCCGATAGTCTTTGGAATGGAGATGGCTTGTGTGTCTAGCATGAGTACTTCTCTCTTTTAATGGATTTTAAAACTTATCAGTAAAAACTAGATGTAGAATTATATAATAGGGTAGCTCCTTTGTGCCCACAGGTGGCTATTTTTAGAGAATCTTTGCTGGCAAGGGGATACCCTGTGATTAGTTGGAATGAAACTGCCTTTAATTATATGTTTAAGTACACTGAATTTGCTCATACTGAAACACATCAGAGTTACTTATTTTCTATGGGAGATACAGTCCTTTTCACAAATTATTTTTTTCCAAAAGTAGGATATTAAAATCTGGTGTTTATGCTAGACTAATAAGAATCCTGCTCCATTTTCTGATGTACTTAATATAACGAAGCATGCAATCTTTTTTTCTTTCCAGCTCTGTCTTGAATTGGCATTGCTGCCCTCCCGTTTCATTTTTATCTAAGTTGGCTTTAGCTTTTAGATGGTACCATAAGGTTTCTTAACAAATAACCATTTCTGAAATTTCTATTTTCAAGTAGAAAACCCTTCTTTTACAGCTAATAAAGCAGCAGCAGGCTCTGGAAACCGTCCAGGGAGTGTAATACGTGTATATGGCGATGAAAACAGTGACAAAGTGACTCCAGGGACATTCATACCCTACTGTTCGATGGCACACGCGCAGCTTTGCTTCCATGGGCACCGTGATGCTGTTAAATTCTTTGTTGCCGTACCTGGTGAGGTTTTATGACCATTCTTCAAATGAGGCTTCTTTTTCTCCCCCATTTGCTTGGTTAAACATAGTGTTTTAGGCTAGTATAGCAAGTGTGAGAAATCTTCCATTCAGAAAATAGACTGTGTTTTATTTACAAGACTTGTCTGATTCCTAAGCGTAGCATTGTTTAATGGGAGGAAAAGGATTTGGTCACAAAGAAGTGCTTTGCTTCCATCTGGGAAAAAAGGTACTGTGGGAAGCGAGTACTTGGCTGTTAAAAAGGCAGTCAGTTGCTCGTTGGTGTAAGGTCCAATTTAAGAGTCTGATATCCTGCAGGAAGGATGAGCTGCTGAGGGAGAAGCTCCAGAAGGAAAGACACTCAGTTGAAAAAGCTGAGAAAAGAGTTTCCTAGAGGCTGCAGTGCTGCTTGAATACCCTCTCAGTGCTGCCATGCACCTTGTGTGCTGGGTGTCAGTGACAGACGTTTGCCTGATGGGCTGACACACGCTGAATCATTTCAGTGTCATTGTCTAGATCTGCATGCCTGTGCTGAGAAATCTATCTAGGTGTATTTAATTTTCTGATTTCCACTGAACTGACCTGAACAGATTCTTTATCTCTGTAGAGAGATGAAATGGGGGCAAAGCTAGCTTTCTGCCCCTCACTGAAGAGATACTAGAACCCAAAGTTAAGTGTATTGGTAGGCATTAAGTGTATCATCCAGTGACCAAATGCAGGTGTTAGTGTTCTGTGAGATATGGCATAAAAATGTATTCTGTTTTTCTTCCAGGTCAGGTTGTTTGCCCTCAGAGTAGTGGTGGAGCAGAGCTAACAGCTGATAAACCAGCCCAAGAGTCCTTCAACCAGAGTCCCTTAAAATCCATGTTGGTGATAAGTGGTGGTGAAGGATATATTGACTTCAGAATGGGTAAGAAATATTGAGCTTAAAACCAATCGTAGCCTCTTCATATTGAAAGGTCATAGCTGTATAATAACTTCCACTGGAGTTGCAGAGTGTGTTTGTGTGGTCAGTCAGTATGTTGTCTTTGCTGAGGAAGTGCAAGGGTAGAAGTATCTTTGTTCTCACACACATGCAGCTTCAGTTTCCTCCTCTTCTCCCACTAAACTATGACCCAAGATGAATCGATAAAAAGGTTTATTTGAAACTCTGCTTTGCAGTCATGTACCACCTTAACATTTATGCTTCCAGTCTTACTTGGAAAGGTTAGTCTTCTGTCTCAAACTGCTGGAAAATGTGTCCATAGTTACTTAAATATACAGACTGAATAAAAAGTCATGTAGTGCATGAAGAATGCTCAAACTAAATCTTACTTGAGTGGAAAAGGGAAAATGTACTTGGCTGTTCAGAAGGCAGTCAAGTGCTAACTGGTGTAAGGTCCAACTTTGGTTGGACAGCCAACCAAAGCACACTGTTGGTTTTGCACACCCGTCTTTATTTTAATCACTGCTTTTTTTTTTTTTTTGGATAGCACTTTTGCATGATCAACCCCATGAAAGGTTTGTGGTGTAAACATTTTTGGTTTTTTTTTTTATTGAAGCTTTTGGGGAAGTAGAGCCATAACCACTCTCTTTTTGTTACATGCTTAGAATCCACAGCTGGAGACCTTGACAAAAAGTGTCTAAAAAGCAGTCACAGCTCATAGGCGTGGGTTTGACCTTTTTGCTTTAATCTGTCTGTAGAGGATTTTAAAAAAACAAAGCAACCCAACAACAACAGAAAAACCCCAAAGCAAAAGATCCCAAACCACCATTACAAAGACAGACCCACGACAGCCAGCCCCAATTCTGTCATCCCAGTAGTCAGTGAAAAAGAAGTTCCTGCTGGCAGAGGCCAGTGCAGTTACCCAAGATGGGACTGGAGGCGACTCTGTGCCCTGCTGTAGTGAGGTATTAAACTCTGTGCCTGTTCCACACGGGCTGCTGTAGCCACATACTGAATGTGGGCTCCGCTGTCCTTGTAGCGTGATGCAAAGCCATGAATTTCAGCGTCAGTCCTAGAGCTGGTACCACATCAGCACAGCAAACTGGCTCCAGAGCAAAGTCAGGCTATTTTGTGTTTAGATTCCTTGTCCCTCCAAAGCAGTCTGGCCAGAAAACCAGCTAAACTGGGACTTGAAACCTGCCTGAAGTTCTAGGTCAGTTCCCGTTTCATCTGGTTACACTGACTTTCTCTGTACCACAAGACTGCCTCTTCATTGATGTTTAATACTGTCTATGAGCAGTTTTGTTTAGTGGTTACTCTGTCACCTTTGATCTGAGCCAGCTCATGTCATCAAGCCTTTAGATGCAGTTATAAAAATGCTCTTCTCTTTTGAAGAGTGATAATAGAGAGTAGGCTTCGGGCTGCCTTGTGCCAGCATGCAGAGCTGTGACAAACTGGGATAACTAGAACAAGAGGAAAGGTGAGGGAAAGGCTCATCATATACATGAGTGTTGCATTAGCTTGGGCTCAATTACTGCTTATATTTTCAGAGCACTTTACATGGTTTATGTCTTTATGCTGCATGCTTTCTCATAGCATAACCATTGCCAGTTCTGCCTGGGAGGGGCTGCGAGTTTGCAATTTAGATCGTTGCTTCTCTGCCTCAGCTGTAAGTAAGCAAATGTGAGGGGCTGGAACTGAAGAATGTGACCACCAGAACACTGGGCTCTCAAACAATTATGCAACAGTCTCTCGGTTTGTCACGTATCTATTCGCAGTCTTGAATTTCATGCTTTTATATGAGCATATGGCAACTGCTGTCTTGAACAGTGTTTTTCTTGTAAAACTAGGTGTCCCTTCTCTTGCTGTGTTTGATGTTAATACTGGGTTTTATTACCTGCCTGAATCCAAGCTGCTGTTTTGCAGGTGATGAAGGTGGAGAATCGGAACTTCTTGGAGAAGCTCTACAACTTGAACCTTCTGTAGCCAAAGCTGAGAGGAGTCACTTGATAGTGTGGCAAGTAATGTGTGGCAGTGAGTGAGCCAGTAACACTCAGCTGGAGACCTTAAAAAAAAAGAAAAAGAAAAAAAGCTTCTGCATGGTTTTTTTTTTTTTTTTTTTAACTTTTTATTTTGTGAAACGTGTTTCACTACATGATGTTGAAGCATTTCTTTGCTGTTTAACTTTATATTGCGAATCTGTCATACGTTTAACTATACAGGAATTAGCTTGTGCTGTTTTACTGCACCCGTGTTACATGGAACAGGATCAGGAAACTGGACCTTTCTCAAAACTGGTGTGCACACCGTATTGAGCAACTGAGACATTAGTCTTACTGTACCACGGCCATCTAATGTAGTTTACCTCTTTGGTAGTCTCCCTGGAGTTCAGCTTTCTTACAACCAAGCTTCGTTTCACTGTAATGCGTTGAGTAAAACAGCAAAGTTATTACCAGAGTATTGAAAAATGGACAAATTACGAGATGGATTATTAAGACTCATCCAAATATTCAGCGAGGGCTAAAGCAAACTGTAAATTGCAGCTTTTGTCTTCAAACCTGGAAAATCTTGCTTATATAGTGTATATGGCTTAATTTGTTAGATTCATCGGAATTTATGGGGGGAAGAGGGGGTTGTATAGGAATTAAGAAGACAATATTTAAATAAAATTACATGTTTTCACTCTTGAACCTTAAACTTTGAGAACTGCTGCCCTCGATAATGAGCAATTTTGAGCATAATATTTTCCCCTTTCCCAGTCATGGAACAACTCTATTTCCAAAGGTTATTCTTAGGATGATATAAATTTGAAAATAATGGTAAAATTCTTGAACAGGGGTTATGTTTTGTTCTTTTTCTTGTCTTAATTCTTTACGTCCTAAGCACTAGAATGATCTTCTCTGCCTAGCTGGTCAAACTCATGAGGCACTACAGGTGTGAAGGTTGGAGACCTCAATTAGAGCATGAGAAAAGACTGAGGGTGTACAGGAAAAATGCATTCTGCCCAAGTGAGATTGTAAAGGAACTTAGTACCAGATAAGTAGGTACAAAATGTATTTTTTTGTAACTGCATACCACAATTTAATAAAAAAAGAAAAAGAAATAAAATTTAGCAGCAATGTTAGCTGGTAGCACTGAGATCGAATAAATGGGTGAAAGTCGGGAGACTCTAATATTAGGCTGACATTCTGTCTACTCACCATCTATTTTTTTAACCATAAGTGTGAGTTGAAGACTGTCTTCCTTTTACATTGAATTTCCTACATTAGTGTCAAACCTGAGTTAAACACTTCATGGTTTCTGTACTTCAGAATGTTTTCAAACCTAGATTTGCTCTTTCATTTAGTCTCTAGAAAGTAAAAGTTTTGCAGGGTTTTGATAAACATCCAGGATTTACCCCCAAAAGTCTGGGGCTGTTCTGTTTAGGTTAGCAGAGAAATTTAGTGATTTGATTACATGAAAGAACTGAACAGTTTCAGAAGAGTAAATATAGAAACACTTTTTTAAAACTGCCTAAACATTTTTATGCAATAGGAGCAGTTCTGGTCTATCAGGCAAACATGTGTTTATATATTTTCTTAATTTTTAAATGAACACATTTAGCTGAGGTCTATTGTGTAAATATATATTTAGGCAGCTTTTTCAAATGCATATCATAGCTGATAAACCAGAAAAAAAACTCCATTCAGGTCTATTGGTTAGATTTATATGTATAAATACTTTGTAAGCAACATATTTTGTACACAGCTGTTCCTCTCGTAAATATGTATTTAGGACACAAACTATGTAGTAAAAAAACCTTATTAAAGATGTCTAATATCTTGGTAGTATTTTTCTCTTCAGAATGCCAAAAGCAATGAGAGCATGTTGTTCATGATTTGCTTTCCAAATTCATCTTTAACGTCACTCTTGAAGTGCTTTGGCTGAAATATAAGGCCTAGGAGCTCTTAAAAATTATCCCAATACAGAAAGTAAACCGGTTAAACACTCTTAGACCTATTTGAAACCTCCCTAGACACGTATGCTCAACCTGAAGCACATCTCGATTAACTTAGGAAATTGGATGTCTAAGAAAAATGCTGTCTAAACTTTTACTGTTGTGCAGGATCTTCATGGTGAATGGTGCAGTTTCATTGCTTCTCCTGCCATTTTCTTAAATGTTTTTTGGTTGTTTGTTTGTTGTTTTTTTTTTTTTCTCTTTGGAAAACACAGTCTCCAAAGTGTTTTTTACTCACTGGTTGATTGTCACATTCTCATGTTCTCAGAAAAACCACCACAAAACCAAACCAACGCACAACTCTGTTCCTTTGTTCTTGTACAGCACTTGGTTTGTAATTAGTGAGGAGCTTTTTTTTTTTTCTCAGAACGGCTTTACCGCTCTCAAATTGAGCAGTTCAATCTGGCAAGTGTGTACCTGGGCTTTTACCAAATGTATCTGGTCCACCTGTGCCATTTTAGTCACCTCAATGGGCCAACTCTTGCAAGTCTTTCAGAGAATAATTGTTTCTGTCCAAAAGGGGAAGGATTTTAAAGCAAACAGTAGGTTAACTGTGTGCCACTGTGGGTGTAGATTAAAGGCATGTGCACTTCTCTTTATTTCTCATTTAGAGACTTTTATCCCCTGTCCTAAGGTACAGTAGATCCGATGGGTCCCTCTTGTCATTGTGGTGCTCTGGGGTTGATCAACTCCAGGCCACTCAGAAGGGTGGGCAAAGCAAGGAACAGCCCAGGCACCGAGATGACAACCTGGTCCTCCAAATCCACCTCAAGAATGTGTTTATGCATATACTCATGTGATTAAAGCATCGTATAAATAGGAGCTAATCTCCTGGATAGCTACAGCTTGTTCATAGTTTGGAAACATTTCGAGCACACAATCTGCAGCACATTACTTGCCTGGGTAAGGGTGTTTGCATGGTCACGGTGAAACGCGTCCTATGAGCTGCTGCATTGTCCCTTTCTTGTAAAGGTCTTCCTGTGTTGGGTCAGACAGCTGGCAGAGCATAGACACTTTATCATAGGCTGCCTTAGTAACAAACAAATGTTAAATCTGTTTTATTATACTAACTGTTCTAAAGAGCGTGTGTCTTTTAAAATGCTGTGTAACTGAATATTTCCATGTGAGTATTATAAAGGTTACCAAAGGATTCAATCTGACTTAGCACTCTTGTAGGTGACCCTGTTGAGGTGGGGTCTTGTGAAGGCCCTGCTCTGTAAAACCAGACACGGGGAACTCAAATACAGTTCTTTAGGGAAACGCAATGTTTTCTCTAACAGGGTTATGCCATATTGTAACAGCCTCTGTTGCACCTCAGAGCATTTTTCTATACACTAAATGTCTCTCCCGTCCTCTAACAAGATTAAGTTTCCTTTATTAATTTTGTTGATGCACATTTCTCGATCTTTTAAACATATTTTAAACATTTTATGGTCTGTAATTTTTGAACATTTTGTCTGTTGGACACTTTATGCTGAATTTTACTCGCCTCTGTAACCCAAGATGGAGACTGCAGCGTTGGACTTGCTGTCTGTTAAAACTTGAGGCTTCTTTTCTGTGAGCGGAAAAGCTCATATAGCAGTGTAGTTATTTCAGTATTTATTTCTATTATTGAATCCATGGGGTTCAGAATGTAACTTTGTACATGAAATATATATAAATATGTATATGAAACATGCATTGGGTCAGTGTGCTCTTTCTAAGTCTCATGTTGGGTTCAAAGGTTTCTGACACTACCGGAAGGTGTAATAATTGGGTGTTTTATACCAGCAGCCAGGTATTGTCAATGCGAACAGGGGCAGTGATGTGTTTGAGTTGGCACACAGCTAGAGCTGTCTCCTACCAGACCCAAGCAGAAACTCTGAAGAAAAACTTTGTTCAGTGCCTGGCTCCCCTCCCATCCTGCCCCCTCTTCCACCTGGCCACAACCCCCTGCTTTGGAGGGTAAGAATCTAGAGACCCCCTTAATTCAGCTGAAACTAGCACTGGCATTGATTTTTTTTATTATGTTTTTTTCAAGTTTTCTTAACACCTACCAAAGATTCATCTAAGCTCAAAGGCAAGTTGGTTACTAACCACACAGCGAAGGCAGAAGAATGAAAACTCGGTGACAGGAGATTCATTACTGGTCTGTGCTGGTGACACACTGTATTTTTTAATTTTTATTTTTTTCTGCCACTTTCTAACTGCATTTTTTGCAACAATTTATCTTTCTTAGTATGTAACAAGTGGCCATGGTGCTGAAAACACTTGGCTAACCTTTGTTATAATGGATTGGGGTGGTCCCCACCTTCTGCAATGGGACCTGTCCCCTGGTGCCCCCAGAACGTGGTTGGTGTTGGCTGGTCCCTTGCCCTGCCGGTGTCTGGGCAGGGGGACACTCTCTTCTCTCCAGCTGTACTGAAGGACCACCACGAGGTGGCTGATCTTTGAGTACCTCTAGGATGCAAATACCTCATGTTGGCACATGCAAACATGAATCCCTCCATGGTTCAGAAAAACTGTGTCCTCCAAACAGTGTTGTACCAACTTCTAATTTTATTGTCTTGGTACTTAAAAATACGTTGGTTTTTCTTTTTTTTCTTTTACTGGCGTTTTCTTGCAGGATTTCTGCTTCTCTAGAACATATTGACAAATTTCCCTCTCCTCCCGATGTTTATCCTCGGGATGTGCCCATTCATATGCGTGTCCCATCCCTGCACTGTGCTGAGACAGTGTGTGTACATTCTGAATAGGAAGAAGCATTGTAAATCCTTATTCTGGAAATGTTTATCCTCCTCTGGCAGCCCCTCAGGTCTGTGGGTAAGGCATTTAACTTTCCAGATCCTGTATTGAGAGAGAAGTGCCGATAGACTTGTGAACTTGGTTCAGGTGTTATGAACAACATTTAGAGAGTGAAGTTTTAAGCTGTTAGAAAACACCCAGGCCCTTCTGCGATGAACCTGGGGATAAAGGGGGAAAGCACTCAGCTTCTCCAGCAGATGCCAAAACAATGTTGCGCTGTATCAGTCTCCTGTAAGAAGTGCTGTTCAAATCAGAATACCTGGAATGGTGTTAATCATACAGGAGCTGAAAATAAAAGAAGCATTCACCTCGAATCATTGATTGGAAACTAATTGTTTGCTGGAAACTGAACCTCAAACTTAGTGGTAGAGGTTGAGATACTGTTTTCCTTTTTCTACAACAAAATAGCAAAGCAAAACTAGGGATTCTTTTTACCATCACCCCCCTTTTTTAGCATCTTTTAATCTGTTTGATGGCTATTAGAGTAACACAGTCTCTAAGTGTTTAGGGTTATGATCTCTGCACAAATACCCCTTAAGCCTAATGTAAAGGAAGACGTGAGGAGACCTTTTGGCCTTGGACCATGCTGCTGATTCATGGCATGGTGTTTAGGACGCACTACAATTTTTACATGGTGATAGTTTTTTCAAAATTTTTAAGAATTTAACTATTTTGAGATGACAAAGTATGAGAATTGTTTTCCAGCTTTTCAAAATACTGAAGTGACAGTGAGGAGGAAGCTGATGAGAAGTGATGTGGATTGTTGCTTGTTATTACATGCTGGATAACCAGAGTCTGGAACCCCCGGGACCAGGCACCATCTGTGTTGGGTTTAAACACAAGATGGTGCTCTTACGATTCAAAGGAATGTGGAGACCTAGAGGCAAAACTCATTTTCCTGGAGTATCTTCTCCCTGCCTTTCTCTCAACACCTGTGTTTCAGGCTTCCTCTCTCAGCTATTGAAGCTGTTATGTCAGTGGTCAGATGAAAGGAGAATCCTCCCATTGGCTCATCAAAGGGTTCAGAAGATGGCTCTCTCTCACTGTCACCTCTCTGCTGTGGTTCAGTCGTGTTGTGGTGGTATGTCTCTTCCAGTATGACCCTAGCCAAGAGGCTGGGCTGGAGGTGGCTGCTCTGGAGCTGGGACCTCTTCGGCCCTTTGCATCTAATGATTAGAATGAAGAAAAGGCAAGAGTTTCCTTCTCTAAAGAAGCTCCAGCCAGCCAAGCAGCATCCATCCCCTGCCTGCTGTGTCTCTTCCAGCTTAGGGAAGGCCTGCTCCAGGTTGCAGGTGGGACACTAATATCCCTCTTAATTCTCACCCTGCAGATGAGCAGCAGCTCTGGCTGCAAATGGTGTAGGGGGCTGGTGCTTCTCTGACCACAAACCTTCTCCTTCCCTCTGCGACCCCAGAGACCAAGGGATTTGAGATGTGCAGGTGGCTTCTGCAGTGAAAGGGAGGGTTGCTGCCACCACTGCACACAAATGTCACTGTACCCGGGGATTCCTGCTTTGTAGACTGTCTCGGGTCTGGAGCTTAAGGCTTGGCAGGTGGGGAAAGAAAAACAAAACATCTTGGAAATCTTCCCAGGCTCCACATCAGCTTTTCACTTCCACCTTTTGGTGTGTGGGGCTGAGATGGGGAGTAGTGCATCATGATGGCCTTGGGGTCCTGCCCTGGTTCTGCACTGGCAAGGGTGGAGCTGCTGCCAGCCAGGTCCTACATCTGGACCAGCATGGTGGTGGTGGCAGCGCTTGGTTATGGTGTCATTATGCTGTCTCATGGCCTGCTTCACAGACATGGTTCTCAGGGTCTCCCTTTAAAATAAAATTGGGCTGATGCTTTATTTGTGTTCTGGGAGAAAACCCCCAAGCTGTTAGGTGTTGCACTGGGTGGCACCATGCGTCCCGGTGTCCTGTCAGATGGTGGCTGGAGGCTGATGCCTGGAAGGTAGAGGGAACAGAGCTGCGGGTGACCCCGTAGCCTGCTACACCTCCAGGCTTGAAGTCTCGGCTTCTACCTTGTGGAAATAACAGGACTGATGGAGAAAGCCTGCATCCCAGGAGGAATAAAAAGCAGGGAATCAGAGAACTTATTGGTTCGTGAAGGCAGCTGGAGTACCTCTGGACTTGTCCTCTGCATGTGGTAAATACTGAGAGTCTGATAAACTTTGCATTTCTTCTGCCACTGCGTGGGCGCTCCTGGCAGATGCTGTCACAGTGATGTGGGTGCCAGGTAGGGCTCTGTCCCTGCTGACTTGGGGCATTTGGTTTCTACTCCCTGGGACTCCAAAAAGATGTTTGTAGGCATGAGAAGCGTGTGGAGCTGGTGCAAAGAGTTTCAGTGTTTTAGGCCAGAGCTGGCAGAGGTTTGGGGTGGGTAATTGTACTGAGAAATGGTGTTAAAGCTGAGGGGGAAGGCTGAATCCAGAAGAAAAAAGATGCTGAGGACTTTTTTTGGCTGCTAATTGATGTGCTCAATGAGAGAACAGCAGGATGTGTGCATGGGCAGGGAAAATTGAATTCTTTTCAAAATTGCCCAAAAGGTAATGAAAATCCCTGAGATAAGAGAGGTGAGTTGTGCCCCACCCACAAAACCGTTACAGTCCAGTTGACTCATTTACAAATTTACATTGTGTGGGTGCTCAGTAGCAAAAAGTACCCAAATTCTTCTGCCCTTTGCAGATGTGCCTGTGTCTCCCTGCTCCTGGGCAGGAAGGATGCTGCTGTGGGGGGTTCCTGTGCCCTGCCAGCCCTAGGAGGTGTGGGGGGAGCAGGAGCAGCCCCCAGAATCCTCACCTTGCTGTGGGGGGCTGTGTTTTATCACCTGTGGGACAAGAAAAAGCAGAAAGGACATCTCAACAGAGCGGGGGAGGTGGCACAAGGATCATCCTGCGGAATGTCAGACTGGCAGTGCTGCTGCTAAAACACCAGGAGAGGGTAAAGGCTTCATGTGATGGGGGGAAAGGAGAGGGTTTCGCTGCCTTTTGGGTGCTGCTGAGCTGGCAAACTGACCTGCCCCCAGCTGGACACAGCTAGGCAGGGGACTGACTTTTGCAAGTGTTTTCAAAAGCTGCTTCTGAGCCAAATCTCCAAATTTTTCAAGGTGCTCAGAAGGCTGTTTCACCATAGCAACCTGTTTCTGTGATAATGCCCAAAATGTCAACTTTGGGCCGAAGCCACAGCTGCCCTGCCGCAGCGAGCTGTGTGTGGAGAGGTGGGCAGGCAGCTTGTGCATGGGTGCAAGGTGAGGTATAGATGGGCCACACCATACCTGCGGGGCTGGTCCTCTGAGGAAACGTAATGGTTCTCCTGACCCTTCTGCTCCAGGTTCTGCTACAGTTATGCCAGAAGCTCAGGGCTCTTATGGTCAAAAGCATTAGCTTTGCATAAGCAAAAGCAATGGACGATGGCATTGGGAAGGCAAAATGCCTGCAACTGGCCTGGTTTTGTGAGGAGTAGTTATAGCTGCTGTGGGGCTTATTTGAGGGGCTGGAAGTATTCAAGTCCCTCGTGTGACAGCAGCAGAGAGGGCAGAAAAGGTGGGTCACCACCGTACTGAGTCCCCAGAGGAGATAGAGGCAGGTAGCCAGCCTTGCCTGGGATGTGCCCTTGCTACTCTTTCAACCTGGGAATCACACAAAGGGGTCGGAAACGCTGCCAAGGGGAGCACAGAGGAGACCTTTTGGAGGAGTGAAGAGATTTTAACCAAGCAGTGCCTGAGCAGTGTTTCGGGTTGACAGCAGCCGTTGGGTGTTGAAAGCGTTCCTGTTTTGTGAGCTGGCTTTTGCAGACACCATAAGGAGTGATCTTAAATGAGACAAAGGAAGGAGAAGTAACTCAGGTTAGGTCTCGAGGAGTGCTTTCAGCTTGTGAAGAAGGCAGGCCAGCCACACTGGCTGAGCTTGCCCTGCTGACAAAGTGACTATGTGTTTCCATATTCCCCTTAAGATTAAAGCACACCATTGGGTCCCTTGTGTGTCAGGCATTTGGGTTGCATGATCCTGAACTGGATTGTGCTTCTTGCTTGCTCAGTGTTGCGTTAGGCTGGTATCTACACACTGTAAAATAAAGGTCTATTCTCAGGCTGATCCCCAAAGAGAAAATGGGAGCTGAAGAGCAAGCTGAAATGGTCATGGTTCACAAGAACCGCAGATCAGGCAGGCACATTTCAGAGGTTTTCCAATGCTGGTGGTCCTTCTGGTGCTCCAGCTGCTCTATACCCAAACACTGGCCTTAAGGTGCACTGTGCAGCACACTTGCTCCAGGGAAACTTTGGTGGCTGGACGAGACACACGGGAATTTTTGCTAATCCTTTTGGCTGCTGCACTTTCCTCTCTTGTTTGTATGATTCCATTTTTTAAGACTATCCCACACCCCATGTGTACTGAACTTGAGCAGCTTTCATCAAAAATTAAATAAACCTTCAATGCTGCAAATCCTGCCATGAATGACCCTGCACAATGGCAGTGACTTTCCCAAGGGTTCTGAAGTTCCTCAGCGAGCAAGTGGGATGAAGGCAGCCTGGCCTGCAGCTGGTTCAGAGGTACTTTGGGATTATTCAAATTTGGGCTGCTTTGGCCAGGAGGTGGGAGCTGCTGCGAGGAGGCAGCTGGGTGCTGATCTTTGCATGCCCGGGGATGCTCCGAGAGCGAAGCTGGACACTAGCAACACAAAAACCAAATCGCTGCCATGTAACTGAGGGATTTGGCCAGCGCTGCATCAATGTACAGCGACACGGCATTGTGCCCTCCCTTTAAATAGCATCAGTACCTGGCATCTTCATTTCTGCAGGTTTTTTGGCTGTGGAGGGTGCAAGAACCTATTGGCTTTTAATAGGTTGGAGTTATTTAGAGATTTGAGTTGCCTGACAGCGCTGTGCTTTCTGGATTGCTTTAGGAAGTGTAGTAATTAAATGCTTTTATCATATGTACCCACTTTGGCAATGTTAAACATTTTCTGTTGGTAACTGCAATTTAGGGACTGTCCTGGTCTGTTCAGTGTCTGACTGAGCAGTGTTCAGCGTCAGACTGTCTGTCCTTGGCTGTGACCAAGCGCTGGAGCTGAGCAGAATGCCAAGGGCCGAGCTGGTGGCCCAAGGATGGGCACCTGGACTGTGTGGTATGTGCATCGAGCCTCCCAGAGCAGCCTTCAAATTCAATATTCCTGCCCAATGAGTGACTCTGAACCCACGGTCAGGGCATGTTTACTTTCAATGGGGTACTTGGGGTGTGAGGGACACTTCTCAAAATGATGCTTGGGCTCAGCAGCCTCAATCCTCCCAACTTTTCAGCACACATGTAAAGTCGCAGCACATGACCTCAATGGGGCTATTCATGTCCCCACAGGAAATGGCCACTTTTCTTCTTGCGGGATTACAAACGCTGCAAGCCTTAAATTGAGGGCATGAGAAGGGAAGAGAGAAATAACAGTTGCTCCCCAAAATACCATGAGTTACTTTATTACCATGGGCGAAGTACAAGAGTGGCAGTGAAGACTTGAAACTTCAGGAACTCCAGCAAATGGGGAAACATCTTGCTCCTTTCCTCCTACGCAGTGAAATGACTTATTCACAAGCCAGTGCTTTCCTGTTTCCCAGCAGATGAGTGTTGGGTTTGCTCCTTCCCGTTGCACGTGAGCATGCTGGGCTGGGTCACTGCCCCCTGCAAATGGGGCAAATGCTGAGGTGGCCTACCAGGTCTCCAAAACATTTGTGTCCCATCTTTCATTCCACTTTGTTGTGATCCTGGTTTGCCATCTTCTTCACTCAACTGGCATCCGCACAGGCCATGAGATATCTGCTGCTTCATATTTGCCTGCTCCATGGTCTGATCAATTCCTCTAACATTTGGCTCATTTTTGTTTCCTCTCTTCCCTGCTTTGTTCATGAAGTTTTTGTACTTCTTCAGGCCAGTGCTCAAATGTTGGTCTCAAGAACAGAGCCTTTAAACTAATTGCTCAGCATCAACCTGTATTTTCTATAGCTAAGGCTCTGTGTCCTAAAGAAGATGATGAGTAACTGTGATTTATTAACACGGATCACTTTAATTTGGAAGCTGCAAATGATCCAGCTGCTCCCCAAACCCATTCTGGCTGAGGGATCAGCATGGGGCAAATGAACATTTCTCAGCTTGTCAGCTCCTTCCTTGCTTTGGGTCACTCTCCGTAGAAACCAGGTCCCAACTTGCCTTCCCCAGGTACCACAGCTGGGCTTGGCCTGGGTCTGTTCACCACAGCATCAGGAGATCTGTTAAAGGCAGCAGTAGCTGCCTGAAAAGCCCTCTGTGTCTTTGCTGGAGGAGAATTGAACTGGAAGAGGGACCTACAGAGGCTCCAGAAGGATCTGTGTTATGCCTGAGGCAGGCTAGCTTTTTTCACTGCTGAACGAATTTGGGAGTAGATTTAAATGTCAGAGATAAGGCATCCCTTCATCTGGGGCTTTTCAGGAGGTCACACGAAGCAAATCAGGGCAGTCTTACCCTTTTCACAGTCAATGCATGTAGAAACCCATTTTACTCTGTTTTTAGCGGTAATTTCAGGAGACTGCCTTGTCTTTCCATGGACTACAAACCCCACTTATCTCTCTCTCCTCATAACCTGTATTTTCTGATTATTTCCATCCCTCTCTGGATTTTCCCTCCTCAGTTTTTCAGCCTGAAACATGCTGAGCGAGAGCACCTAGAATGTGTGACAGTCCCCATGAGGTTTCCTAAACTGCACAGCACAGTGGACCCTGTGGTCTCCTCTTGCTCCCTGGTCTTTTCCTGAGCATCTCCTGCCCACCTGGCTGCTCCTCCTTGGTTGCTAGTTTTGCTGAGAGGTTCAATACTGCATTTGTGCTAGCTTTCAGCTTGTGCTGCACTTTGACTCATTTTAATATTGTCACTATTGCAAACCTACCCCTTGTCATATATTTTGAGAGTAGGCAGGAGACATCCAAGAATCTAAAGGCAAAAATAGGGAGAATGGAAGAAAATAAAACTATGACTTTCAAGCTCTTGTGACTCAAACCCAGTCTAGCTCTACAGCCGCAGCAGGTCTCCAGGGCACCCAGGGGGAGAGACCTTGGTCCTGCACCCTTGGCCCTGGCGGTGCAGCTGCTGTTCATCGCCTCAGGACGAGCTGTGGATGAAATCTATGAAAAGCCATGAAATCTGAAGTTCTCCTAAGTCTCAGCCCCAGATGGCTGCAATACCTTCAGTCTCTTTATATATAGGTCCTGGATAGGCTGTGCAGAAGTAGCAGCAGGACGTGGGGGCAGGGAGAAGGAGTCACGAGAGTGAGATGTGAACTGACTGATTAGAAAGTGTTGAGTTGTTCGCACCCAGGACAAATCCGTTGCGTCTCCGTCCCCCTGCACCCTGTGTGGCTACAGCTGCTTGAGCCAGGCTGCCGTCCCCAGCCCGCCCTTCCTCTCGGGAGCACGGCTTGTGCCCATGGCCGGCCCTTCTCACAGGACATCAGGCTGCATCTGGGCTCCAGCGTGTAACATTACCCTGAGGAACATATGGGATATGCTCATCTGCTGGTCCAGGCGTGAATGAACACCCCCAGGGCCAGCCTCAGGTAAGAAAGGCTCTGCACAGGATTTAAAGCAGATACATTGCGGGGATGCAAGCTGGGGAACTGGCATCTGAGTGGGTCCCCAACATGCTTTTGCAAAGAGGTCAGTGCTCACGGGCAACTTTGGTGGGGCTGGATCTCAGGCTGCTTCCATCCAGCTCAGCTCCAGCTGTGCATGGGCTGCTCCCAGACCATGGCTGACATCAGGCTGCTTCATCTGTAACAGGGAACACCAAAACCCACCATGTTCTTTATGGTTTGTAGCTCCTTTAACTTTGCTTAGGCTCACGATTGATTAAGTCATGCATCTGTTTTTAAAATCCTTACCTGTTTCATTCTGGTTTTAACTCCCACCCCATTCTTATAGCTGAACTGCCTGTAAATATCCTTCTCCCAGTCAGAGCTTTCCTGGTCCCACAAAAGAAAATGGGTTAGCTGAGGGCTCTTGTGGTGGTGTTAAATTTCTCCTCTATCACAATGTCAGACTGTCTGAGTCAAATGCTTCCAGGGAATAGCAGCTCAGTTAAATAATTCTGTTGCCAGAGGAATTAAAGAAGAAATTTCCACTTGATCTCATGCGTAATATCCTATATTTACAGAAACTAAATATCATGCATAAATCGACTTGAGAGGAGCCTTTTAACTGACCATGATGTTTCAATCTGCCAGATCCACCCCAGTGACCATTACAAGACGCCAGCGGGTACGGGCAGTTGTCTGAACCCTGGGCTCTCAGGGCTTTGGGCTGAGCACAAGGGCTGAGAGCCAAACCCTCCCTCTGCAGCTGTTACTCCACTGGCTTCTCACAAGCTCCTCCTGCACCTCCCTTCTTTGTACAAACCCCCTTTTTCCCAGGTGAAATGGGGCTTCTTGAGGGACGGGATGTCTCTGTGCTCTGCAGAAGATGAGGGTGTTGGGAGGGCTAGAGCAGGAGAGTGGGCACAGCCACATGGGGAACAGGACACATGCAGAGCTCTTGCCTTGATTGTTTCAATCATTTGAGCATCGTCAAGTAGGGTTTGGACAGAAGCTTGGGTTGCAACCAAGCCACCCCTCAGAGCTAGTTCTGGTGAGGGGCAGAGAGCTGAGAAATCCCCTCTGCCTGATGTGGGGCAGTTGAGAAAGTGTCCATCACCTTGTTTCCAGACTCAAAGACAAGCCCGAGCTTTGGCTTCTCTTTCCCAAACCACCATGAGGGAAATACTGGTGCACCTGAGGCTTGGGCAGGCTCCCCGCAAGCAGCTCCTGCCCTGACAGCTACCAGGAGCACAGCAGTGGCCTTGTGCCCAGCAGGGTGAGGGTGCCCCTGGGCTGGTGCCTGCCCACTCCTCCCTGGCCTTTGCTCACTCTGCAAGGAGGTAGCTCATCCCATGGAAAATCCCTATCTATGTGGTAGGAGGGGGTGAAAGGAGCGCAGTGGTCCATAGTGCGGGGTAGAGGGGGGTAACACCTCCTCGGTGCCTGGCATCAGCCAGCCAAGGAACTATCCACACATCTATTTTTGGTGGTGGCACGTCAGGAGCCCAGGACGCGCCGTCTCGGCTCTTAAACCCCAGTGAGTTTCCTATTGCACTTGCTTGATGCCTGATGACACTTGAGCGGTTAATTATGACCTATAGCTCTGATGGATCGGATCACTGCTATTTTTAGCCCTCTCACTTCTGGTGCGAGCCCTGTATCTGTCTCTTTTTGGCCTTTTATTTTCAGTTTCTGATTGCTGTTTCCAAAACTCGTCTCGGCACCAGGTGGGTGGCAGCTGGGGAGGTATTTTTGTCTCCGTACGGCACACCAGGGCGACTCAGGAGGTGCAGGGGGACAGATACCGCTCCTCTTGGCCAGCAGCTGAAACCCAGCTGGGGCTGCAGTTGGCGTGTGGCAGCTGAACCCAAAATCAGAGCTCTGTCCCAGATCCTTCCCACTGCTCCAGCACGGTTTTGCCGCTCCTGGGACAGGCATGGCTGCTCCTGCTGGAAGCCAAGACCATAGTGGGTCTATCTCAGGTGTTTCCAAACCTGGCTGAGGATGCAGAAATAGGGTGTGGTGTCAGGTTTTGGTATGTTGGTTTTAGAGTTTGCACAGCTGAGGTTTGAGCTTAGCAAACACCGGGGTGCTCTCGGTGAGGGAAGATGCATCCCTGAGGCAAACACAACACCGACACGGTCCTCCCAGCATGAACACAGTGGGATCACGCAGACGAGGGAGCAGTAGGGTGACAAGGACACAAGTTGGAGAAGAGCTCAGAGTCCCTTCCCGTTCTGGATGGGGTGAATGGTGATGCGTCACCTCTCCTTTGGCACCAAGTGCTCTGGCAGGGATCCAGTGAGCTGGATGGGACAGGAGGGGGACACCTGGCCCTGGGGGCAGGAGTGGGGCTGGGAATACCCCATTGCTCCTGGCTGCTGACAGGGGTACATAAATAGCTGATGCCAGTTCCCTAGAGAGCGGACACACAGCATGGACATAGATAGGAAAACCCTCCCCTGGAGCGAGCATCCCTCTGCCCTAGCAGGAGGGTGACCTGGGCAGCATCCAGCATCCTCCCAGCAGTGCCACTTCTCCCAGCTGCTCTATATCTCTGGGCTTCCCAGCATCGTCTCACCCTCTCTGCTCAATCCTGTCCCTCTCCACAGGCCAGGAGTTCACCTAAAGGCCATCTGAGGGATTTAAAGCTTTGGCAGAGGGAGGAAAGATTTTTGCAGAGAGCTAAACTGGCTCTGGATCAGTGCAAAGGGTTGGTCTGAAAATATCTGGTCCTGACTGGCAGCTCTGCAACATTTTACAGAAAAACACAGTGTTTTTTGTAAAACAGCAATCTGGAAATTCCAGAGGTTATTGGTGGATGTCTGTGTTGTAGGCGCAGAGTTAATCCTGATTTAGTGCGTGCAGCTTCTGCAAGTGCAGTGCCCAAGTGGAGTTGTATTACTGCCCACCCACCGCTGAGCTACTCAGGAAGTGTCCAGAAGTATATACACGAATTAACGCTGTGGAATCAGTGTTTGAACATGGAGCTGCACTTGTCTGACTGCAATAAACCGAGCATGTGGCCCTGAAGCAAAACAAAGGGCTAAGTCACAGCTTAAGCATGTACATAGGCAATCAGGACGTGTGCAGGTGATGAGCGCCAGAAAGTACTCTCCAAACCCACAACAGCACTCTGAAAACCTTGACAGGATGCATTCCTGGCAAGGATGCTTCACCACGTTGGAGAGCAAAGCCTGTCTGCTCTGCAGCAAGGCAGGGGCTACCGTCATCCTCCGCTGCCGTCGGTGCCATGCAGCCACAGGCAGTGACTTTCCCTCTGCTAATTAAGGTGTGAGAAATACATTCAAGGTGGTGCAAGACACCCGGTTACCTTGAGATGAATTTTCCAAACTTAATTATCCTTCTCCTCCTGCAACATATGCTCAGGCGAAGATGAGGAGGGGACCAAGGATAGATGAACCAAGCAGATGCAACACCACCAGGGGTGGGCTGGGGCGAGGGGGAAGCAGAATCTCAAATCTTGCTGGTATTTGTGGAGTGTGTAACTGACAGGAACATTTCAGGACTATGAATACAAGCTGACTTATGCACGTATGTGCAAGCAGTAATCCTGCTAGGACAGGACATGCCGATCACATTCAGGAGAGAGAATTTTGGGCAGTCTTTTTCAAAAGAAATCTTTTCCTGTCAGCGTTAGGATTTGATATTGCCGTGCATTTTTCTTTTTTAGTGTCCCTGCTTTTTATGTTTTTTTGTTTGTTTGTTTGTTGTTTTTTTTTTTTTTTAATCAAGCTTGGTGCTAAAATTGGGTTTGTTTAGTGCTCTTTTTATGATCTAGCTCCCCTGCTGCTGGCTGCTCTTGCAGCCACTCCAGGCAGGGGGGGAGGCCAAGCCCAGGGTGTCTGTGTGAGGTGCTACCAGCTGGATGCCTCCATCCATCTTCATGGACAGAGGCTCGAGTTTGAGTAGCAAACGGTGAACGTTTGCCATGCTGGTATCAGAAAGGACAACAGGAGTCTCCTTGATTGACAGGCAGATCACAGCAAATGTAATACCATGGTATTTCTGTTAATCTGTAGGAAAGCACAGGATGGTGATGTGTGGTACCTACACACAACCCATATCTGTCTGTGGAGAGCGAGTGGCAGCGGAGGACTCTGAGCATGCAGAGTCCCTGTGTGAGAGTTTTACATCAAATCAGGTGGGGTGGGAAGGCCAGATGCACAGCAAAGTAATGGACCCAAAACTTAAACCCTTTGAAAGCTTCTTTTTCTCCACTAGACCTTATGGAACAGGGCAATTATTCCTTTCGACAGCTAAATATGATTTAATGTGCATGTTGTGTCATCTACCCAGTAATTTGCCTAGCAATGTCAAGGTCTTTCTGTGTGTATTCAGGTAATACAGGGAGGTCCATCAGACCCCTTGGGCAGGGCAGTCTATGAGGATTACCATTAAGAATGTACTTGTAGCTCTTAATATATAAACTGGGTAAGAAAGCTAGGTTCAAACCTAGCTAGTAAGAGAACCTGGAGCGGTGTTACAGAGAGCACTGACTCAGTGTTCCTCTTCTAGATTGAAAACACAACTTCAACTTTTGCTCATGGGACGAAAAATAAAAAAAGAGGTGAAAAGCCTTTGCTAAGAGTTATGTTCATGCTGAGCCATGGCTGGAACCAGCAGCAAGTTTCTCCTGGCTTGGTTCCTCCTCCTCTCACCTACCAGACTTTTTCCATTACACAGAACCTTCATAAAACCTTCCCGGCTTGGGCTGGTCTCCACCAGCTTGAGATGGACAATAAGCCCAACTGATCCTCCCATTACTGAGGTGGATGTGAGAATAAATCAAGAGGGCTATTTTTGATCAATAAGTAAAATCAAAACTCGCATTGTCCTGAGAAGAATCAGGTAGCGCTCCCTCAGCTTGTCACCCAGGACAGGGAGGGTGACCGAGGGAACCGGCTGCAGTGCCCATCGCCAGAGGAAAGGCAACCAAATCCCCTAACAGCCAGGAGAGCAGTGTGTACACCAGGGCCATGGTGCTCCACTAGGCACAGGGCATTTGGAAACTGTTGCTTTTATGCCTTTTTCACGTGTTACCTCTTTTATTTTAGGGCATGCAGTAAAATTCCCGAGTATCAAGGAGGCAGGATGAGAGCCTGGACTCCTCCAGCCTGATGAGCCTAATTATCATCCTGGTCCTAAGAAAGACAGCAGCCAGTTTGGAAACTGAAGATGATGTTTTGGAAAGGGCAGGTAAAACCAACACCAGTGGCAAATGACTTGCTTATATTTTGATTTTTAAGTGGGTGGTGAAGGATCTGCCCCATAAGGATCCTCAGTGCTATAAGCTCCAGCAGCTACCAGGTCTTCAGCTGAGAGGTACCTTGGGAGAGAGAGGTTCAGCAGAGCGTTCAGGCGCATGCCCATTGGAATGGCATCCGACAACACGGCTCAGAAACTTGCTTTCATTCGGAAACACCCCAGCTCAGTAGGCACATTTTACTGGAAGAGATAATTTGAGTGCTGAGGAGTAGGATGGAGTTTTCTGCAATGTAATTATATCTGTGCGAAGGCTTGCAGTTATTTTTCTGTATCTGCCTCCTGGCATTGTGTGACTAAAAGAAAAATCTGGGGTTTGGGTTGGTTTGGCTTTATTTTTTCCTTTATAGTTTTTTCAGTACTGTCATGAAAACAGTCCTCAAACATGAACATTAAAAGATCAACAGCAAAATGCTAGTTGCAACTCAGTAGCCTTCAGGCTTCATAAAATACTGGGGATTTCTAACTCACATCATCTAATCAGTCAGGCTGGGGTTGTCAGGGAAAAGAAACCCGGTTGCCCTTTTCCTCCAGCTGCAAAGGCCAGTTCATGTTTGTGTCTGAGCAGTGAAATGGGGGATCTGGGAGGGAATTGGGTTTGCCATGGAGCTTGGCCATGCTGTCCCAGGAGCAGCATCCCCTGATGCCCTGGGCAGTCTTCTCGCCCACGGAGAGCTGTTCCGTGCCCTTTTACAAGCGCAGCCTGCCGGGGCTTGAGGGGGGTCAGTTGCGATTCCCTGGATCAAATAGCGGGATACACACCCTCCGCGTTTCTGTTGCCTCTCTCCAGCGCCCCAGCAGCTGTGCCCTATATCACCTACACCAGTTGCCAAAGACCTGAGGGCTGGATTACAACCCAGGAAACACTGGCAGCTTCCAGAAAAGCCTGGGATGAAGGCTGGCTGCCTCCCAGCGTGGCAGCTACCGGCAAGCCCAGGGGACAAGTCCTGGGGGCACCACCAGCTCAGTGCTCAAAATATCACTGCTCAGGAACAGTTGTCTTTACCGCAGCAGGTCTTACTTCATATATTGATTTATTGTTAGTAACAGCGATGCATTTTTATACCATTCTGCTGCTTCAAAATTAGCTTTGCAGCTCAGACCATGGGCTTCTGTGAAGATAAACTGGAAGCAGACCAGTCCCCGGCCACTGACACCGGGAAGAGTTCGGATCTGGGTTTACTCGGTTTAGCTCGCCTCTCTCATCAGCCAAATCAAAACCTTGGATCCAGCTCCCCATGAATGGTGGTAAACTTTGGATCTGAGCTCCTGTAATAAGCAGTTGTTTGCCCTGGCTGGTGGCTTAAGACTGTGTAGGAAAAGATATTTCTAGGTATTATTTCTAACCAGAGAATGACAGTTGAAAGAAGAATCTCATCCAGCCAACTCCTGTGTCCAACTCTCAGGCTTTCCAGGGAAAGTGAGTAACTAGAATGAGACAATGAAGGAGATAAATAATATTTAACTGGTATTGTAATGAACCTGGAGCAGTCTGCCTCTGTGGATAACCTGCAAATTATCTCCATTGCCGCCCTGTGAGTTTTTGAAAGAGCCTGCGATTTATTAGCCAAATCCCCTGAAACACAATTGGAATCGAGCAACAAATTCCCAGTGGCCTCGTTTGAAAATCCCAGCCGTATCCCTATAGGGAGGGAGAGCTCCAGGTTAAATACACCGTAAAAAGGCTTGGATTTCTGTGTGGGGGACGGCAGCACCAAGAGCGAGGAGAGGATCATTATGTTGTGCGTCATTAGCAGACAATCGAGCCCAGGAAGGTGTGAGGTGATGTTACATGTTCCTGGCTAGCTGGGACGTTAATTTGGCCACAAAAGCAGAAAGGGATTTTGAAGTGAGCTTGGTGCTGCCTGACTGCTGCTACAAGCGCTGTGGACAGCAGGCTGAGCTGGGTGGAAAAAAGAAGGTACTAGAATACCTGGCAAAGGCTCTTCATGCTCCCTGAGAGGCAAACTGGGGATGTGCAGACTGCAAGGACCCGAGAGTGTGCCCAGAGCCCCAGAACAGCCTGCAGCTGGGTGGGTCGGCCACCCCTGCTCCTCAGGCAGGTTTTGGGGCCAGCGCTCAGCTTTGCCTCACTGTGACCTGCCGGTGGTGCCAGCTTCACCCTCAGGACCCATTGGGCAATGGGTGCTGCCAGACTTTAAAAAGGGGTAGAAAGAGAAACCACACTAGAGCTAACAGCTTTTGCAGAACTACATTTAGGTTAACTGTTGGGGGATTTGGCTTAGGTAAAATTTATGAAGAAATTCTCATCTTGGTCTCTGTGCAACCTTCTGGCTGCTTGAAATTATAGGAGGAGAGGGAAGGAGGGAGAGAGCTGGAGCGGCCCTGCTAGCTTACTGCCTTAACTTGGATATAAAAGATCAGGAAAATCGGTCCTCTGACTGTACATATTCTCAAAGTGCAGCCAGTGGTGCAGCGAAGGAGTGGAGGGATTGCTCATCTCTGGGCCACAAGCATCTCAGCACGTTTGCTTTTATCTTTGTCCAGGCTCAAGGAAGCAGAAGATGCTCGATTTCCCCCCTCCAGATGGTGTGTGCATGCCTAGATATGCACATACAACAAACCCCCAAAGTGGGCCACAGCAAAGGACGTACAGAAGGTACACAGTTCTGCATGTATGTCTGGTTTTAAGATCATCTCTTCATCCTTTCTTTACTGAAAAGCAAACAGCACTTTATGTCTCATAAGCTCTCACTTTGCAGTTCTCTAGCAACCCTTATGAGCACTAATTAGATGATCTTCACTGTTTCTTTATGAAGAATCCCCACACAATCCCCGATTTTTAGAGTCTAGACAGATAGACTCTCTCAAAGCAAAACCCTGCTCGCTCACACACATGTCCCTGCACCGAGCACAAGGAGGCTGAGTCTGGCTGTCACCCAGCCACCATGCGGCACAGGGACCCGGTGGCGGCACAGGGACCCAGCAGTGGCACGGGGGTTATGGTGGTACAGAGCAATGCGGTGGCTCAGCTGAAAAAGCGACCTGCACCTCTCAACATCCACACATCTGCTCCTCTAATTTACACGCCAGTAGATGAGGCTGGGCAAGGAGGCTGGGGGGCATCAGTGGGGATGCATTTTAATAATTTCCTTACAGATATTTTCTAGGAAATCTGGAAGGGAGGGCCTGGCTGATGGTCAATTAACTGGGGGGCTGCGATGCTGAGAAGGACCAGTTGCCATGCTGCTGGCTTGCCCCCACCTCCCCAGCCAAGTACAACCACCACTGGCACCTTCAGCTGACCTAGGATAGGCTGAAAGGAAGAGGGATGAGATGGGGAAGTGATCTCCATGAAGTTGAGGGAACATTTCCACGACTTGTAAATGCACCTGCAAGCTTGCAAAAGGGTAGACTGAAACATGTTTACAAATATGTGGTATTTTGGCAGCAAATTGAGATTGCTTACCCATTCAGAAAGGGGAAAAAAAGTGGACACAAAAGTAATAGAAGACATAGCCAAAAAGGCCTACAAGTAGGTTTCCCTAGATCTGAGCTCTGTTGGTGGGGCCACTTTCCTTGTTTGAAGAACACCACAATTTCCACCTGCTGTTTCAGGTTCAGGTAGTGCGTGTCTAGGGTTTTGTGAAGATTAATTGCATATATCATTTTTACCAGCTAGCTGTGGGTTTCCAGGAAGAGAGGTTATTTTCTAAGACATCGTGTGGGGCTCAGTACAGCCCAGTAAATGAGCTGGTGACTCCCTTGGCTCTGCTCCTCGGGGCATTTCTGAAAGTGAAATCTTGGAGCACACTGTTCTTAAATCAAAGCATAAAAAGAACCAAAACAGTATCAAGTGAGTTGTAGGAGCTGGCAGAATGGAGGCAATAAACAAAGTTAAAACAGCCCAATAACAATATCCTGTTACCAGAGAGGAATAAGCAATACTCTGTAATGGGGAGATATAAAAACTTTCCTGTGACAGGGCATTGATTTTTCCCAAAAAGGAAATGGAGAAAAAGCTGCAGCCCTAATACAGCATGTGTGAGCACTGAGAGGGTATAACGATGACAACATTGAATAAGTATCTCATCTCCAAAAGCTCAGGCTGCATGACCTTTAGCAGCGTTCAGGATTGTGTGTCTGTTTAGGATGTCATTAAACAAGACAGGCTTCCTCCAGCTGAACAGTGTGTAGAAGTACTTGGAGCAGTTTTGAAGAGCGAGATTCCAGACTAGCTAGTTAACAAACTTGGAAAAGCTACATGTCAGTAAGAAACCCAACACACACACGAAAGAAGAATAGGTTTGGATATTAGATCTTCAGTGTGTGTTCAAGTTAGGAAGCTGATTTCCATGCCACACCAAGTACAGGGGATGGTCCTGTGCCAGTCCCAGTGGTCCCAGTGCTTGTTGTGCTACAGATCCGAATGTCTTTCAAGCAAATTTAGATAAACTGGAATAGTCCTTAGGATCCTGGTTATTGAGCTCATGGTGAGTGGAGGGCTACGTGATCGCTGACAGTTTTGCAGTTCTGTGCGGGACGGAGAGTGGGCCTGCAGGGGACTGCTGGAATTCAATCCAAGGTTTAGTACTCCAAAGGGTGGTGCTACGAGCATGTCTCTATGGCCAGGTAAGTTATGAGTGGCATTTGAAAGCCACGCTATAGAGTAGAGTACTAAGAGTGAAGAATTGTAAGGTAGCTTGAAGACTGACATTAATTACCCACTAATTTTCTAGCTGTGATCCATGAAATACTTGTTGCTGAGCCTCAGACAGATGGCTAGTCACACAGGATGGGCTTCTCCTCTTTATTTCCATCTGCTATATTTCATTAAGACAGCTAAAAAAAAAAATATCCCTAATGTTATTTTTCCATGCAAGTTACTGCTACAGTGATTTGATGTGACTGTGAATAGAAGAATTTCCAAGCTACAAGATTTTCTTAATTAATTTGTGGTCCTTGGCATGAAAAGTGACTGAAACCCTACACTGGACTCATCATGAGCACTACACGTACTTCTAAGTGCTATTTATCTAGAAGAGTCAGTTCAAAACAAACTTTTTTTCTGGTATAATGGGAGAAAAGAGGCTCCTGTCTATTCTGAGCAGAAATTGTTAACATTTTTGGGTTCTTACAAATTGTAGGTGGCACCTACGAAATGCAGATGTAATCATGGAGATCCTTCATGCGTGAAGTCTTCTTTCCTTCTGTGTAGTAGGAATAACAGCCTTCATGCACGGCTCCAAGCTTCTTTCAGCCAGCACAGTACCTCAAAGCCCCCTTGGTGGTAGTGTGTCATTTCTGGGATGTTATTTGGTTCTGCCTTTCACAGACTTTCAGTCTCTATCTAATGTGTGTTTGTGTTGTTGAAGCTGGTTTCTTGCACATACAGCTCTACCAATTTCAGCATTTAGTTCCTGATGTATTAAAATCTTCTCCAGGGAAGCTAAGGCCCCCGCTATTCAGATTGTAATTTACTTTTCCAAGGGAGAAAAAAGCCTGAAACATGTAAGTGTTAATAATCTTTTCTGGTCCTTCCACACGTTTCCCACAAATTCTTTCAGAAAGACAGAAACTCTCTATTAGAACAAGGAACCAAGAAGTGTCCCAAATGCCCCCAAGTAAGAGCAGAAACATGGAGGAGGTAGCCCAGCAGAAGCAGCTTGGTGTGATGAAGAGCTCCAGGAACTTAGCTCACACTTACTTTCCAGAACTGAAGAAGAAATATGGGACTGATACCTTAGACCTGGGCTATTTTTATTCTTGACCACAAAAGCCACTGCCACAGACCTCCTGAATGGCGACCACAGATACTTATGAGAGGACTCTATTACTTTACCTGACTTTTAAAAGTCTAAAGGAAGTGTGTTATTTTAGACAACACAACTCAAAGCGCCACTAGTACTATGTCTTAGTGACACTGCCCACAACACAGGTGAGAACCTTTGTTCTCACTCCTCCTTTATTAGTAACTTTTGCTTAGAAAAGCAAGCAATCTCCTCACCCTCCTGGCAACATTCCCACAAGAAAATTGCTCCTCCCAGGCTCCAGTCAGGAAGCCAGTCACACAATCTTTCCTTTGCTTGGATCACGCTGTTTTCCCATTTGCTTGGGCTCTTGCTGCTCACCCCAACCCGTCACCACAGGAGAACCTTTGGCTCAGTTCTTGTGCCCGTTCTTCCTCCTCCAAGAGCAGTTATTTGAGGTCCACCCTAAGATCACACTGATTTAGGCCCCAGTTTAGCAAAGAATTTTATCACATGCTTAAGTGTAATTGACTTGGACCTTCAATCTGTTTTTAGCTTATCAGAAGCGTGGGTGGGTAAGGCCCTTGTCCTCTTACTCACTCCTGGCTCCTGTGGAGGTTGGCTGTTGATGAGCAAAGAGTGTATGTGCATACAATTGAGCAGAAGCTCAGATCAGGAGGACTGCTGGATGGGACTCCATCCAGCATCATGGCATATCTTTTAAGAACTTACTATCTTCACAGAGCACCACAGAGGTGTCAGCTCCATGGCTGTGACATTCCACAGGTTATTGGGTACTTCTACCCCAGCTCACCACTGCTGCATGGTAATTAAATTTTGGGTAGTCTATGTCATACTAAAACTTTGCCTTGGATATTAGGAGTCTGGAAGAAGGACTTCAGGATTAATCCTTAAACTTAGGAGCAGAGAATGTGGCTACAGTTGGCAAAAAACAATGATCAACTCCCATTAAGAAAAAAAAAATTCAGTAATACTAGATTCAGTATTTTATTCTTAAACCACACTGAAGTTGGATGCAGCAGCACCTCATTTTCCTTCAGGGCCTCAGCAGATCCGTACAAGGCTTAATGACAATAGCTAAAGAAACAGAAAGACACCATGGATTTCACTTAGCCACCTAAAACATTTACCTTCAAAGTCTGGTGTATTTAATTCAGATGACATAAAAATTCCAGTGGTGAAGGGTGGAGAAAATTGAATGTTGAATGAAGACTTTTGTTTTCCTGAACAGGGCTGAAATGAAGAAGCTGGGTTGTGACGATCAGATTTCTGCTATAGGTCAGAAGTTCAATGTATCATCAGATTTCATGTCATGGGTCTCTTCTGTTCTTAATTGCAACCGGCCAGGACTCTGCACATCAGTGAGCTTTTGCTCTGGGATCCTTCCATAAGATACATACTGCAGTCAAAGTAGTAACTAAATCATCTTAAATGTATTTTTAACAGTGAATCATTACCTTTCAGTTCTACAAGGCAGCAGAAAATGAAATTAGATGCTGGCTTACATTCATATAAAATATAAAATACAGTACTTAACTGGATCATCACTACAGCAAGGTTATTTTCCACAAATTTAATGCAAGCATTAAGCTACGAACCTCTGGTAGGTGCAGTCTCGGACTCAAAGGTACCTGGAACCTCACGGTGATAGAGGAACCAAACCCCTGAAAAACGTGGTCCAAGAGCCCGGGCCTTGAGCCCAAATGTCAGCTGTAGAGGATGGATGAAATAGGTTTGAGCTGAGCTGAGTTTGTGTAGTTGGTGAGACAGGGATCTGCGCAAGCAGCACTCTGCAGCACAGGTCCTGAGTGATCCCACTACATAACTAAATAAATTATTTATACATCTTGGGGAGAGAAGCTATAGCCACATCTTGAGCTGAAATAAAAAAAAAAACAAAACCAAAACAGCTTAGCACTCAGCTGATGGCTGACTTTTTGAATAATTTAAATTCATCAGAGACATTCATGGTGGACTGGTGTAACCTCCAATGGACATCCCTTTGTCTGCAGAATTAAATGAGACAGAGGGAGCGTGTGAGTTGCTTGGCCAGCCAGGTCACAATATTGAATTATGACAGAGGAACGCGAGCTGTTGCACAAAGATGATGTGGGACAATGACTGAGAATCAAGTTGGGGTGTCTCACATTAATCCAGTAAATAATGATGATTAACCTACCAATCCTAGTAGGTTAAAAAAAGAAGACTTTGTGTATGTCTTCTGCTGAGCGCCTCTCACCACACCTCTGCTTTAAAGAAACCTCTCTCTCATGTGCTAATTAGTCTCAGAGAGGCTTGATTCTTCCTATATTCAAGACAGACCATCTTCTGACCTGCAACGCATTTTCTCCTTAATAAATCATCTTCTAAACATTTTCATACTGAAAACAGATCTTTCATGGGTTTCAATGTACTCTGAAGTCCTGTGTTAGGAGGAAGGAGGCTTTTGCTGGTGCTGCAGGACAGCTTTGAGGACATGGCCTTGGGCTGGAAGAGAGAGCCAGCCAAGAGAAGAACAGTGCAGGAGACCCGACTGTGTTCCTCAGATGCTATGAATGTCTCTTAAAGGCAAGAAACTTGAAACTGCAGCAGCAAGTCAGACTTCCTCTGGAGATGGAGTCGAGGCAGGCTAATTTTAGTCACCATGCACTATGCAAATCACCACTCTGTAGCCGAGTCTATTTTTTGAAGTGCTGACTGCCAAACTTGCTGCAGGGCATGAACTCTTCCTATGGGTCCTGAAGAGGTCTGAAACCAGCTCTGAAACCAGTTAGCAGTCCTCCCTTTCAGCTGAAAGGGTGTGTGCCCACAGGGGCCCAGCTGAAAAGTAGACTTTCAACAGGGAAGGTTTAGATGACTGGTTTAGATCATATATTGATTTTCTAGCTGGCCAGAATTAGCCGTTAGTGGTTTTTTTGGAATATGTTTTTGGTTCTACATGTAATATTTCTTCTTCCTTGAAACCTCCCCTGATAAGCTGCACACCAAGGGGCCCGTGGGAGGTAATGGGAGTGCTGGTTTCTGGATCACGCCCAAGATCTGTAGATAAAGGAAGCAGATTACTATTGGGTTTGAGATTTATTCTCTAAATATTTGGCACATTCACAGAGTTCACTTTTAACTGGGATTGATCTAGCTTCCTAGGAAAGAAGTAATTCTTAAAAAAAATATTAGTAGGCTGTGATTCATGGCCCTCATTTACAAGACAGAGGTAGATAGGGGAACACAAAGCAGCAGAAGCAAGGCAAGATACTCTTCCAGGAAGCCCAGGCTTTACTACAGACAGTAAATCGTTACCGTTCTCTTCAATATTAATAGGATTTAGCATGCAGGCTTTTATCTGATAACTTTCATAATGACTGTATCACAAGTCATGCTATGACTGAAATGTTCTTTGTATTTAAAGAAACAATTCTCCATTATTTCTTATCGACCTATCATAGATAGCTTCAGAAGCTCTCCTTTCTCAACTATTAGAATAACCACTTCCACATTTGATGTCTTTCTTACCTATAACCTTCAAGTCATTTATGCACCCAAGCAAGCCCGCCTGGAGCTGAGCTTGGAAAGGCACTTTGAATCCTGAACTCAAAAATGAGGTAGGAGAGTAAAAGCAGGAGCTGTATTTCAACTGTGAAACTATTTTAAAAGGCACTCCTATGTTTTGTGGCTGATCTCGAATCTTTAACACAAGGACATCGGATCTGGGGTTGCTTGTGAGGAGTCAGAATAACTCCTTGAAATCTGCTGTGGGCTTTAGGGGGAAATTGGAGAAAAAAATGTGCATAGCAAAATCTACTTTAGATGTAGAGGTTGTAAAATATGCAATTGCAATTAGAACACGGATAGGGACTGCCACTGTATTCCTCCAAACACAAGGAGCTGCTGCATTGTGCATTTATTTCCATTTCTGTGAACAACTGCCTATTTTTACAAGTCCAGAGATGCTCAGACAAAGGTACGCCCAAGATGAAAACAAATAACTGTAGGCCTGCATGTACACCCTGTGGCAGCTCCCCAGCCATTGCAAGGATAGGACTGGGGAGAAACACTTTTTCCATGGTAAAAGCCTGGGATGATCTGGGTGGGCTCCAGCTCCCCTCTGGGGGAGAGGTGAGGGAGCTGGGCAGCCACTGGATGTCACTGGTCCTGCATGGAGCCTGCAGCCGGGCTGGGGGATGATGCAGGAGGGGGCTCTTGGCGGGGGGCAGCTGAAGGCCACGCAGATGAAAATGATTCACCTGCTAAATTCCAAAGCTCTTCCAAGCTGTGGAAGTGCAGCCACGTCCCAAATTTAAGACTGGGGAACAATAAAGAGCCTCTGTGGAGATGAATGGTGTGTTTGTGCTGCTGAGTGTTTCACCCGGATGAGCAGACATGCTTGCCTTTCAGCTTGGCTACACTCTATTTTTGTACCTTTTCTGTGTCGTTTCATCACCCCTCAGCTTCATATTAAGTCTGACCTTTCTACTGCACTTGACAGGGGAAAGGCAATCACCAACTCTGCTGTTTTCAGCGTTGTACATCGTTACATATGGGAGGTAGATAAGTGTGTCTGGAAAATAGGGTTGCACATGAGGCTAGGCAGGAAGAAGTATCCACGAGTAGATCAGGATCCACTTGAAGACCTGCCAGACCTTTCTGAGCACAAATGTATTCTTCAAGCTGGGTATTTAACTCCCACTGGCTCCTGTGAAAACTCAGTGATGGCAGAAAATCTCTTTTTTTTTTTTTTTGCTTTGAACAGTGGAGAGAGACTTCAGTTCCCCCTTCCACGCTGCTGCAGAAAGGCCCTGAGCGAGGGAGGCTTCTGTGATTTAGGATGTTACAAAGAGTTGGGAAGTTAGGAAGGAAAAGAGTACCTCAGGTTTCACACAGTAGCTAGGTATGGCTCTAAATACACCGTTGTGCAACCCCTCGACTGGAACTGAGACTGTGTATTGCATAAAATAAACATCACTGAAAAGGAGTTTAATACCTAAGTGCAGCCCTAAGCATCCAGGCTTCCCAGGGGATAATAATAACCTCGCACAAACAGCTCTGTTAGACTACCCTCACCCTTCAAGGACCTCTTCTAATTAGTGCTACAACAATTTACATGCATAGCGTGGATTTGATCTGTGGCTACTGAAGATATTAATTGCTGTAACACGGTGACAATATGCTGGCAAATGCTGGCAAAGCTCAGACAGTAAGAAAGGGGTGGAGAAACAGCGTGGCTGCAGCTTGGGTCAAGTGATAAATAGCTTTCTTACAGCTGTGCCTATTCTGAGCCTGCACTACTCTCAGTGTTGCTAGAACTGCTTATTCTTATTGCTCTTCATTGCTCAGTACAACACCCCCCTGAGATACTGGGATATTCAGGATATAACCTTTAACGAGTGTTAGAGGGGATGAGGGTCAGCGGCAGCAAGCGTCAGGGCAGGGCTCTCACCAGCTTGGGGGCTGAAGCCCCTTAATTAAGATGAAGAAAACGCCGTGGTGTCACAGCTTGCTCTACGCATTTGACTCATGTAGAAGCTTTATTTACTGGTGAAGTGATTAAAGAATAAGCTAACTTGATACAGAAGCATCATTTAATGAAAACAAAGGCAGTTTAGCTAAAATTGGTTTGAAAGTGCTCATTAATTAAGCAAACATAATTTTGCATAGAAGTGGGCTTGCTAACTAAAATTTTTTTCCCTTTCTTCTTACCTAGGTGGGACTAATTATTTCTCTAATTATGATGTAATTATGTGGCCTTAGGATCATTGATTACCGATGCACTTCCTCATCTTGCTGTTTTGCCTGAATCCAGACAGAAGCGAGGGATGCTCTTCTGGGATGTCCTGCTACTCTTTTGGCTGCAGTCTTGACCTTAAAAAAGAGAGGAAGAGGAAAAAAAGTGAGTAAGTTGAGCTATTTATAGTTGAGCTAATTATTTTGATGTGCTATGACAGCAGCAGAGTCTGTTTTCTCTTCACTCAATTAATGGCAATGGAAAAAGCATTCAATACCCTTTTAACACTATTCACTGGCTACCACTAAACCTTTGCTTGGTTTTTGAGCATTTTGAGATACAGCAATGGGGAGGGGGCCACAGAGCTGTGTTGTGTGTCTGGTTGGTGTTGGAGAAGTCACGATGCCAGGAGCTGAAAAAGGGTTGCTGTTATTAAAGAAGAAATCCACTATTTGGTGGGAAGGTATCATACAGCAGGTCTATACAAACCACCATGTGAAATAGTACAGGTCAATGCTTGGGTATCTTCTGGGATGTTTGGTGGACACCAAGGAGTTTGAAGTAGCTAAAGCTTTACTATTCACAAGTGGGGAAACTGAGGCAAGGAAAGGTTGCAAAGCCTTTTGCAAAAGGAAATGGCCAGAGAGTGAGGATCTTGGTCTGTGGTCTCTGATCCATCCAGAGAAGGTGGGTTTATGCTGTGTTTTTCCCTGCCTGTTGCCTGCCTCTGTGAAGTTCCCACACACAAGTTCTGGATGAGAAATCTGCTGGGAGGCAAACAAACTGGGAAAGGTGGAGGGGACAGAGGGGTGTCTTGACTGAATTTTTTGTTACCTGCTATTGAAGATTCTGCAGCAGAACCCACCCCCTGAGCACCAAGATATGTTTTCCAGGACTCTGGGGAAGTCACTAATAGCAGCGGTTCCTGCTCTCTCTTTTGGAGCTGGACATGAAGCTAGGCTTTTATATTTAAAAAGAATAATGGAGTGGGTCCTTATCTTTAACCAAGGCAAAATTTGAAATCTTAAACTTTTGTGAGTTATTTCTGGTGAAAAAAATGCTATACTGTTGAAGCTCAGGTCTTGCTCCCCCTCCCAGGATCACAAAATAGCTTTTCTTCCTTGCTCCTTGCCAACCACAGGGTGTTCTGCAGCTCATCCCTCTCCATGACCAGGAAACTCTGCCAGAGGACTCGCTGTCTATGACAGGGCTTTCTTCACTGTTGCAGGAGAGGAAAGACAAAAATATGCTCTCCTTTCCTTTAAAGGTTTTGATTGTGTTCCTGGAATCTGTGTACTTCTCAGGTTTCTTTTGGTGACCTTTCAGGCTTTCAGAAAGCAGGTGCTGTTTGTGAAGCCTTTACGTGACTGTCGCTTTGTTTTTATTTTATTTATCTTTTTTGAACATGTCGGTCAGGCAGCTGCAGGTACGGTGCAATATTCATGAGAGGCTCTGATTTATTCAGGCACAAGGCTGTGCAGTGGATTACAGGGTACTGAATGTTATATGTAGTTTTAATTTCTTTTTATGACCAAAGGATACAGCCAGAGTTTCTCAAATATGGAATTTATGAGAGCCTCATTCATGCAAGTTTTAAAGGCCCCTGTATTTCTGCCTTGTGAAGCTGCTGTGCTGAACGACGGGGTGAGCAGCCTGCTCAGCCCCTCCTGCCAGTTAATAAAAGTATAAATATATTTATAAACGTGGCTAGGACATTTAGTTTGACACCCAAATGGCCTCTGCGTGTAGAATCCAGACACTCCTGCAGTATTTATGGTGCTCCAGCCCTTCTCTGTACAAGGCACCTATTACAGAGGAACAGAGATAACTCCGTGGAACATTTAAAGTTGGAAACTCTTCTGAGTGGGAACTCTCTCTGCAGTACAGGCCTGTGGGCTAACTTTTTCAGGGCTTCTAAAAACTACTATAGTGCAAACTAAATTACAGACGGTATTGGTGGCAAGTCCAGGCATTATTTGGCTCTCCTAACTTCCAGTCCTGTGTTCCACACCGACACATCTCGCTTCTGTTCTGACTTAATTTTGCGCTTTGTACCTGACCTGCAAGTCCTTTCTCCTGAGAAGGAACCTTGCTGCCGGCAGGAGAAGGGGGTTTGTGTGCCTGCTGTCCACCTGGGGTTTGTGTTGTAGATTATGAAATAGCCTGGCATAAAATTCAAGGCATTAAATGCAATAACGTGGTCCTACAACATAATGTGCGTGTCTGATGTGGTGAATTATCCAGCCCTCTCCTGCTTCGAGCGTTACACGTTGAATTACTTGTACTTGCATCCCACACAGCTATTTTGGGGAAAGAGATGATTCTTCCAAGAGTCACTGAAGTTTTTGCAGTGGAACCATCAGTATATTTGGAAAACTGATAATGAGTTTCTGATGGGAGATGCCCCTAACTAAAAACTTAAAACACTAAGTCTGGCAGTCTGTGACTGTCTCCAGCTCCAGAGTCCCTGGAAAGAGGGAAAGGGAACTGCTCTGGTCTCCACAGCACAGTGAAATGTCATTTCCAAGCCTCACATCTCAAAACAAGGCTTGTGCCATGCTTGGTGCTCCAGGATGGTCACTGCATGGTCCTGCCAGTGAGCCCCAAGCCTCATGGATGCTGCTCTTTCAAACACCTTTGAGTCCAACCTGGACAAATGGAAAAAGCGTTACCCATCTTCAGCTTCCCTTTCTGCAGAAGGGGAGCTCTCCTTTCTCTCCATCTTCCCTCCCTGCCATGCCATCCAGGAAAACAAAAAGGCACTGCTAACTCTTTTCTCCTCCTACATGGAGGCTCTTTCTTGGCTCTCTATTAAACCCCTTCCCACACACAGGCGTGGGCAGGCGTATGCACACACAGCTCAGTGTACAGTTTTTCCCCTCCCTCTGGAGCACCATTTGTAACGGTGACTGCTGAGGGTTTATTTTTGTTCTTCCCTCAGACTTTGGTTAACAGGCTTCTGGGTCTCCAACTGCACCTACTCCTGGGGCAGTCAACTCATACACTGTGTAATGGCAGGGCTGACATGGAAGCTTATGGAGACTCTGCAAGTGGGTGGAAAAGGATGCAGCAATGTATTTCCCATTGCTAGGCTACGCCCAGGTGCATTTACTTCTACCAAGACGGGTTACTAAGGAAACAAGGAGCCGATTTCTGGGAAAAAAGCAGACATTTCTAATGAGCAACAAAAGCTATACTTGTCCTTCAGCTTCGATGTGCCACGGTCTGTTCTCTGGTCGCCAGTAATTGGAAAGTGTCTAATTTTGAACCCTGCCTTCACTCTCTCATCCCAGTCCTGTCCCTGGGGCCCGTGGCCATGGCAGGGTGCTGAGCCTTTGCCAAGAAGTGCACAAGCTCTGAGTCACTTCTCCTTCTGGCAAAGGAAACAGGAGAATCCATCTGGGCTTGTTCCATCCTGAAAAACTTGCCATGTTTTGCAATTTGCACATTTTTCTCCTCCGACTGGAAGGGGTTGGCTTTTCCCAAAGCTGGCATGGATTTTTTGTTGCAACAAGAAAAATCCCCATCAAAATAAATTTTGTGGAAAAGTTTGATCCAGGAGGTTCAAAGCTAAACAATGTCAGCTGCTGCGTGGAGAGCTCCGCAGAAAGATGCGCAGCTTTTTCCCACGGCCCTAATCAAGCCTGGTTGCCATTCACTGCTTCGTGTGTTGCATCCTTGCTGAGGTTCTCACGGGAGAAAGTTGTGCTGTCAACATGGTGAGAGGAGAGCAGAGGGTTGCCACAAGGGTCCAGCGTGCAGGTGGAGTTTTGAAAGCAGTGGAAGAGGTCAGACTCACAGCTCTGGTCTCTCCTTGCAGGGCTCAGAGGCAGGTTCTGCTGTGGTCGGGTTGGACTGTGCAAAGAGGAATGGAGAGCAACCAACCCCCAGCCCACCTGAGACTTGCCCGTCAATGGGAACGAGTGATTTACTGTATTAGAAATAGCAATTACCCTCAGAAAGGCAGCAAGATGATTAATTGTGCCACGAGGCATTAATAGTTATGTCAAGAGAGCCTACTTCATAACATCAAAACAGAAAGGGTTTTAAGATACAGCATTACTCTATATGTAAGGGAAAAAATACCTTTTCCATTAGATACAGCATTACTCTATATGTAAGGGAAAAAATACATTTTCCAAGTTAAGAAATCGGATCCAAATACCTAAAACAATTCAGAAAATGATGCAAAAGAAACACGGATGGGAGCAACATCATTAAGAAGGAGCATTTCAAAAGGAATTCTAATCCCCAACTAAAGCTCTCCAGTATAGAGAGGTTTTTTTTAATTTCCTGACTAGTGTGTTTATTTTGAGGGGATGTGACATAATTGTGTATTTTCCCACCATTCAGAAAGTATAATTCTCCAAATTATCACAAGGAACTCTTGCTCATTAAAAAAATAGAAACGCAAGACTCTAAACTTGCAAAGCTTTTGTGTTTTGCAGTACGATTAACTTGCTGCCTCCCGGAGTATTTCATTCAAACAAAGAAAAGTCCAAAAAGAATGGCTCAGTTTATCCAAGCAGATAATTTTTTTTTCCTCTTGTGAACACAGAAAAATACAAACAGTTTATGTGGGTTTTGATAGATGTACAAGACTGTTAGATTGCACCCAGACCATCCTGAAGTCGAGCTTCTCTTAGACTTTGCTATCAAGCAATTTTAACCCCCCAATATGTGTGGGAAAATAATTCCAGAAGAAAGGAAAGGAAAAAGACTGTTGTTCTTCCACTTTAGCCATTCTTGGGAACCTGTGTGTGCCAATGGCAGTGGGGATAGGGGAAAAAAAAGAGAAGCTTGTAGCAACATATTTATTTTGCAGCAGGAAAGGGCAGAGTGGATTTTTTCTTTTTAAAGTTTGTTGTTTTTTTTTTTAAGCACCCCTATAGGAGCCGGTTTGTATTCCAACCGGCAGTGATAAATACTGCATGTCCAGCTGTGACAGTTTCTAGTGATACAAAAGGTGTGTATGAGGCAGATCACGGTCCTTCTAGAGGGACTAGTGCTTTTCCTGCAGGAAATAATGCATTATACCCCAGCACTGAAATGCTGCTCCTGTCAGACAGGGCACGAAGGGCTGAGCCAGAGCTGGAGCTGGCCAGAAGTCCCCGGTGGCAGCTGCAGCTTCGCTTGCTTTCACAGGGGAATAAATTGTCTTTACACAGCTATATTTAGCCAAAGGGCTCTTTAAAATATAGGGTTTCCAAAGCAGGTCCCCTGGAGGGTGTGCAATGTGGTTACATCTCCCAGGAAACCCCACTGCATTTGCTGCTGGTCTGGGGCAGGGTAAAAGTGGTGGTGCCGGGGACGAAAGAAGAAATAAGGGAAGTTCTTTGACAGGAAGGTTTGTAGCTCACTTCGGTATCCTATATATTCCTTTTCAGAAGCTTTTTTTAAATTACCTGAAATAGCGTCACACGGTGTTTCCAGCAGTGACGGTCTGACATTGGGATATCAATACTTTGCAGCTTTTAGTAAGAATGAAAAATCCCCACCAAAGGAAGGTTTATACTGAATAGTGGGGATGTTTGGGTTTTGGTTCTTCTTTTTAATATTTTGGTGCTGTTTTAAAAACTTAACAGTTGAGCCAGCAAGCACGGTCACAGCTTCCAATTTAGCAGGTCCTTCATTATTTGTCTGGAGGGGGGGGGAAATAAAAGTGAAAATATTTTTCTCAATAACCCTGTCTGATACCTGATCTCCAGGCAGGTATCACTATGCTGACCTCTGCTTTGGCACTGGCACATAAAACCAGCTGGACCTGCCAGACCTCCCGGGTTCACAGGGTGGTCAGGGTATAAGCAAGCAATGGAAAAATTTTTGGGGATGAGCTGGGATTCCCTGAGATCCCATACAGTACAAGCAGCCTCACTATTTAAAATGACTTTGAAGTTGCTGAGCACAACACTGGCCCGTTCAGACCCCAGTGGCCGTTCGTTAACCGGCAGCAGCTCGGTGGTACCAAGGCTGAAGACTGTCAATTATAGAGAAATTAAGAGACCTGTGGAGAAGAGTTTGTGCTTTAAACACAACTGAGCTTGCTCAGATCCTGCTGATGTTTCTGGCCAGAAGCAGGCATGGCCCAAACACTGCACAGCTTCAGCCTCAAACAGTGGTGAGGAAGGGTTGCAAAATACCTGCATTTGAAACTTTCTTGTTCGAATAAATACTGAGGAACCTGCTCACTCTGAACACTTTGGTTTCTTAAACAAGCACAGCACGAAAGCCCTGGCTGTGAAGAAAGATAATCTGAAAAGTAGTGTGCTTCGAGCATGCAATTAAAAATAGAATAAGCCTGTATGCTGCTCTTTCAATGCGGAATGATTGCTTGAATGAGGGAGTCAAATGAGGGCAGAGAATTTCTGCCCTTCCTTCAACTTTTGAAAATTAGATATATATCTAAAGTTCTCTCTAAAAAAAAAGATAATAAATATATGAATTTATATCTAAAAATATTTAAAAATTTAAAATGTCCCTGGGCATTGACAATGCTGAAAGAAGCATTTTAAAGCCAGGGCAAAGCTTTTAAGGCTTCAAGACCTGCTGGCAGGGAGAAAACATTGCCATCTGCTCTTACCCCTGTCTTCAGGGTGAGGGTTTTAACTTCAGCCCTGGCAAACAGCACAGGGGAACCCTCCCTGCCCAGCTTCAGCTATTCCCTGCTCTTAGATCAGCACCGTGCAACACAAGTTATGCCTTAGGCAGGGTCTGAAGGCACAAACCCAGAAGTCCAAGAACTTTCCAGGCCAGTTTGGGGATTTTTTTTCTTTCCCATGTACTCAAAAGTTTGTTACTTGGCACTTTTTATTGGGTTTGGATGTTGAAGGGATGGTGGCTGGTGGTTTGCTTGCTGTTGAAGCCCATGTTCTGTATGGAAAGGGTCACTGAACAATGGATGGGTCTTGTATCCCTAGAGTTTTTCCATGATATGCCACCGCAGCTTACAAAACAGGATTTTTCCTGCCATGGCAAATGCAAAAATGCACTTGAGTGTTCTGCTTTGCTACTCCTAGAGCTGCCCAGGTCTGCCAGGAAGTGAAAACTATGAATCCTGAGAGTATTCGAGGAAGTGGCAATGCAGGACTCCGTTTTGAAACCTTCTGCAAAACCTTGTGCTGCCAGGGGTGCTTGTGGGAGCTGGGAATCTTAAAGCCAATGATGGGAAACACTGACGTCAAGCAAATCTTAAAGTTTGCATTCCCCAAGCATCTTGGAGGACAAAAAAATTAAAAAAAAAGATTTTTGCCATTTGAGCAATGGGGTAGAAATGCACCGTGCGGTTTTATCGGTACAAATGGTAACCTTGATGTTTTGGTGTTGTTTTTTTAAAACCTTTAAATATTTTCTACAAATTTCTTGGAAAGGAATTATAGGTTATTAATTTTCAGTGTTGTTTGGATAAAATTTCAAAATCAAATTTTGAGGAAAACTCTTGTGGTAGACCCTTTATGGTGGGGGAACCAAAAATGGATCAACTGTGCTAGCACTTGAGATTTATTTGATGAATTACAGTTAAGAGGAAATGCAAGGCTCCTAAAGAAATAACCTTTTCTTCCTGGGCTGTTGAGGAACGCTGCACAAAACAGAAATGATAATGGGGCCATGTGTGTGCTGAGGCAGATGTTTGGCCGGAGGGTTGTTTTTTGGGATGCCCTTTTCCCCTTGGTGCCTCGGGCACTCTCACGGCGAGCGAGCTCCGAGCAGCTGGGCCAGCAATGCATTTCTGGGTACAGACGGATGTGGGAACAGCCACGTGTCCTCCTGTTTCAGGTCACTGAGCTTTTTTGCATCCAAGCTCCAAATCGGCCCAAGTTGACTTGAAACGCTGCCAGCCTGGCCTGAGATTTGAAAGCCTAAGTCTAACCAGGAAATCTCCTCTTGATGAAACTCTGGGGAGGGGTTTAGCCTTCGAAAGACCCATTGGGAAAAAAAAAAGGTAAAGGTTTGCAAAGCAAAACTCCAGTTCATGTAAATTCTATCGAAGCTTTACTGTTTTGTGATAAGACACCTGAGAATGTGTGAACCCTATTCATCAAAATTTTCCATGCTGGTTAAACCCCCCTGTACACCCCACCTCCTGGCAAACCACCCCAACAGGTTGGGAGCTGAATTTGATGGAGCTCAGCTCATCTGGGGACGATCCCCCACCTTGCTGCCATGTGGCTGCTGAGGGCCGGGGGGAGCTGGTCATCACCATCACCCCACGCTGGGATGGGAGGCCAAAACTCCCAGGGACACTTGTCTGGAACAGAGGTGTGAATATGGTAGGTATGGATTTTCAGGGAGCTGGTTTGGCAGGGCTGAGAAATGAAGGTCAGGAAGAAAGGGGATCAGGGGTTATTTATATGAAGGGCACTCAGTGCTGAGAGCAGCAACATTCGATCGGGAAGCTCTCCCGCACTGCCTGCCCCAGGGCACATCGCTTACCAAAGGTTTCCTCCCTCCCCTCTTTGCAAACTAGCCTGCTTTTCTGCCGGACAGAAGGGCAAATGTGTGAGGCTGAACCTGCCTGACCCGGCGGCAGCATTTGTAGATTGAATTGGGAGGCGGAAAATATCCATCGCAAATCAGGTCCCTGGAGCTGAAGCATCTTTCATCTACATGCAAATGCTGAAGTAGCACAAGTCAAAGTTTCTTTTTAAAGCCTGCTGCTGGTTTGTGCAGCTTAATGATTTCCTCAAATATTTTTTTTTTCTTAGTTATTTATTTCCATTCTCCAAAGGCTCCTGGCTCTTGAACTCTTTTTTTAAACTGTATTTTCTGAGCATGTTTTCCAATTAACTGTTGCCAAAACATGCCTTGCTTAAGAGGACGGGGGTTTGAGGAGCACTCGGGCCTGATTCAGCAAAAGTACTTGAGTATCTTCAGTTTAATTTTACAAAGTAGTTAAGCACATGCCTAAAGCTAGGTATGTCCTTAAGTCCACCCCTGTTCAGCAAAGCATTTAAACATGTGCTCCACTTTAACCAGACATAAGGGATTTTCAGCATGTGCTTAAATACTCCCCAAACCTGGAACCTGAGCAGCTCTGGCAGATGATTAACCCTCTTGCCTTTCTAGTGGCAGTGGCTCTTCCACACTGCTAAAAACATTAGGAATGAAAAATTCCTATTGCTGGTAAAAGCATGAACAGCTCCTCCCCGGTGGCACAGGCTGTCCCACACTTTCCTCCCCAGTTTGGGACTGGAGGGACTAGTGCCAGGGCAGGGCAGGGATGTTTCTGGAGCGAAGCTTTGCGGTTGTGGTCTTGCTCTATATTTGGATGTTGTTGTACACACAGAGTGTACAACACTCTGCCTGAAGCCTGTGGGTGTTGCTGAAATATATGCAGGTCATAAATGGCGTGTGGGATTTGACCAGAGCCCTTTTGCTGAGCATGTCTGAGTTCTTCTCCCTGCGCTGGATGCGTCGTCTCTGGTGGTGGTGGTTTCTCCTACACCCTTTCAGTTTCGAGGCTCCAAGTGTGTCGGTGCATTTAAGACTTGGCCTCGTTGAAGGGGAAAACTCAGGCTGGAGATGTTCTGGGTAGAGTTTGGTGGTTTGTCAGAATAGTCAGCAGAGATGGTCTGACACCGAGTCTGGCAAACCCAGGCAGGCTGGGATCAGCGAGGCTTCCCCTGAGGTCACCTATTCGTTTCTGGGCATCTCCTCTGCTGAGTTTCTCTGAAACCTGGGAGATTGGCAGCACTTGGACTCTCAAATCAAATTATCCTGGAAAGCAGAAAGGCTCCATGCCCTGGCTGAGCCAGAAATCGGTATATTCTGGGATTCAGCGTCAGCCTTAAATCTCAGCTTCTGTAATCCAAATTTAGAAAAAATGCCAGGCAAATTTCTAATCCAGAGCTACACCCCAACGCAGTCATTCATCAGCTGCCGTGAGCACAGTACTGGTGTCCAGAAGAGGTGACACCATCCTGTGGCTGTTATATGCTGTATCAGGCACCATCACTCATGCAAGCAGAGACTCACCAGCCATGGGCAAATAAAGACTTTCCTTCTGTATTTAACATTAAAAAAATAATATCTCTTTAATACCAGTGCACCCAACACCAATGGCACCAAGCATCTTTGCTGCCATGTGCTCCCATGCCTCAGCATCGAGTCTTTCTGTGCTGTGGGTGAGCATCATGGGTGCTGGTCCCCATCCAGTGCTTGGAAACCAAAGGGATGATGAAATGCAGCCATTACCAGTCCCGCTTTGGGTTTATTCATTGGCATATTGGGCAAAAAGCTACATTTTCCAGCATAAGGAGTTTCCTCACTACTTAAAAGAAAGCCAGCTGTTGGTCACATAGTTCTAGTGCCAGGCAAAGGGCTGGGGACTGGGAAAGAAGAGTAAATGGATAAAAAAAAATAAATTAAAAATCAGTGCCAATTTTCAGATAGGGATGGTCCAAATACCACAGAAAATACTAGATCTGTTCCCGGCTGTCCAGCCAAAGCTCACCCTGAGGGTGGGACAAAGTCTAGATGCAAAGAGCTCTCAGGTGTTTTGGATTCAGGAACTTGCCCTAGTTCTTGATGTAGCTCCTGCCTTGCCTGTCTAGTCCCCTCTTGTTTGCCTTGGCTGCGCAGCCCTATCAGTATAGACTCCCTGCTTTGTTTTGCCAAGGCATGGGGGGCATTTAACAAATCGCATTTTATTCAGAATATATTCCTTCTCTGCAAAGCTCTTGGCTATGCCTATCTTTTTTTAAAAAGGCTTTAAAAAAAAAAAAAGTTGTTTGTGATGTTAACGGTATGGAATGAGCTAAAGCTTTATGCCATTTTTAGCGCTCTTGGAACAGAGAGAATTGGAGGAACTGAAAATATATGCTTAATCGCCCCCAGGAAAGACTGCCATAATATTTTGGGTTGCATAAGCAAACTAAATTGGAAATCTGGAATCTATTCAAGACCTTTTGATCAGGAGCTTTGCAAGTGCAGAAAAGTAAAAACACAGACAGATGGGGATTAGAGTTGAGCATCAGGAGAATAATTTCCTCTTTTAATTTCAGTTCCGCCAACATATAAAAAGCATTAACAATCCAGTTACGTAACGTGCGTCAGAGCCCGGCTATACGGAGCGGTAACGCTCGGTGTAATTAAGCCATTACACAGCCTGCGTTCGCTGCACGGAGGTAGGAGTTACTTTGCACAAGCAACTGACACCCACCCCCACCCTCCACCCCCCCAAACACACACACCCCCTCCTTCAAAAATCTGGGCAAATGTCCTGGCCAAAATTAGAACCAGTTATCAACACTAATGGGAGCTGCAGGGGGTTGAGGGGAAATTGGAGCCTGCTCCGAGATACTGCTGGGTTTACAAAATCCAATTGACAATCACTTGCAAACCCCAACCCACCCTATTTTTCTCTATCTTAGTTACTAAATCAGCTTCAGTGGGAGAAGGGAGATTAGGCTGAGGAGTAAGCAGAGGTATTTTTTGCTGATTGTTTGATGTTGGGAACAATAGCCCATCATATAATTTGCGTTATTCTAATTGTAGGATCTGAGAGAAGGCACTGCAACACCTACAGGCTGGCGAGACCCCCCCCAGATTTGAGGCTGCAAAGGCTGGCAGAATAGATTAGATGTCTGTTCTTGTTTGCCTCTTCTCAGGGGATATTTGTGCATACAGTGGATGCTGCAGAGTGATGCAAAAAAGCGCTAAGAGCATGGTCTAAATATGACCAGTTACATTTCAGGATCAACTAACCAGACACAGATTCTGAACAGGTTTTGAAGGGTCTCTGATACCCCAGAATAACCATATAAAGAATATTTGCCTACTGGGATCAACTCCCTTGACTGCTGATGTCTGCAGCCTTTAGATAAAAGCCACTTCTTCCTGGTAGCACATATATATATATTTATATTTTAAATTTTTTTTTTTCCAAGCAGATTTAACTGCAGTTACTTTTGCCTGCATTTCACTCTTATTATGTGAACTTAGGTGGGAGTAGGACTGAGATTTCACAGACGGGTTCTGCTCTTTTTCATTTCAATTAATATTGTACACGGGAAGACATCTGTATTTTTGGCACTGCTTTATGCTACTCTGCATAGGCACGAGCCCAGAGGAGCCTTGAGGAAGGCTCTGTTGAGGGAGCAGAGATGCCCTGGGTGTTTTCCTCCTGCCCTGAGGAATCCCAGTTTGGCCAAGACAAAGCCTTGGAGCTCTCCCATCACAGTCCTCATTCCAGTCCTTGCAGGAGGGATGTGGTGAGGAAATCCTGACCCCATGGCAAACCTGAAACACTTCCCAAACAGTACCTTGGCAGATTAGAGCTGCTTGAAGGCTGCTGGTTTAGGCGCTGCACTAGGACTGGAATTGGGGAATAGGCAGTGTCTTTCCATAATGAAGCGCTGAGCAAGCCCAGCCTTTTATCAGACTTGGGAATGGTGGTTATTTTTGGACCGCAAGAAGACCACAACGAGAAGTTAGTCATGTGGGAGTGGTACTCTCCAGGCTGATTTGCCACAGCAAATAAACAAAAATAAGACAGAAGCATTAAAAAATTAGTTTTACACATGACTTGGCATGTCATTTCCATTCAAATGGGTTATACTGTAGGTGCACATGAGATCATAGGCTGCTATTTAAGGAGGAAACCTCTTCTTACATAATGGTCTGATTATGCAACTGTCATGGAAACCAGAGATGACAAAAATGTATTAGATTAGCTTGTCCCTTCCCTCAGAGCACAGGATTGTTCCTCGTGGTTTATTTTTTGCTCAAGATTTTAAGAAAGGATCAGTGGCTGCTGGCTGCCTAGCTTGAGAAGAAATGATTTATAGTATGAGCTGAGCTGTCACTTTTCTAAAGGTGATTTGCTTTGGCAACTCGAGAATAGAAGTGCCTAAAGTCACTGGTCGCATCCAACGATCCTCGCGCTAGTAATTAGTTCAGCCCTCTGCTTATATTTTCAGAGTACCTTTGCTTTCATTACTTAAGATAGAGCCTTAAAGGACATTTTTCTAGTGTTCTGCCTGACTTTTCTTTTAATTTTTATCCTCTAACTCGGTTGTCTTTCCGAATAGTACTCCATTTTCTCTGGTTTTGCACCCTGCCAGTGTGTCCCTTGTTTGCTGTTGTTGCTTAGCCAAGCCATACAAATTTAGCTCTTCTTAATCTTGTCTCATAGGTCAGTCTTTCCAGCCACGCTCATTTTTGCTGCTACACACAGAAATCAGCGGAGATTAGTATTTTAATCTTCTTTCCCTCTTTAAAGAAACCCCAGGAACTGTACAGACTGAATGGTTTTCCTGTGACTTTGAATTAAAAAGTTTAAAAATAACGTATTTCTGTTTTTTTTTTCCCAGCTTTCACCTTTAGTTCCTCTCTGTCATTGATTTATCTGCTCTTCTGCCTTATGAGAAAATGGTGGGGGGTTTCATTTGGTTTTTCTCTTTTAGAAAGAGATTATACTTCTGTTTGGTTTCTTAGCATGAACATGGTAAAATTGTTATATCGTGAGCTATACAGTTTACTCCTGCTCATGCTAATTCTGCCGAATTTACCTGAACCAGTTTTAAACCAAACCCTCTGGGTTGTCTGGTCCCACCAGATTTGGGAGGATATGTAGCCGTATTAAGACTAAAAGATTAGAACTGCCAGTAGGATTTACTCTCATTTGTGTAAACCTGTTCCTCATTTCTTGTATTCTCTTCTGCCTCACAATGTATTTGCTTGCTGTTATTTCCCCTGAACCTGGTCTCCTTGTTCTCTCAATCCAAAGGATTGTTCAACTCTTTTGCTCCCCCCATGTCCAACCCAGAAACTGATGGATAATTGCAATATGCACCTTTGGTTCTTAAGACCTATTTAGGATGATGTTTAAAGAGTTTTAAATGGGAAATGCTTTTTAGCTGCAGCTGGGCTTTATCTAGGGTCGTAGGGCAAATTAAATTGAGGATCTATCAGATTCCTGTGAGGAAATAGATTGTGGAGCTGGGGCTTCTCCTCTGACAGGGTGTCCCAGACCCAATGCATACCTGTACGTTAAATGACGATGCCAACGGGAAAGCTGCCACTGCTGCTGCAGAATGAGGAGAGGAGCTGATACCTGATGAGCAGGGACTCAAAATACAAAAGGGCTCCACACTGATTCATTGCATCAGGCTTACCAGCTAATTCTGGTCTTGCTGAACTCATTTGAAAAACTCTTTCAGTGTGGGCATGGTTCCCGCTGCCAGTCCTGCCAAGCACCTCGGCGCTAACCTACAACACCTCTCCTATCTCCCGGGCAGCGCCAGGGCTATTTTAGCCCAGGCTGTCAGTTGAGCTGAATTGTTCCATTATGTGGTGGCTTTGCAATGTGGAAAAGTGTTCAGGAGGGATCACTCGCTAAACGAGAGGAGCGTTATTGAGTCTCCAGGGCCAATTCAGTCATTGATTTACTTTTTATTTATTTTTTTTTTTATTTTATTCTTTCCTGAGGCAGCTGATACAGGGAGCAATTACAGTGGTGATTTTTCTGTGATATGGATCTCAATTGACCGCGCAGTGGAGGGACGCGTGCTTATTTCACACAAAACCCCACTACGGGGCAAAGCTTTCAAGCCACTACTGAACGGAGACAGATTTGACTCTAGAGATGAAAATTCAGATTGTACAGTCTCACCTTGTATATCCTTCCATTGGCGGGAAGACATTGAAAGGTAGTGCTTATGGGATGATTTATAAGACTGAAGCGCTCCAACTATACTCATCTTAAATCACAGCAACTGGACTACGTATAGGCAAGCAGATTTTTTTCTTGGAGCAGGTCAGATGGGTTCCAGCCTACTCTTCAAATATTTAAGAGGAGTCCCTAAAAGCAAGAACCTGCCTCATTGCACTTCTTCACAGAACAAGCTACCCCAGGGAGAGCTTGGCTGGTCCCCTCTCATTCCTCCACAGCAGGTGCCCACGTTGCTGCTATCCTCTCTTCCACAGAAAGACATGTTTCCACCGGAATGATCCCTAAGATTTGTCCATCTGTAAGAGCCTTTGAGATCCTTCTAAATAACTTCAGCACAAATATGCTTAGGCAGCTAAAAATCAAAGGCATGAGGACCAGCATGCTTGATAAGATGGAAAAGACTATTGGCAAAATGAGAACCACATTGAAGGATTTTGGAGTTTCTCCCTGTAGAGATTCCGAAAGGGGTCACGGGTTCGCGGTGCACTGGCGAGCGCAGAGGTGCGGTGTATTCGGCATAGGCAGTAATTACATCTCTTCTTTCTAAATTATGTTATCAGGAAACATCTATATTGTTTGCATGGGTCTAGATTACGCTCTGAGAATAGAATGTTCCCTGCAAAAAGAGCGCGGCTGGAGTAAATCAATGAGGATGCACTCAGAAACATCAATTAAAGGCAATACAAGTCTTTAGCGCAGTATCAGGGAGCTAGTAGAGTTTGAAATTCCCATTTTCCCAATCCTGCCTCCCTCCCTAGTGAAGCGACAAAGAAGAACTACTCAGAAATTCATAAGGTTTAAAAATAAAGTACTTGTCTCCTCTCATACTCATCTTCACCCAAGTTTTTACTCAGTGCTGTTTCCCAGCACAATAATGTTTTTCTTCAAGAGATCTCAAACTTCTGCTGGGTTAAGGGATGGCCCTTCTGCAGGTGACACTAATTGAGTACCTCAGTTTCAGGGTCCCTGCTTTGGGACACCTGCAACGTGAGTTCTGAGACACCAAGAGCCTGTTCCTGCTTCCAGCAGGAGTTGAGGTTCCTCAGCCCTGCTCAAAATCAGCTCCCAGACCAGCACCTGGAAACTGTAGATTCTCAAAGTCAACAGTTACCTCTGTATATAAAATAACAGCAAATCTAGGACGGAAGTGGGAACAAAATCCAGACCTTTTGCCTTCTTCGTGTGTAACACCTGGTGCTCGTCTGCAGAAGGGTTAGTGAATCTGGCCACCTTTGGACGTAATTAGTCAGGGAGGTGTATGTAAACGCCATCAACGCCTTCCCCGCTGGTCCCAGCCATTTCCTGTTATTGAGGAAAATGGGAAATTAATGTGAATCCTCCGTCAGCCTATTAATGCTGCCTCCCCTTTACAGACGTTAATTCAAATGTGAAATCTGAGCCCGGGTTTGAGCCTCCCCTGCGTTCAGAGCAGTTCATGCACCGGGTTCCAGTTCAGGCCCATTTGTTATCTACGTGACACTCATCCATCATCGGGATTGTAACGGTGTGAGGTGGAAAATTTTCCCCCAGCTACTTGGAAGAAAAAGGCCCTTAAGTAGAATTCATAAGCTTCTTCAGCTGAGCTAATTATTCAGGAAAGGGTATTTTTCATTGCAAAAAGCACAGGCAAGCAGATTCCATTCATAACTCAAGTACCAAACAGCTTTATCACCTTTGGTTTTAGTGGCTTATTTTATTAATATTAAGGTGGGGTTATTTTAGCCTTTTTTTTTTTTTTTCTGAATGCTTTTTCCCTTTGGGCAGCAAGCTGCTCCCTTTTCGTCACAGCCTCGATAATGAATTGCAGTGTACAAAGCTGGTCATACAATACGCAGCGGCGGCAGTGCGGAGCGAGAATCTTTGGGAAGAGTTTCCATAGAAACATTGACGTCCTCCTGGCGAACAGGACACCGAGTTCCTTCAATGGGAGGTATGGGGTTTTAAAGGAGCAGCGAGGTGGCGGGAGGCCAACCCAGTAGAGCTATGACTCTGCATCTCCCAGCAGAACCGGGGGCGGGGGGGGTTGAGCTGGTGGGAGGACAAAAAAAAAAAATTAAAAAAACCCAAACAATTACCCTCACATTATCAAAATGTCAGGTTTTGTGGCTGCCGCTTGAGCTGTACTGTATATAGGCTGGTGAATAATTAAACTGCTGACCACAGAGTGCGCGAGGAGAGCTGGCAGCCAAGTATCATAAATACTCAAGGCTGCAAACGAACAGCTTCTGAAAAATCTTGTCAGATTTTGTCACAGACTCCATCCCCACAAGCCTTAAATTCAGCACAAATTGGCATGACGCAGGCATAAACCTCCCGGGGACGAGCAAGGTTGCACCCCGCGCTGCGCACCCTCCCTCCCCTGCTTGTCTTGGAATGAGACAAGTGTTTTGCTAATGTTCCAGCTCCGTGTTTTAAATAGCCTTGTGTCTACCCAGCTAAATAGTGGCAGAGCAGCCCTGTCTGGAAGAGGCTGTTTCTAGAAGGAAAACAGTCAGAGGAAATGTTTTTGCCAGAAATGTTGGAAATGGTACAAAACAAAAGGGGAGCATGCAAAAGAATTCTCCGCCGAGCTCTCCCCGGAATTTGTGTTCAAGCTCATGAAACGCTTTGTTTCGGAGCAATTCCCAGATAACATTAATGAAGGTGGCAGACATCCCTTTTGGGAAAGTATGGAATCCACCCTGAGGCCCCATCCAATGTCCGGGGACTCGGCCGGAGCCTTCCCATCAGCTCCGGGGCTTTGGCTCTGGACCCAGGAGCTATAACGTGCTTTGGCTGGAAAAAGTCAGCAGCCATCTGACCCAACCTGGTTGCTCTCAGCCTTCAGGGCATCCTCCAGCTCTTTGACTCTGAGCTGGATATCTATACCTCTTTCAGACAACTGCTGCAGCCTGGATACATCTCAATTTAGGGTCTTGTGCTTGGATAGCCGAGCATCTTCCTGTGGTGAGTTAGGTGAGGCAAGGAGCACCTCTTGCAGCTCTGCTTCTCTTTCTCTCCAGGCCTGATATTGCAGTGGTGACTGGTTGTTTACCCAGCACATCCCCGTGGTATGTGCTTTGCTCTGGGAAGGTGAGCTGGAGGGAGGGTGTGCTTCACCGGGACACAGCGGAGCTCAGAGGGAGCTCTGCTCCCTGCTTGAGCAGGTGCTGTGGTCTTCAAACAGCTCTGTCCCCTCTGCAAGCCAGCTTCTGTTATTTCAAAGTATCTTGCAGTTTTGTGTACTTCTGGGTTTGGTGTGTGTGTGTGCATGCACAGATTAAAATCTCTCCAGAGTGACTGCCAGAAAATACAGAGGATCCACAACTCCCTCACTGTTTAACGGGAGCCTCAGGCACCCTGCCCTGTTCATGGTCTGTTCCAGACAGCCTTAAATCAGGCACCAAAGGCAAACTTCTCCTGTGAGGGTGCTGACCTTAACCACTCGTCCTCTGCAACGCTCAGAAAATATGGTATTTATACTGCCGTTATTACAGCACCAAAAAACTCTATGCTGGAAGTTTAAATTATTTCAAATCCACACCGTTGTGATGCTACACAAAGTTCTGGTTCAGGATTTTGTAGCAAAGTCATCTGTTTATTCCGTGGGCTCCGGGTCAGGTGTTTGATACAGGATATGGCATTGATCGATTCCCAGAGTGTTTGCACGGGGATTATTTTGGTTAAACCTGTTCAGCAGGATCCGCTGTAAGCTCAGAGAGACAGAAAAGTCAGCAAGTCAGGGGATCTCAAAGAAGTGCCTTAAGGACTTATTCAGATTGTTTCAAAGGATGACAGCAGGAACTATTTCCAAGGGACTAGGAAGGGAGGGTAAGAAAGACCCCCATCCTCCTGAGCAGGACCTAGCTCTTTTCATCCATTAGTCTCAGAGCATTTTGCTACAGAATAAAAAGTACTTTTTAAATTTTTTTCTGGTTTGCAGATGCAGAAGCCCTAGAAATGAAGTCCAGTTTAGAATGACAGCCATTTTACTTGAGCATTTTGTCCCTGCTTACAACTGAGGTGCATCATTATTATTTCTTGATTAATGTTACTTTGCAAGGTGTTAGCATGGCCATGAACTTCATTTCAATTCCTAGGTATTTAGATCCATGCCACTTGATTTCCATGCACTGGGGAGAGCAGAAGACAAACCTGCCCCATGCCCCCACCCCAGCAGCTGTGCCAGACGTGAGGCTCGGGGCACACCTGCCACTGCAATCCTGGGAGGGGGTGGGCAGGGGCTCAGAATTCCTGGCGTCCAGCTCAGATACCTGGGATGCACAAGACCTATTTGTATGCACACACACAAAAAAAGAGTCCTTAATTATACAGAATTAGGCAGAAATACAGCTAAAGCAGGGGGTGGTTGGTTTGACCGAGTCGTAACCTCCAAGCACTTTGACATGGTATTACTGCAAGAGTGAGCAATAAGTGAAATCATCTACTCGTCCCACATTAAAGTGGTGTTACAGTGGTCCTGGGTTTCTTCTAAACCAAACCTCATTACAGCACCCGCTGTTCCAGGGGGGCTTTCTCTTCCGGATTACCTGCGGAGCGTGGTGCTGGGGGTGTGCTTGTTGTTGGTCTGGTGCTTTTATTGAAGGCCAATGCTTCATCCAAGCTGCTGAAGCAAACCCTCTTTTCACCTAGTTGAGAAGTTGCCCTCAAGTTGCCCACTGGTTGTGCAGTACTGAACTGGGAAGGCAAACTCATCATCAAATAACAAATAATTCCCATTAAGGGCTGATTTATTGGGAAGCTGGAAGGGGCAAGGGCTGCAAAGCCATGAGCAGAAGCAGGCATTGTGCAGAGGGCCTATGGTGATGCTTCAGCGAATCCCTACAGGTTCATGCTCAGTGGAGAGATGCTATGAAATTGTCTGCATACTGCTTCAAAACTGGTGTTTGTCTTAAAAAAAAGTGATAAGAGAGACAGTTCTCATTCCATGTATCTTGCAGTCAAGAGCTGTCAAACCCATTATAGATGTTTCTATTCAGACAAAGCATTAGTATCCCGCTCACCAACTGAGTCAGGGAAGCCTTTCTCTGCACCTGAGCCTACGTGGTCATTCCCTTTACGTGGAGCTTCTGGAAAACTGCAGGAACAGTTAAGCGCAGCCAGCACACACTGTGCAACTCCACAGCACAGACTTACTCCTCCTCCTGGAGCTGAGCCTCTGCAAACAGCAGGTCAATGGCATCCTCCGCCATAGAGAAGCCGCCTGAGCCTTCCTTCCAGCAGATCCTGCTTCTTTTTCACATCAGCTCCTTGACCGAATCTAGGACTCAGGAGATGCTCAATCCTGCCTCCTGGGCTCCCGGCCATCGGATTTGCAGCGTTTCTGTGATAGAGCAGCAATCACAAGCTCCTTGCGTTAAACTGTACGCTATTGGAAAAGCTGCTCCGAAGGGCCCTTAGTCTGTGATCAGTCTTTGTGTCACCAGAAAACAAAGTTTTCCTTTCAATGATGAGATAATAATTCCTACTTTATCCCTCAAAACGAGGGCACATTTCTCTTCCTCGCACACGGTACAAGCCCATTGCAGGAGCCATTCTGAAGACCTAAATTTTCTATATGGCTGAAATTTGCAAAGCACGGAGCCCATCACTTCAGTGCTGTGCCTGCTCAATTGAGAAGGTGTAATATAGACTAACAAAAAGGAAGAACAGACTTCATGAAAGATGGGTATTTGATACCAAAAATTAAGCATGGCCATAACAATTACAGCCATCTAGTGGGCAAAAGTGTTTTGGTTTGGGTTTTCTAAAAAATAAAAATAGTAGTTAATTTCAACATTGCAATACTCATAAATGAAAGAGGTCTAGCAAATAACCTGGGGACAGGAGCTTGCACCAGATTTTTTACTGTTCTTCAGGAATGAGTAAAATCTTAAACATTTTTCTTCTTGCATTGTAGTCTGCAAATATTAGGAATATTGGATCTTGTCTGCTGCCACTGTTTGAAGGAGGGACTTGCTGAGAATATCCAATGAAGCGTGTTATTGCTCACACTTCAGCTGAAGGAGCAGCTGATTTCTTTTTTAACAAAGATTTCCTTTCTCCAAATGGGTCATTAAATTTTAAAGTTAGATATATGACAACACAAGCTTTAAGTTAAGTAGATGGCAACAAATCAACAGACTTCACAGAGTGATTAAGGATCTCTTTCTTCAGATGTTTTGTACCTATTCTTTTGACTCTTGACTCATCCATCATTTTGGGAGCTCCTCAGGTTTCACAGGGTATTTTATGTTTAACAGGATCTCTAGTGAATTTCTACTGAAAAGGCAAATTGGAAAGTAAGCATTTCATCTAAATCTTTGCATATCAAAAGGAAGAAAAAGTACTCTCTATCTTGCTTTTATATGGAGCATATCGGCTGAAACTATGAACTTCAGATCTCAATTCCAACAACTCCAAAGTATTTTGATTCAGTCCATAATAAAATCTGCACTGGGAATTCACAACAATGCTTTTTTACCCACCTCGGAGGAGGTAAAAGATTCTCTCTGAGAGGGTTGGCTCTGTTGGAAGTTTTTGGGTTGCTGGTTGTTTGTTGTTTGGTTTGATTCTTTTTAAACTTAGTCATCTGTATTCAAGATTTTAAAAATATATTTACAGAACAAACAAGCCTTCTGAGAGTAACCTCCCCAGGCTTTTGATTGCATGTCTTGGAGTGGACAAACAGGCTATAGGATATTTATTATATTTTTTTAACCTTATAACAAGAAATAACTGGCTGTGAATTTTGGAAATCCTCTTTGGCCTGCATCCAAGCTGGTATTAATGCAAACCGCCCCATGCCAGTCCCCTGACTCATCCCAAACAGCAGTTTCTGACACTCAGCCCATCCGCCGCCGGCCTTCCCTAGGAAGAAAACAAAGCAGCTCTTCCCTTCCTTCCTGAAAGCTCACATGCTTGAGCCACTGCCAAGCGGGTGCATCTTTCTGCAGTTCCACATAGTTCATTTAGGGCCTAATCTTGTGCCTGTGGATCTCGAAGGGGAGTCTGTCACCCTGTAATTCGTCTGGATTTCCGAGTCCCGGGGCACGGAGCAGCTCGCCCCGCGTCCTTCTGCCAACCCCCAGCTCTCATTGAGGGCATGTGAAATCCTCTGCAGCAAGGATGTCAAATTCTCTTTAGGCCTCTGGTGCAAATCTCTTTGAAGACAGTTAGTATGTCAAACATAGCATTATGTTGCTTCTAAATCCTATGTATGTATTTATAGGACTCGATGACCCTTATGAGTCGTTTCCAACTTGAGATCTTCTCTGCATGTGTAATTTATATATTATTTACATAGTACATAAATACCAAAGTAACTATTATCCAGAGGCAGATATCGTTTGCAAAGGAAAATGCTGCTTAAATACTGCAGTCCTGCAGAATCTCGTGTGCTGGATTAAATCTTGGCCCACACTTGTTTGTGCCAGTTGCAGGAGGGTTTTTCCTCATCTGAGAGGTGAGGAGCAAAGGGCAGAGGCTCAGTTGTTCCAGCTGTGAATTTCTTGACCTCTGGCAGTTTTAGGTGTTGTTTTTTTTTAATCACAGCCTTTCCTAGGCACAGGCTGAGCAGGATAACATGCCATATAAAATCTCTGATAGATACAGAGCTAGATTCGTGATGCAGTTACTGGTATTTCATTAACCTTTATCTTGACAAGTGGAAATAACACGCTGTGATTCAGGCTAAATTTTTCACTTGCAGAGAAAAATGGTGCCAAAAGAAAGCAAATGGGCTAGAAATTAATAAATACAAATTTTGATAGCATGAATCAACTTCCAGCTAGACTTGGCCCCTTGTGTGTGTTTCGGACATGTTGTGCCATTGTGAGGACTGTCTGTGGGGCACATTGTGAGGCTTAGACATCGCTCGGGAGCCCATGGGTGACCACAGCCAGTGTTTGAGGATGGGGCTGTCCCCCCTCCAGGCTCCTTCCCCTGTTTTTCCTACCCGGATGAAGACATAGGCCTGAAGGATTGTCCACCCCAACCTTGCACTGTGGCCCCGTCCGTGCCACATTGGGTCTACGTCCCCGTGGTCACACTGGGCTCAGCTGCAAAACACTTCTTGCTCTGCAAAAAGGCTGGCTGCTGGCACCCATGGCTCCAACGATGAGGGTATGCAACCACTGGCCCACCAAAACCCCAGGGACAACTGTTTCTAGGAGGACTTGAGCTAAATACAGCCTCCCTTAGACTGCAGACTCACTGGTGGCCGACTGAGTACCCCAGAGGAAACAAGAGAGCTGGTGAGTAATAAGGATAACTGATGTTTTTCCAAGTCGAAACCAGCCTGACTCACCACTATTTTGTTTCTTTTATTGTTATTTGTATTGCTCTGATGCCAGACAGCAGATCTCAGTTATTGAGCCCAGGATTTTATCACCATATAACAGGAGAAAGTGCCCTCTGAAATGCTTCCAAACTAAATCAGTAGGAGGGTAAAAAGGAAAAGCAAAGCCACTTGCTCACTGCTGCCCTGTAATTTGGGGCTGAAAACCTCTAGTACTCTGCTCTTAACGAAGCACCTTCACCACCCACAGTGGCATATTTCCTAACTGGCCTTGCCTTGCTCTAAGCTCAGGTTTATAAATAGTCAATACTATCTAGTTTTCCAAATAAGAGATCTGCTTAGAGCACGTGTTCTCAGACCCTTCATGCCCTGGGAAGCAGTGGCTGCCGGCAGGGGCTGCTCAGATCTGCAGCTTTCTATTGAGATACAGGTCTGAGGCTGCAGGAAAGAAAAAGACATCTCCTGCCACCAGAAAATGAGCAGGAGCAGGCAGAGTCACCATGGGTATAGCAGAGGCCACCCCTGCCCGACTCACTCTGGCCATGCCATCCTCTAGCGAGTGGGACAAGCCTGTGCAATCAGTTCCTGCTCCTCTTTGAGACGAAATCAGAATCTATTCCTGGGAAGGGCTGCTCTCTCTGGAGCTGGTATCTGCCAGGGGTAACATCTCTCTCGGGCCAGTATTTAGCACAGGATAAGATTCCATTGGCTTGTGATGCACAGCAGATTCTTGACACCCTGGGTGTTGCTGGTGCAGGGAACAGTCATACCCACCACCATATCTGCAAAGCAGGAGATACACATCAATCCCTTGAAAGCCATGATCCTTACACTGAGGAGTTTAATAAAATATCAGGGCCTAGGCCTGGTAACATCAATAGAAGCAGAATTATTCCCAGATCCAGAGAGAAAAGTACAAACGAAGAGAACCGAGATGTCAAAGAGACAAGAGCTGGCTGGGAGATCAATGCAGAAAAGCTCTGTGAAAGGTCTGGGGTTTAATGAGAGATGAGTAGGATGGGACTTGGCATAGATGAAAGCTATTAGGAACAGCAGAGAAGAACATGAGATGCAGATACTGAGAGGAGACAAAGAACAGCTGGAAGAGGAGGTTGAGAGGAAAGCAGGTAGAGGAGGGTAAATTTTGGCTGGTGTGAACCAGTGGAATAGCTAAAGCTGCTGCAAGGTGGCCAAGACCTAGGAAAAGCCAGAGGTTATAGAGGAGCCATGCAGAAAGTAGGGGTATGGGAGTGGTGGTGACCCTTGAAGAGGGTCTTGAGCAGGGCTGCTCCCAGGTTCTGCCCTGGCCCAAGTGCTGGAGGCAGCTTCTCCATTTTGGGGGTTTGTTTGTTGTTTTTTTGTTCTAAAGCAGAGGCCAGAGGGGTTCAGCAATGGCAGCTCTAACTTCTGCCCAAAGCTCCCCAGGGCCTCCAAGCACCCCAGCAATCCACTAAGTCCACCTCTGGGACAGTGGGTCAGGCTCACCACAGCAGAGGTGCTGGTGAAGCTCTGGTGATCCACATCCATGGGTGAGGGGGTGTCCCAGGCTGGCACTGCTCCCACCCCAGACCGGCTGTTGTGCCTTTGCCACCGAAGAGCAGCATGGCAGGAAGGCGAGGGTTTGTTCAAACCGATCCTGCCTCACATCTTGGCTTGGGGAGACATTTTTGTCAGCAGTGTCTCTGGAAATAAATCATCAGCTATTTGGGAGAACCGTGCCTGCATATTAAGACAATTATTGCTTTCTTCCAGCCTCAGCTGTGTAAAAAGGCATTGCTTCTCTTTATGAGAAATTCTCATCTCCTTCTGTCAGTCATCTTGTCTCAGTGGGGAAAAAAAATCCCCAAGCCTTGTCATATCAGAAAATGAGAAAATTATCAATATCTAAAGTGTATGTGAAAAATACGAGCTCTTTCTCCATTTGGAAGAATGAATCTTGGTTGTAAAGTCTTATAAATGTTAGGAGCTCCTCAGACATTCAAAAATGTTAATGATCCTAGGGTACTAAAATAGCCTACCATACAGTTCTCCATGTTAAAAAATACTGTTTTGCCCTCTGCAGACATCTAGAAGGCTCTGTCATAGATGAATGGTCCTATACATCGCTTTATGTATTCACAGAGCAGAGTGGGGATTAGTATATTCATGCAGACACAACAGGCTCTGATGATTGCCTGCATATCTGCAGTTAGGATCGAGCTTCGGTGCCTGAGATCAGCTTAATAAATACTATCAACTTCCTCCCACCCGAGCGTAGGAATAGAAAAAAATCTGTCAATAGCTGTAGCTGTGAATAGGAGTCCTTGAGTAAATCTCTCTACTTCAGACTTCCGCTGGCCTGGCTCTGCTGCCTTGGGGAGAGAGGGGGGACTCAGGTGGTCCCCCAAGCCCTGCAGCTGAGCCAGCTGGGATGTGGAGGGTGTCCCTGCCGGCCCCAGAAATGACACCCCAACCCCATCACAGGGGTGTCTGAGTGGGTCCCGGGGTCCTCTTTCCACCGAGGAGCAGCAACTGACTCTACCCACTGCCCTTCCATGGAGAAGGTTTGGGTGAGTGGGCTCAACCTCCTGTCCTCCTCTCCTAGAGCTGTGCATCGCTGTGCTGTCCAGAGGCTTCAGCTGCTGTTGCCTTCAAAACAGATGAATTTGGGCATCAGCTCCTTATGGGAACCCTGGGAGCAGCTCCTTCCCTCCCTGGGCTGTCTGTATACCCAGCAGACCTCACCTGCTTTGGTTGCATGCAGCTTCTGTCCCGGTGCTTTGGGCTGGGACCCACAAACTTGCACCTCCAGGTGCTTCAGTGTGGCGTGCTGAAGCTTTGCCTTCAGCAAGCTGCCGCATGCCACAAGACCACAGATCTGAATCACATCCCTAGGTGAGCAGAAGAGTGGCTTAATTCAGATGTAAACCTTATTAATGCAACCTGTCTGGGCACCTTGGAAGTTGGTTGGCTTGGGGCACAAGCAGAGGAATGTGGAGGAACTCACTGCTTCTACAGCACTCCTGTAGTAGGACTGACAAATAGATTTGAATTTGTTCTGCTTTTTTCCTTTTCAAATATCTGTCCCTTTTGCTTTTATGAGCCATCAATTGTTTTATTTCCCTATCAGATTAGTTTGTTCCTCTCTCTCTATAGCTTTGGGCTTTGTGCAGCTGAATGGGACCCAGGAGACTTGACCATCAGGACTGAAGACACCGTACAACACAAAAAGGGCAGCTGCTGCTCAGCAGACACCACAAACCACTTAAAATGTCTTTTGTTTATTAGCCATTGTTCAGTTAAATGTAGTACCTGCAGTTTGAACAATAGGCAGTGGCAGAGTACGTGCTGGCTGGGCTTACGGGCTGTAACCGAGGAGGGAGGTTGAGGCTCTCGGCCCAGAACAGCTGGTTTGCCTAGAAAGCCCTTGTAACGCCATGATAACCAGCCCATTAGTGGAGCTACCGAGGAGACTACATAAATGAGGAGACTACATAAATGAGGAGACTACATAAGTGATGTTTATTGCATTTCTGCGAGCCCACAGTGGGGAAGTTCATTTAAACAATTCTGTGCAGGGCCAGGTGGCAGAGCTTTGGGCGCTGGAGCCACGGGACAGTAGATGGAGCTGTGGGAGTGCTGCTCCAGGAGAGTGGTCCAGGGCACCCCAGGTGGGCCACCACGTTGGGCTCTTCTGGTGTGGTGGGCCCCAGGGAGAGCTTCCTAACCTTCTCTGAGTCAGGTAGGTAATTTCTGGGGCGCTGGAGCTGGAAGCAAGAGTCCTGCTGCTGCCCTGCTCACAGACAGGGCAGGACCTGCTGACCTGCTGGGACCCCAGTCCTATCCCAGCTGGGTGCTGGGTTGTGCCCGTTCTGCTCTTCAGCTGCCCGGATGAGAAACTGGGCATTTTCAGACACTTTAGCAAGTGCTTTCTCACAACTTGTGGTGGGACCCCAAGGGGAGTTACTGTTTGCATTAATCAGTCCAGAGTTTTTTGGGAGCACCAAGTGAGCAAAACGTGAATGACTATTTTTTTTTTCATTAATTTCCTCAGTTTTGAAGCTGAATTGTGTTTTCTGATCTAATTAGCCCTCCTTTCCCAAACAAATATAATGACTTTGAAAAATCGCCCATACTTTTATACACCTGACGTCTGGATTTGGTAAAAATTCCAAAACTTTGTAAATGCTACTTGCAGTCTGGAGGAAGGGAGGGGGATACTTAGAACATGACCTTTGCCCTCATTTTTAAGAAAAAACCCAAACCATCAGTTCTGCTGCTGGCAATTGAAAAAGCAGTTAGGCTCAACTCGCTTTTAAGTGAACAAACACTTATGGATCTATTTATATCTGCCCTGAAGCAGACTACCATAGGTGGAAATGCTGTAATTATTTCCTTTCTCTGCCTTCCACTGTCCTATAAAGATCTCCTGGAGCAGCTTGTTAACAAGTTACTGCTGTACATGGTGAAATTAAAGTCAAGCCCATATTAGACAATCAAACCAATTTGACTAAAAATGACTAACGTGAGCTGTAACAAAGGTGAGACAAGCTTGAGGGCTGAAAGGAGACAGCTTTTGTTGCTTAGCCCCATCTATCTAAGAAGGCTGAGAATTACAAATGATGAACACGGCTGGCAGTTGAGGGGGGACAGGGACCTGATCTGCAGCGATGGGGAGATGCAACGTATTTTTTCCTGTTCTCCTTTTCCATCAGTGCATGTTTTCAATTTAAACCCCTGCCCTGGAGTCCCTCTCCTTTGCTCTCCCACTTTTCCCTTGGTTTATTTCTCAGAGCAGATGATCTCCTCCACTCGCCACCCAGGTTAACTCTAGTTTCAGTATCAAAGATCGTTTAAGCTGAAAATAGCTTTTACCGAGTCCATGTTACAACCCAGGAGTTGTCTGGACACCAGATAGGATCTCCAGCTGCCTCTCAGACGGCGTGTCGGAGGGTTATCTGCATTCCAGTACTCTCAGTACTGTGGCCACAAGCCATTATGCTTCTTTGCAATTCAGGAGGGTCGGGGACTCAGTTTCAGCTGATCATGGACCAGGTGGGAGGAGCCGATGAAACAGGGGAAAAAAAAAGTTCATTAACATACGGCAGGGCAGTCTGCTCTGTAAGGAGGTTTTTAGTTTTCATGCAATGGAAAAGGTTGGGGTTTTTTTAAGTGACCATAAATTTTTATCGGTTTATGTTGCTCCAGATTATTAGGAAATGGGTAGTGGTACTATTTCCTACTGCCTGCTGGGGTACAGAGTCCAAATTACTCAGTTATGAAAATAAGCTCCATGCTGCTTAGAAGCGTGAAGTGTTGCCCTTCAGTTCCAAGCAAGAAGTAATGACGCTTCTGGAGCGAGAGGAGGAACGGGCTGCAAACCCCACTGCTGCCAGCTCCTGCCTCCCGTGTGGCACGAGGGACGGCACCTGAGAACCACGGACAGGCAGCTGGGCTGCTGCCACCAGGGCAGTTAGATGTGCTCGGTGTCTTAGTGACCCTCTAAATGTATAAGACAATCTTTACTTTGGGCAGATTACGCCTGTATGGCAGACAGGTGGAGGGAAGGAACACGGAATTTGCTATGGGGAGGGCTTATAATGAGTCCCCGAGGAGAGAGTCTTAGTAGAGATTTCCAAATCTTCCCTACGCTTAAAAAGTAAATAGACTGTCTCAATAGCAGGAGATGCAAAAAGAAAAAAAATGGCAGCAGTTGGGTGAAGTTTTACTGCAATATATTTTGGAAGATTTGCCAGATGGCTGGCAGCAAGACTCTTAAACTCTGGCTTTTTTTCCGAGCCAGCCATATTATCATCCATCAGGCAGTCACTTTGCACTGACATTGCAGTGCGTGGCCGTCTCCTTTACATTTGCCTTGCTCCTGTTTATTTCTAGCTGATTTATTTATATCTGGAACTGATACAAGTGGCAGGATTTCTTTGTTTCATTAAAAGATTCCTTGATCTAAACTTTAAAAGATTTGTCTTCAGAGAGATGAAAGTCAACCGAGGGAGTACGTCTGGCATCCCTGAGTTGTTCTGATATCCCAGTCTTAAGGTAAATCTGGAAAAGGCATTTTGTTGCAGAGTAGCAAGCTAAGGTGACTAGGTTATTGAATTCTTGGGTGCTCTAATATGTACCTATCAGACAGGCTTCTCAATTATTATTTTCTAAGAGGTGACACGATGTTGACAGAGCTTATGCTGCCAACTGCAAGCATGGAAAATTACATCCCACTGCCCAGCAACTCACAGTCAAGCAAGTAAAATACAATTTGCACAGCTGAGTGGAGGCATTGTCAGGGTGCTAACCTAGGAGCCAAGCACTCCTAAACCCCATCTGTCACGACCTGTTGCTTACTCCTGGGAAAACTGCATAGAGCCAGTTCTCTAAAAGAGGCTATTAATTCTGGGTACCTTATTTTATTAATTTTGGGGTGTGTATCTCCATGTCCCCTGATTTCTAGACCATTAGTGTCAATGCTGTGACCAGGACAGAGCTGTGTCATTCTTTCCTATTGCTAGAGGGACAGTGGAAGCCATTTCTCCCCAGCTTAGCTCAATTATTCCAAGAATTAGCAGGTCTTGAGCTCACATTTTAAGACCTGCTGCCTGCTACCTGCCAGTGCCATTGAAAGGATAGGGTGTTTACAGGTGCCCTGAAGACGTAAAGCTCTCTAGAATTGCTGAGTGCTACTGTGGATGGTTGGAATATGTCCTGGATATGAATCATCTTGCTCTTTCTGACCTACTGTCCTAATTGAGAGTCATTTATTCTTTAGACACTCGTCACTGTCTGGGCCATACCTTCTCACAATGAAGCAGCAGCCTGGAGCTGCAGGTATTTGCCCTGCTCCCTCTTTACAATGACAAATTAGAGGAGATTTAGTAAACTGACATGCTGAATCATGGATCCTCCCCAAATGTGACCCCAGATCCCTGCCCCTTTGTTTTGCTGTTTTCTGCAGCAGGGTCAGGCCAGGACACGGCTTTCCCATTGACTATGTGAATTTTACTGCTGTGCATGTTCCAGTAAAATCAAAGGCCTTAGAAAAGGCATTCTGTGGAAGCTTTTTTTTTTTATTATTTTGCTCAGTGCCTTTACACTCGTTAGTTATAGTTTAGAGCACAAGCCTCAGGGCAGGACCAGCACAGTTGCTCCTGTTTGATTATGCGGCCGCTACTGCTCCTTCAAAAACCTCCGTTGCCTTGGATCAGTACCGAGAGATGCTTCTGCCTTGTTTCTGCAGCATGTTTTAAGTAGTGTACTCTTCCCTGACCATCTCATATCTTCTTCTGCTTATTAAAGGGGGGACTGACTGCCTGCTATGAGGCTCCTGTGGTGGCAGTCTCCCTGGTCACATCCCTTTGAAGAATTTCTAATCGAGGGCTTATCTTCACTGAAGAATTAACTCAGGCTTTCGGCCCAAGGCCTTCCCCACTCTGTCAATGCTCACGCCAGCAGCCTAATGGTAAATCGCAGCCCAGAGACCCAGCCATCCCTGGCGATGAAAAGTTTAAACGCTGGAGCTGCTAGCACGACCACGGCAATGCAGATGCCGACACGCATCGCTCTGTGCTGCAAATCCCCCGCTGCCTCCCTCCAGCCTGCCTGGGGATGTTCTTCCTTGTCATCTGGACACTTCCCCTGATTCAGCTGAATCGGGGACATTAATACTTCCGTTGTCCCCATTCGGATGTCACTCAGGTGGGCTGGTGTCAAACATTTAGCAAGAGCGATCTGGATAGGAATATTGAGCTTGAACCATCTGGGTTTCCCCCTCCGCTTTGAAAACACAGTCTTTGCAATACGAGTGAGGGAGCTGGCAAATGCAGCCCAGGCTGGGAGTACTAACCAGCCCCGACCTGCTGGGGAAGACATGGACATTGTAATGTATTTCACTGCTACCTTGGAAGAGTTCAGGCAGTCTTGCTTTTTCTCTCAGAATGTTTTCTTTGCCATTGGAAACTCCTCTTTTTTTTTTTTTTTTTCATGATATCTTTTAAATGTGCCTGTGTTTTGTGAAGGTGAAGTGTTTGTGCAGATCAACAGAAGAGATTAGATCCTTAATTCTGGCCAGATTCTGACCCAGCCCTAGGTCAGCTCTGAATTTCACACTCCAAACCATATTTATGGTAATTTTTTACATTCCATTTTATTCTTGGAGGTTCATTTGTCTCTGGAAATATGTTCCAACTGTGTTTGTCTTTATGGAAGGATGTACATGGAGAAAAGTTGATCCAACCTGGAAGAGAACTTGTAGGTAACAGATGCCCTGTCTCCCGGTGTGAAGGAACAATTGCATTATTACCTCTTTGTAGTTGGAGCTAAATGAGATTTATCCTCTTTGGGGCAAGGCAGGTATGATTTATTACCAGACAATAAAAGTTAAAATTCCTGGAAAGGAACAAGGTTAGGCTGTGCAGTGACAAGTTCTTCTGGAGAACTGGAGCCTGACGTGCATGCTGAAGTTACCCTCCATTCCTGAGTGATTACCTGGTATGAAACCAGTCCCATCTATAAAGGAAACACATTTCAGCCTCTTCCCTACCTGATTTTCAACAGCTACTAATGTGAGATACTTCAGTCACCAAGAAAGGAGATGCTCATAGCTAGATGGAAACTAAACTAAGTTCAGCCACTTCCATGATGGTTTTCACTCCCACATCCTCCAGCTCTGGGCTGGAGTCTTCTGCAAATCCTTGTGGGTGGGATTGCAGGTTAATAATCACTGTTCTCCCAATTATTTAGGCCATGGACCTTCTTCCACTCTTATTCACTACCAGAGTGACAGAGTCGGAACAGAGATTACCCAAAGGCACAACTGTTGGTTTGTCTTAGCGCCACAGTCAGCTAAATTTGAGCTCTCTGCCCAGTATCGGTGGCTCAGTTCACCTCGGGTCTCTGGTGTTGCATTTTAGAATTGCCTTTCTACCCCTTACATTTAAATAACTAAAAATTGTTCTGCTTTTAAGGATAGCCAAACACAGTTACACCTGCAAATGGAGTTTTGTGATATAAGACCACTTAAAAAAAAAAAAAAAAGGATTTGCATTTAAAATAGCTGGGGCTGTGTTTCCTTGCTTGTGTTTGCAGGTGCTTTCATTAAAAGAGCCTGCCATGGGCCATGGTATGTAAAATGATGCAGCCTCAGATTTGACTGAAATGAAATCGTGAGAATTTATGGAAAAGGGTTGTATGAGAAAACACTCACAGCCATGTAGCCTTAGAAACTGGAGACTTGGAGTTGGAGCTGGGAGAGTGGCTATGAATATGGAGAGCCAGGAGCTGGAATAATCACAAGGGAGGCAACTGCACCAGCCAGGCTGAAAGATGAGAATTTCAGCAGAAAATTATCAAGATAACGAAGCAGGGGGAAGATGTCTTGTGACAGCAGCTGGATTTGTAGCATCTAGCCTCAAATAGGAGCCTGAAACGTAAGTTTGCATGGAGGGGAGGAAAATCAATCAGAAGATTTCACATAGAATTGTGAGACTATAGAAAGCTCCAAGACGCCCTGGAACGCTGCAGCATTTACCCTAATCGAGGGTGAGTCAGCACTCAATTATGTTCAGGGGATTTTATATTCAGTTTTCTCTGCGTTGGCGACAAAGCAATTTAGATAATATGGTCATATAGCAGAATCACCGTCTTCACAAATCTGAGCTACATTAGCTACAATAAAAAGTGTGTCACTCCGAGAGCTCGTTTTCCAGCGTGTAAGATAATCATCGTGTGGGATGAAGAAGAAATCTCCTCTTCCCATTGCAAAACCCAATGTAACTGTGCAACGTGGCTGGTTTATCCCTTCTTCTGAAGTTCTTAGTTATGGCTACCCTTGAGACTGGACACATCCACTGCTGTGTGCAGATGCACTCTGAAGTCTTGCACTTTAATAACAGCCGATCAGATAACAGCTCCTACAGGTTTGTATATTCAAGAGAATGTTTATTCTGTTATAATGAGGTGGGTTATAAACGTGTGGGCACGCAAGGATGGCTCAGTCTGTCCATCTCACAGTCAAGACCTGTGAACCAGAAGAATTCATGTTCTCTCCCTGCTGCTGCTTTATTGGCACGTCCCAAGGGTACCCACCCGGGGAGACTTCAAGGTGTGGCTCCAGCTTTACGAAGCCTTTTGCCATCAGTTCAGGAAAGATTTTATGCTAATCTGACCTTTTGCTTAATCTTTTAAGGCACGTATTACATCATTTTGGAGCAATTATACCTTTAGGAATCCAAAGTAGGAGAGGAAATGTGTGATTTACTATGCTTTGAATCAACAATTTAAACGGAATGATGGTTTCAACGCCAGTGACAGACTCAGCCTTCCCTGAACTACTCCTTACATTAGCAGGATATATGAACTGTGTTAAAAACAAGATGCACAACCTGTGTTAAAACCCACTTTGTATCTCTCAGGAGCAAACACAAAGCCTGAATCTTCATTCCCCTCCATGATTCCCCTCACCATGACTTGATGGGTTTTAAGAAGAGTTGTACACGGGCCAGCACAGCAAACCCGAAGAGAAGTTTCCACTGGCTTTTTTTCCCCATGGATAATACCCTTAAAAATTCAGGGTCAAACCTTCAGCTGTCACAAGCTGGCATCTTTCCATTCAACTAGCTCTTTGTGTCTGCACAAATAGAGTCACCAGGCTTCTACTCATCTGAAAAGAAGTACCCTCAGATTTTTATTACTATGAAGGTAGTTTTCAATGGTCTTCCTTTCAAGGAAATTATTTTCAGCCTGTATTCATCAAGACCCTGACATCTGAACTAATTTTATTTTGAAGTCACCATCATTCACATTGTCAGAGCTTGACAGCTCAGTCAGTTAACTCAGCACTGCTCAAATGAACGCTCTCAGACCCCAAATCATAGAATAGAATCATAGAATGGTCCAGGCTGGAAGGGACCTCTAGGGTCATCTAGTCAGACCTCCCCACAGTCAGCAGGGACACCCCCAACTAGACCAGGTTGCCCAGGGCCTCCTCAAGCCTCCCCTTGAATATCTCCAGGGAAGGGGACTCAACCACCACCCTGGGCAACCTGTTCCAGAGTCCCACCACCCTTATGGTAAAGACCCTGTTGCTAATATCCCGTCTAAAGCTGCTCTTCTCCAGCTTGAAGCCACTGCCCCTCATCCTGTCACTGCAGGCCTTTGGAAACAGACCCTCCCCAGCCTTCCTGTAGCCCCTTCAGGTACTGGAAGGCTGCTCTTAGGTCTCCCTGGAGTCTCCTCCAGGCTGAACAACCCCAGCTCCCTTAGCCTGTCCTCAGAACAAAGGTGCTCCAACCCCCTGAGCATTTGCATGGCCCTCCTCTGGACCTGCTCCATCAGGTGCAAGTCCTTCTTCTCTTGAGGGCTCCAGCCCTGCACACAGCACTCCAGGGGAGGTCTCACCAGAGCAGAGCAAAGCAGTAGGTACCTGTAACCTGTGGCTTCCCTAAACGTGCCACTACCTAAACTCTCAAAGTCCTGAGCAAGTACCAGGCTCTGCATAAAACACCATCACTGATAGGAACAGTGTTGCAGAAAGGCATAAGAAACCCAGATGCACTCCAGAAAACCTGATTGCTTATCAACTGAAAGTTTAAAACAAGGATGGTTTCGTACCGAGCTGTGTTGCTCTTGGTTGCTTTAAATTCTTAGTCAAGAACCAGGTGAGGTCTTCTGGGGATGTCGAGTTTCCATTATACTTTGTTCTGGATTTTACTGAAAAAATTCAAGCACCTTCCAGTTGGTTCTTGATGATAAACTGACAATGTGGGAAACATCCTTCCCCCCTTCTCATTCGAGATGTGTCTACCTTGTTTTCTTGGAAGACTAGAGAACAGTAAGGGGTTCATCTGATAGTACTCATTGCTGGGAGAGCCAACGGGTGCAAATTCAGAACAGTGGCTTTGAGGACATCATGGCTAGTGATAAAAAAGTAGTACTGTCTGGATCTTTGCCGACATAAACTTGAGTTTCCATTTATTTCAAAGGGACCTCCTGGTAATTCTCAGATCATCTTTTTTTACTCTAATTGGAGATAATCAGAATGTCAAAAAAATTAGAAGGATCTTCATGTTTATTGGGCATGAAAATGATTTCCTCATACTCATGTAAGCAGCCTTTACAGTTTAAAAAGCAGCTTTCTGTCTCTTTAAAACTGTTTACGAGTCATTGTTTGGAATAAGTATAGTAAAGCATTTGAAGCTGATTAACTAAGAAGTTCCACGGCTATCAGCCGGGACAGTTCTAACCTCATAGTATTATCTCTTAGCAGATACTACAGAACTAGCTGACATTCAACTGGCAGAATCCCAGCGCAAAGGTGAACTCCGGGAAAGAATTATATTGGATTTTAATAAAACTTTCCTCAAAGGTCAACCTCTCAAAGGTATAAAATCAATCATCTTTCTTCCTTCCTTCCTTCCTTCTTCTTCAGCCCATTTATTCGTAGCTAATAGAAAATTCTGATACTCATGAAATATTTCCCATCTTCTTCTCCTTCCCCCCCTGCCCTTTATTACAATAACTATCTACCTGTGACCATGGTTGTTCTCAGCATTTTTATTTAGATTCCTTAACTCCTCAATTAACTCTTTTTACCTGGTCTTCTCAGGATCTGTACCCCATTCTCAAAACATCACTTATCAGGCTTCTCTTCGAGAACCTGCCTCATACCAGATCCAGGCCAAAAAAAATCTGTTTACTTTATCTTCCAAGATGGCTGAAACTTCAGGAATAGCAAAGCTTTGGTGCAAAGTCTTCACTAAAGTGTGTGAGGTTTCTCCTGTTTGTATTTTCCCTTCTAACCCAGCAGCTGCCCTCTGTGTCTTGCTCAGGACTCCAGTAACTTTTACCAAACAAGCTATAACATTAGTAGCATGCCACTTAGGAGAGAAATATGTCCTTGTAAGCTCTGAACTGCCTGAGATCAGCCTCTTTTACTGATATTGGTCCAGCAAAATAATTGATTTTATTTTTAGAGTCACTGATATCTAAGAAAGTACCAGCTTAGAAGGGTTTGGCTGCACAAACTGTAGATACCCAGATCTGGAAAATGCTTCTCAATTCTTGGCATACAAGCTCCAGATCTTGATAGCCACGTTTCTAAAGTCTTAGCATCATGGGAGCTGCTAACACCATGCGTTAGAATGGCAGAGGAACTTAGGTGCATGGCGTTTGGCTCTGCCCACCTCGCTGAGCTGTGAGGGGCAGGCCAGCCCCAAAGCATCTCATCGGAATTGATACCTGGGCTTTCCAGGCTTCCAGAACGGGACACAAGGATGCTGTTCTCACAATCACAGCCCCTCATTCCTGTACCCTCTATCCCTAGTTCTCCCCCTTAACCACAATAGCTCCTTCCTTCCACTCCAAAGGCTATTTCTCCCCCTCTGTGGCAGGATTAACTGTAGCCCTGTCAAGACTGATAGACATTTATCTCACCGCCAGGTTCTCCTCCCCCCCGGTCCCTTCCCTGCGTGCTTCCACATCCGCAGGACACTAATCCCATTCCTCGGAATTCCTCAGCCCCCAGCACTCCAGAGGAACAAGTCCAGGCACAGCCTGGGTTGCTGTGGAGGCACACAGTTTGCAGCCAGTCGCTGACTGTGGCTGTTTGCTGTGGGGGTGAGACTCTGCAAACAAGAGTTATCACACATGCATCCTGCCATGTGTGCACTTAACCTGGCAGAGCGAGCTGCAGGCAGCAGCCCCCTTCCAGCCAGCTCCTCTTGATGGGAGGTAACGAACCCGTTGCCCCTTCACATAAGGAGCGATGAGCTTGGGGCTTTCCTAGGAGATAGCCTGGTTGGGATGATGCCCTGTGAACTTCCCTGTTTGGGCTGAATGCTCTTCTTGGTTATCCCATCAAAACAACATGCACATACAAGCTGATTTTGCAGTTCCCATCTAAAAAAAAACGTCTTTGTGGTCCTAGATCTCCAGCAGCCGGACAACATTTGATGGGTAATACACCCGCTATGGTCTGTCGTTATGGAAAAATCACTGCTCACACTGGTGAAGTGAAATGTAAGAGAATCTACACTGCATTTCAAAATCATTGTTAAGATCCACACTGGAGAGCAGCCAAGCTTGGTTGCTCACACTGATAGATGACGGGGAGAAGGAACCAGCATTAAAATCTTCAAGTGGATAAAACTGAGCTAAAGAGGGATGAGTACAATGGGAAAAGCTTTCCATTTTTTTTCAGAATTGAAGCCCAGGCTCCCACACTAAAAGGAAAATTGTGTTCCTAAAGAGAAAAATGTTAAAAAAGAGACTGTACTATATTTGGGAATGCTTTACGTCCACTGGCAGGATAAAGCTTATATGTTCTATAAGGAACAGGAACACTCACTTAGCAGAGAAGAGGAAAAGGACAACGAGGTGATGGACGTTCTGAGCCTTGCTTTCCACAGCTCTTAAATTCTTGTCTGTGTTGACACAGATTGGTAAAAGTGTTCTTAGATATTTTTAATTCCTTCAAACAACTTTCAAGGCTGATAAAGTCTATTTTGGGTTTAGATATTGTACTGATCAATAAATAATACTGATTTAGATTTTAAAAGAGTGCTATCAACTATTTTAGGAACAAATTTAGATTGCTTTAGTAGAAAACAGAATATCCTTTCACAGAGACTATATAGTCTCTGCCACATCTTGTAGAGATGGAGGTCTTTGTCAAAGGTCTGTCAGTGCAGAGATCTCGGCTCTGCAGAAACCATAGTCTGGGTTCTGCTAGTGGCCACCTCGCTGGCCAGCATCGCAGGATATGGCTACCAACAGGGGATGAGATCAAAGCCCTTCTCGTTTAATATAAATTAAGAAAGTCGTTTTACTTAATCTCCCTCCTGCCTCCCTGCCTTGCTCTGAAATACCTCTGTTGATGTGCCCTGCCAGGGAGAAAAATTGTCAAGTTTTGTCAGGAAATATGAGAATATGTATATTTTTTTTTCCTTCTCTTTTAAGATTAATCTTTCAGTTGTATACAATTAGCAACATGAGTAAAATTTTGCTGCTGGAGTTGTTATTTTGTATTGATTGCATTTTTAAAGATTTTTCCAGCAGGGAGAGGTAGGCATTTTGTTATTGCTGTGTATTATTCAAAAGGACTAAAGAATACTGCAATCCCTATTCTGACCTCTTTGGGGATCTAAAAGCCTGTTGAGGTTTTAAGAACACAAGCAATCCTGGATTAGACTCTGGTTCTAGGTGCTAATAGTTTAACACTAGTACAGTTTGGCCACCTACTTCTGACGTGTTATACGAGGGCAACATAATGATTGCCGCAGTTTAAAAGAAAGAATTTTCTTTTCATACAAATAAGTTGAAACTTTCATTGGATTGCTGGGAATGGGCTTAATTCTTGCACAGCTGAAGAGGTTATTCTTAGGGCAATCACCTGTCTTTAACGTTCAACATCAGATTTGTGTAATAGCGTGCAATTTTATCATTGACTGCATTAGAAGCTTCCTTTACATAAGCCACAGAAAAGTACATAATTTTTACATCTTTAAAGGTTCCCACAGCTGCCTTGATTATAAATGTATTAGCTCTGTATATTTAATTCAGTTCCTAATGCCTCTCATGTAGCATTAGAGCCATTTAAAAGAAAGTCTCTGCTTTTACAGCCTTTCAATTTAATTTTTTTTTTAGCAACTCAGCAGCACACTTAGTCGGTTTGTAAAGCTCCTTACCAAATCTCACCTGAAAATATCGATCTACGGAGTTGTGCAGTTTTTTCCCCCCACTTAAAAGGGAAATCTGCTGCTGCTGCTGCTGCTTCCCCCCGGCCAGCGTGGAACCCGGCACAGTAACATGGTGACACTGCCACAGCTGATGTCATCTCTCAATTTGTTCAGGGTTTGTTGTTCCAGGAAGATTCCTAAATTCTAATTAAAAAAAAAGAAAAAAGGCATAAACAAACAAAAAAAAAGAACCCTGTATTTGTCTTTTCACTTTCTTTGTTTCATAGTAATGTCATGTTGTCTCTTAACTTTCCCGGTAAAAGCAAAGACAACTTGTTCAAAATGAAAAATCCAAGACTCTCATATGGATTGCCAGCTCCAGCAATTCCCAGCGGTCTCACGGTTGCCAATGCTTATAATTTTATAATCTTACTTTTATTTTGCATGTGGGGTGCCCGGTGATGACAGATGGCCCGATTTTCACTGAAGGCCCATGCAACCCTTTATGGCTAAAAACGAATGAAAAATAGGGGGGAAAAATTGTACCTATTCTGAGTCATAATTAAGATTTTTCAAATTGTTTGCCGTTATTGCATAGTAGCATCAATGCTGCTCTATCTGAATAAAACCTGTGTTTTTTACAATGAATTTGGCTTCTAGCAGCAATTTTCAGCAGTGGAAAATCCCCAATACTCCTCTCGCTGTCTTCCTTTCCTTAACATTACGTGTTCTGGCTCCTGCCTCCCACACAGCCGCGTATATATTCTAAGCTCCAAAGGGTTAAAGCTCTGGCATTTCTTCTGACTGGCATTTCCAAATCTCTCCTGGGGCCCATGTGGCGTTTATGCCAAAATGCTTTATTATTATACAAACACAAAGCAAGAGAAGGAGGAGGAGGAGGAAAAAAAAAAAAAGAAATAATATTAAAAAACCAACCCTGACCAACCTCCACAGTTTGTCCTGTGTCCTCCAAATCCCAGCCCTGCTCACCGGTTTGAAGCCAACCTCAGTCCCAGACCCAAGTGGTACTTGAAGAGCAAAACCGGGGATGTTTTAAGACAGAAAAGGCCCAACGCCTTCTCTCTCGGGGTGAGAAGGCCCAATCTCACCTCAAACGCCTCAAGGTACGGGAGGCGGCGACCTCGCTGCTCAACACCCCCCGCCCCCGATTTAACGGCACCCCGCGCTAAGACAAGGCCGAGCCGTCCGGCTCTTCCTAACAGGCCCAAACTGGGCTCGGTAGCCCCGCTGCCCCGCCGCAGTCCGTTCCCCCTCACTCCGCCATAGCTGCCTCTCACGGTGGGGCCAGCGGCCGCTGAGACCGCGCCCCTCCCCCCTCCGGTAAGTCTTTTCCCCCCAAAAGTGGGGCTTGACGTCTTCATTCTCGATACGCAGTGACCAATCAGGCGGCGAGCGGAGCGGGCAGGCAACCAATCGGTCAGCGTTGCTACCTGTGGGGTGTATTTTTAGCCACGGCGGGGCGGGGGAATGTGAAGGGCCGGCCGCGGGGCGTCGGGGGTCGCGCCCCCCTCCCGTCAGGACGGGCTCGGCTCGGCGGGCCCCTCGCTGAAGGAAGCCGCCCCACTCAGCCCCGCCGACGACGAGCGGCTGCGGGTT
>VZTM01002964.1:30743-105160 GCA_013400555.1 Jacana jacana | reverse complement strand
GACCCCACGGTGCCGGGGACCGAGGCGGGAACAGCCCCGCGGGGAAGGGAAGGGCCGGGCCGGGGTGCCGCGGGGGGCGCGGCGGCAGAGGAGCCGACGGGAAGGAGGGCGGGGGGAAGCGAGGTGGCAGTCGGCAGCCCCTAGGGAGAGGGCACGGCCCGGGGAGTCGGGCTGCCAGGGGGTCCCTCCCAAGGCGGTCTACTGGAGCCTCTCGGACTGGGAGGAGTGAGCGTTGCCGGCTGACTAAGGGCTGCTGTTTGCCCGGGCAGCGCCGGCAGCCGCCCTGCGGGACTCTGCCCCGTGGCGACGGGGGCCGCCGGGCCTGGGGTTGCTGGGCTGTGCGCTGAGGAGAGGGTCCTTGCACCCCCACACACCCCCTTAGTCATCTCCCTTCCTCTTCTTCATTTTCTTTCTTACGGGCTCAGAAAATGCCCTTCCTCCTCCTGCTGCTGCGGGGCTGTGAGCAGCAATCTAATGAGCAGCGAGCTAATGAGGGGCGGCCGCCGCGTTATGTAACTCCTCGCACTGCCCTCAGCCAGGGCCCGGCCCGGGGAACGCTCTCCCCTCTCAATAATTCTAATAACGATAATTATTGGAAAAAAAAAAAAAAAGCTTGAAATGATCAAGCTTGATTTGTTTAACCAGCTGCTTGTACCATGGATCAGTTTCTGGGGCTTTGGAAAATTTTCAGCATATGCCTGACGTGCTTTGAAAGGATCACTTCATTCCTAAAGGACATGGAGGAAGGGAAACAAACCAGATGGATTAATAAATAATGTTTAAATGACCCTGTTAACCACCCAATCAGCTTTTCTGTACCAATTGTGTCCCTTTTGTAAATATCTTCTGTTTGCCCTTGATCTTTTCCTTATCCCCACCCAGTGCTGATCCAGCAAACATTTAAAGGTCGCCTTATCGTACAAGCTTTCAAACTACTCCCATACCATGTTGGGGAGAACACGAGTTGGAAATAGGGTTCCAGACTTTAAAAGCAGATTATTTGGAACAGGAAATAAAGCTTTGTATTCATATTGCTAAAGGATTTTGATATTGACTTTGATTTCTCTAATCTTTAGTGACAGCTACACTAAATTTTGTTGCTAGTGATGCAGTGCAGAAAGCCACACTGTTAATTGAAATTCTTGTTGGGCATTTATCTTGAGCCAAAAAACACATAGGTGCATTGTGTCATTGGAACTTTTTGAACAAAGGTGTCTCCTGTGGATGACTACCTTTATGTTAAGGTACTGCAGGATATTCATTAGTGGTACGTGTGCTAATACTTGAATCTTGCCCCTGTTTTTTTACATAGCGAATTTCTTTTTTTTTTGTCCTTTGTGAAGGACTGGCAACCATATTTTATATTAAATATAAAATGGAGTCATGGAGAATGAGGTGATCGTTTTTGAGGCTATCGAAAGCCTTGTTAGCTCCAGTAACTTTTTGAAATCTGAACTATGGACGACCTGGTATATAAATTTAGTAATAGTTAATATGTTACATCTGATAATGTAGAATCATTTGTAGAAAGGGAAATTTTTTTGAATTAATTTATTGTCATAATGTCATGGTCCTTGCCACCCTTATGACAGAAGATTTATGCGTCTATTTTGTATGCATTGGCTGCATTATCATTTTAGCTATTCTGAGGAAGAATTGTGTATGTACAGCAGACATTTTCTTGTCAGCATATTTTTGCCAGCGCACAGTTTATGCGGATGATTTGCTTGGACTTAAAATAAATGTTGCATAATTTTAGTTATTTGTGTGAAATCTTCTGAAGCAACTGTTAACATTTTAATAATTCTTTAGCTTATGGTGCAACCGGTGTGTTTGCAAACTTTAAAATGATATATGACCCTTGGACTAAGACCTTTCAAGCTAAACTAATAGTCTGGTGCTAAATTTTGCAGCTGAGTACTATAAATCATCCAAATATATGGGTTGGTAATTGAATGCTTGACAGGCCTGGCAGTTCTGTGATGTCTTAAAAATTATCCTTGCTGCTTTGTGAATAACTAAATGGTAAGCTCATGTGATTTTGAAATGCCCCATGCTTTATATGTAAACACATGCCTGGTGCATCTTCCGCAGTATTGCTTGTAAGTCATACTGAATCTAATTGACATCCTCACCTTCTGCGGGCATGAACATAAATGATGTGCTTTTATTTTTTCATTTGAAAAAGTAACCTGTTTTATGCAGAAGGTGAAGCTGAAAGAGTAGGCCTTGGAGCTTGATCTTACGCTTTCCTTATTTGGATGTGTTTGCTTTTGTTTTTTCTTAAAGGAACAAGAGCACTCGAGGTGAAGGATAATAATCGACTAGAATCAGCACTTTGAATGAAATTTTGTTTTCCTGTGGCATCTTGAACACATTCTTCTTCGGGTTTTGAAACAGACTTATAACTTTGTGGCATAGCAGCTATGCAGCTTGAAATCCAAGTAGCACTCAATTTTATTATTTCATATTTGTACAATAAGCTTCCCAGACGACGTGTCAACATTTTTGGTGAAGAGCTTGAAAGACTTCTTAAGAAGAAGTATGAAGGGCATTGGTATCCAGAAAAGCCATACAAAGGATCAGGGTTTAGATGTATACATATAGGGGAGAAAGTGGACCCAGTCATAGAACAAGCATCCAAAGAGAGTGGTTTGGACATTGATGATGTTCGTGGCAACTTGCCTCAGGATCTTAGTGTTTGGATTGACCCATTTGAGGTTTCATACCAAATCGGTGAAAAGGGACCAGTGAAAGTGCTTTATGTGGATGATAATGAAAATGGATGTGAGTTGGATAAGGAGATCAAGAACAGCTTTAACCCAGAGGCCCAGGTGTTCATGCCAATTAGTGACCCAGCATCTTCAGTGTCTAGTTCTCCTTCTCCTCCCTTTGGTCACTCTGCTGCTGTGAGCCCAACTTTCATGCCCCGCTCCACTCAGCCTTTAACCTTCACCACTGCCACATTTGCTGCCACCAAGTTTGGCTCGACCAAAATGAAGAATAGCGGCCGTAGCAACAAGGTTGCCCGCACCTCTCCCACCAACCTTGGCTTGAATGTCAATGACCTGTTGAAGCAGAAAGCCCTTTCCTCCTCCATGCACTCTCTCTACGGGCTTGGCTTAGGCAGTCAGCAGCAGCAGCAGCAACAGCAACAGCAGAAGACTTCTGCCCTTTCTCCTAACGCAAAGGAGTTCATTTTCCCCAACATGCAGGGTCAAGGTAGTACCAGTAGCATCTTCCCTGGTGACAGCCCCCTTAACCTCAGTCCTCTCCAGTACAGTAATGCCTTTGATATGTTTGCAGCCTATGGAGGTCTAAATGAGAAGTCTTTTGTGGATGGCTTGAATTTTAGTTTAAACAACATGCAGTATTCTAACCAGCAATTCCAGCCAGTTATGGCTAACTAAAAATAAAATGAAAGCGAAATACAAGTAAATACTATTGTACAAGTTAAAATGCACGTACCCAAGGGTGTATCTTTTTTTCCACCTCTTGAGATTTTTTTTAAGGCTTGTAGTATGAATACATTCAGGCTTGGTTAGATAAATATGACATGCATCATTTTTTTTCATTTGCCAACCAAGCACAAAATTATTTTATACTGACTGTACATTACAAAAATATACTCTCAAAATATGGCCTCTTACAGTATTTAAGATATAGCAAGGACGTGGCTAATTTTTTTTCATGAGTATATATATATATGTCCACTAACATATATGTATATATAATCTTAAAAAAATTGGCACTAATAGGTGGGTTTAATGGTCTTTTTCTAATTGTATAATTTAATTTAGTACAAAGTTTGTAAAATATCAGAGTATATATATTGTTTCTACAACATGGTATTGCATTTATATCTTTTTACTACAGTGATCTGTGACAGCTGCAGCAGCTTCATGTTGTATTTTTTTTACTGAAATTGTAAGATATCCATCTTAAAGACATCAATTCTAAAAAAAAAAAATAAAAAGTTGTGTACAGAATATTCCTTAGTGGTGGAATTAAAATGTACGAAATACTTGCTTTTTTCAAAAGAAACACAAATTGTATTTTCTGTTAAAAGTTTAAAGATTTTTGCTATATATTATGGAAGAAAATGTAATCGTAAATATTAATTTTGTACCTACATTGTGCAATACTTGAAAAAAGGTATAAAAGTATTTTGAGTCAGTGTCTTACATGTTAAGAGGGACTGAAATAGTTTATATTAAGTTTGTATTAAAATTCTGCAAAATTAATTGGCTGCTGTGGTGTGTGTTTTTACTGTTCTGCTGAAGATCAGAGCGTGGCGTTTGTTGTGTTGTCGATGCTAATGATGCAAAAGAGGCTGACTCGGTGCATCACCGAGGAGCCACAGAAAGAGTTGCTGTGTGGATGCACCGCCATAATGAGTTGCTTCACCTAAAGTACTCCTGACAAAGCACATGGCCCGGTTTAAGGACTTGCCTACAAGTATTTGAGCGAACTTCCACTCGTTTTCTGTAACTGCAGCTCACTGAAGCTGGAAGGTAATTTCATCTTGATTTTCCTTGAGTCAGGGCTGTGAGCTGTGTGAGTGTTGAGGTTTTGTGCGACACGCTGTATCTAGAAGGGACTCAGGTGATTCAATGACATTCACTTTCTGTGTCATCAGAAGGGATTTGAACTATTATCTGGGGAGGACCTAGACCAATGCATCAGCGTTCTGCTTCTGTATTGGGGATTAATAGCTCAGAAACAAGGCTGAATAAAAGTGCTGATTTACAGTTTACTAAACCCATTGTAAACTACTATTTTATACGCTCTATTAAAAAGAGAAATGTAATTCAACTGCAGTGTGACAGTCAAGGTTTTCATTTGAGTGGACTTTACCAGTTTTGACTTAGCGGATTCTCAAAACGTGGATGTGAGGAGGAGGAGGAAGAATTTGGAGGTTGACAAAACAACTTGGCTTTTCCAGGGCTATTTTGATGTTCTGTCCCTCACTTTTCTGTCTGTTTGGCGAATAGTGCTCCTTTGCAATGGACACTGTTAAGGGAAAGAGACACTTTAATCTGCAAATCTAACAACTGTCAATTTATTTTCCATGGCAGCTCCAGCTGTACCAAGAGAAGAGACATGCCCAGTGGATCCTTCTTTGGCTTGTGGTGGCAAATCGTGAGTGGCAGGAGTAGCAAGGGATCAGAATTACCTGAATTTATCCAAAACTGCATTCTGAGACTGAAGATTGGTTTCTTCCTACTTGACGCATTTGATTTTTCACCCCCAGTTTGGCGCAAGGGGAGTTTTGCTGGGAGAAGCCTGGTGCTGTGGGGAAGAGGGTGTTGTCTCAACACTGAGTGCAAGAGCTTTGCTTTGGAGAGTCGGGCTGTGGAGAAATGGATGGGGGACAGTGGATGGCAGCAGGAGGGAGATGGGCTGGCAAAGCTGTCGATTTCCCATGCCATGGCAACCAATTCAAAAGCAATAATGGAGTGAATGGAGTTTTTTAGGCATTTGTCTGTATTTAACTGGCTCCTTTTTACTGAATTTGCTGTCTGCTTTGTCTTCCCACTAAGGGCAGGTCCATGGACAGAACCCTACTTAAAAGTGCATCAGGTGGTATCTATTTTTAAGTGGATCATTTTGCTTTAGAAAAGAATTAGGAAATAAATATTGGATGACTTACTGAAAAGCGGACAATGTTAGCTCTGTGTATTATTTCTATTTGCAGGCCTAGACTTTAAGACTTGCTACAGTTTTCATATTTACAGTTTAATGCTAATACCTAAACCGCCCAGGAGGGTGAGCACCTCTGACAGCAGAGACTATTTTCTGTAATATTTCTATTCCTGTGATTTAAACTGAGATCGTTTGTCTTAAAGGTCATCGAGCTTAACCTCTTCCCGTGCTGGTTTGTTGACTTCCAGTGTGCCCAGCTCCGCCTGTGAAGGGCAGTGGTTTGCAGTGAGGAGGAGTCTCTGTGAACAAGGTGGTTTTTTGCAGCACCTTTTAATATAATGTTTTTAATAATTGGGGGGGGTGTCCTCCAAAGTGTCTTCATGGCACTTTGCAAGGGAGACAAATCCCTAGAGAGCAGTTTCCTCAAAGAATGCAACTGGGAAGATTTTGAATGTTTTCTCTCACTCTTTATAGAAATTAAAGATGTGTGCTTTCTGTTCAGCCTGCTTCACCCCTTTGTTTATCTTCTGCTGAAGTTTGGTGCTGAGTTTGTTAGATCAAACATTTACACTGGGACATGCTGTTCCCAAGGAGTGCCGGGTCAGCCCTGGGTTTGATCTGCACCCATCCAGCATCCTGCTGCTCGGCCCCGCTGCCAGGTGAGAGCCTGGGCTCTGAGAGCAGGGTCTTAGAAAGGAGTTGGGAGGGAGGAAAGGAAGCCTTCGCTCAGTTGTGCGAGTCCTCTTCTCATTTGAACATGCAATTTACTTCCTTAAAATTGCCAGTGTAAGTTAAACATCGGAAGATGTCTTTAATTTACAGTGAAGGAAAGGGTGAAACCTTAAGTACGTGTCCCCCTGAATGCTGCTTAGCGCGTCCTGTCTCTTGACTCCCGAGTCCCCACCCAGGCACAAGTTCAGAGCCCTTCCAGCTCTAAGTCTCACTCAATTCTGCACAAGTTGAAGCTGCTAACTTTTAAAAATCATGATCTGGGATGTTGAGACGTGAGTTCGGAGGCACCAGGGCAGGGCAGGGGGGATTCACTGGACAGCTACGGCCTCTGCTGCATTTGTTCTGTGGGTGGACAACTGACCTCACTCTTGATCAGAAGTCTAGTAGTGGTCACCAAAATTAAATGGATGTGATTATTTCTGCCAAGGAGAGCTGCCTCACAGGGGGAGTTGACAATATGTAGTGTCCTGTCACTGTGTCCAAAGGTTCCTGCTGCTGACTGGGATGCAGAGGGCTCAGGCTGGGCTTGCACTGCCATCTCGGTGAGTACTGTCTTGTTGTTCTTTTAACTCCAACTAATCTATCATAATTTGTACAAATTGAGAATGGGGTGTAAGGCAGGGAATAATCCATCCCTCCTTCAGCATGCAGAATTAGAAAAGCTATTAAACATTGCCTGTGCCATCTCCACTGATCAACACTTATAAATACTTAAAGGGTCGGTGTCAAGAGGATGGAGCCAGTCTTTCTTCAGTGGTGCCCAGTGAGAGGACAAGAGGAAATGGCCACAACCTTGAACACAAGAAGTTCCACCTAAGCAGGAGGAGGAATTTCTTCACTTTGAGAGTGGCAGAGCCCTGGAAGAGGCTGCCCAGGGAAACTCTGTCTCTGGAGACATTCAAAACCTGCCTGGACAAGATCCTGTGCAGCCTGCTCTGGGTGAACCTGCTTTGGCAGGGGGGTTGGACTAGATGATCTCCAGAGGTTCCTTCCAACCCCGTAGCATTCTGTGATCTCTCCCTCCGGACACCCCGGGCAGACAATTACTCAGTGGTGGCTGTTGGCACTCTGTATCCTGCCATAATAACCCATCCTGCAACAGCCCATTACCAGCAAACAGCTCAGTTGCATTTCTGAAATATTAAGTAACTAAACAACTAGTTGTTAAATCAGCTCTTTGGACCGGCATGGGATCAAACCAGAGCTCATTTACTGATCTGGTGTCCCAGACTGTCCTATTAACATTTCAGGAATAAATACCTCAGAGTTTGTGTTGGTAGGTTTGGAGCAGATGAAGCAAACCGGCGGTTCAGCACTCTTTTTTATATCATCAGCAAGTTGATTTAAATTGAGTGTACAGAGTTGGCTGCATTCCTCTCAGGAGCTGCATAAAAAGTTTGCTAAATCGTAGTGCCAGAGCTGTAAAATCCTGCTGAAGGGATTGTTTCCAAAGACCAGTTGAGAGGAACAGTTAAACTGTTACCATGACAGTGCGTGTATGACTTTTGTCCTCTTGGCTTTATTTTAGTGATGGTAGTAAGGAGTTTTGCCTTACAGAAGGGAAAAAGCATTAAGACTTGGGAACATAAACCACATTCCCTTTGGCACTGTGAGTTCTCTACCTCATAGACAAAATATGATCAGTGTGTGGAACGAAGAGCAGGTGTAAAATATTTTTAGAAAAACCTTGGCGTACTGTGCAGACATCCCTCAACCCCCATCCTTTATTCTGTCAACTTTTGTTTGGTAAAAACAATCTGTAGTATTGATGGCTGCAGTTTGGGTGGAACTTGCTGTAGTTTTCATTGGGTAATTTAGCACTTTGGAGGCCCGAAATCAGAGATCCTCTCCTCTGAGAGCTGAGACACCCTTGCATTTAAACAGCCTGTCAGCTCCCTGCCCTCGTGGAGCCCATTCCCTGTTCCCCTTGGCTTTAAAAAACAGACCTGGAATCCCACCTTTTTTTTTTTCCCTTGGCAGAATATATCCATTCCCTGCTACCCCCATAACCCCTACCTTTGTCTTTTCTGCCTCTCCCATGGCATCCTCGGAAGGACCTTTGTTTGCTGCCTCTCACTGCTTGCTCTGCTGCCCTGGGCTTTGGTGCTGCTCTCTTTTCGCCCCGACTCCAATTCTCTCCGACCTTGTCTCTTAAATTGCTCCACTCCAGGAGCTGCTGTGCCATGGCAGACCTCAGCACGCCAGGCTCCAGCTGCCGTAAGGTTCCTTCACCCTCTGCCCCTTGTGGGCTACAGCTTACTTGACTTCACTTTATCTCTAAGGACGTAAAGAACTACTGAATGTCAGAGTACAGGAAAGGGTTGTATTAGATGCTCACAGTCTCATGAGTTTGCTGCTTGGGCAGCCTCGTCCAGTAATGCAACAGCCTGGGAGTTTTTAGTTGTGTTGATGGAAACGGGAGGTGGCAGGGTAGTGGAGAACATGGTATAATACATGACAACTCAGGCACCCCACATTCCAGGTCTGACTCTGGGTAAATCACTGCCCTTTTCTGTGTGTGTTTCCTCTTCTGTCTCCATTGAAATTCACTGTTAGCAAGTGTCAGACATCAGCTGACTATTGTGGTCTTTTTGGTGTCAATAAGGAGCTTCACCCAGCTTCTGTGTGCCACAAGAACATCTTCTGAGATTGACCTACCATTCCCTCCTTTTGCTGCCTTTAGTCTCTGCAGACTTTGAGAGTCTCCTTCATTGTACAGTTCACTTAACATGTATGAGATGACCTTTACGTTTTTGAAATAAGGCATGCATATAAAAGTGAAGCACTTGATTCTCATTGTCCATGGTGTGTAGAGTCTGATTCACCCACCATCAGAGCAGAAGGCCTCCAGAGTGGTGAGATCTCACATACTGAGATCACTATTGTGATTCTCTAAAAGAATTTCTGTAGGTGTTTCTATAGATATGGAAGTATATATTCCTCCAGTACAAATCATGTGAAAATTTTACACCAGCCTACTCACTGAAGTTGGTGCTGGTCAAAATTAGACTTGCATACAGATACAGATTTTACAAACTAAAACAAATTCCCCTTTGATTTTCATTAGACCAGAAGGTTAAGCATCCCGTGTGCCAGCACAGAGGGAGGGCTGCAGGCTTCTGCCACCAGCTGTGCTATGAACTGTCTGCCCAGCCTTCAACAGATTGCTCCAGCCCTCTCAAGAGTTGTTTTGGATGGTTTTAAGCCCATGCTTGAGCCTTTAACTCCTTGCTGAACCTCAGAGGTTGTAGATAACTGCAGTGTATTTTTGAAGCCAGTGGGTTCTCAGTCCGTCTGTGTCTCTCGGTGTCACTCACACACACACCGTAGGAGTTGCACGGTTGCTTGGCAATTTAGTGGGAAGAGCTCAAAATTCCTGACTACTGTCAAAAACGTTAACACCTGGGGCAATTGCCTACTTTGCAGGTATTTGTGAATCTCATATTTACGAACTACTTTGAGCTATAGATCCTGTTTTACTTGAGAACAGCTTAAATTTCATTTTCAAGTAATGCATAATGATGTTTCCCGTTTGTGCCTTCCAGATTGTTAGTGCTGGCCTTAATGACAGTCCTTCAGTATCCCCAAATCACGCCAGAAATTGTGATTTGGGCCTCCAAGAATATTTATCAATTGGGAGGTAATCTTAAATCATAATCAGCCTCACACTGTATTGATGTATCTTCTAGGTATAGAGTTAAATAGATTTCAGAATGTTCTAGCTTTTTATCTTCAGGTCCACTATGAACTTAATTTTTATGTGAACATTTCAGTCCTTAGGAAATCACAGGTTCCCTGGGACTGGCACTTCACAGGAAACAAAATATCTAAAGGATAGTGATGAACTCAGAAGTGTTGGCAATTAACCACAGCTGCTTAATGGAATCAGATTTCTAAGTGCTACAGGAGGACCGAGACCTGCCGTTGTCCTCCTGCCTGTGTGGTTTGCATCACAGATCTGAGAGTCTGGTGGCAACACCTGTGGGCAACTAGCTCGAATTAACTTGTACAGACTGATAAAGGACAGAAACTCTTGGTAAGAGATCAACCACTGTATCTCTGACCTCTCACTCCCAACCTTCAAGGAAGGTCTCCAAACCTGCTTCAAAAGATGATCCAAGTACTAGAATTCCTGACTCTCGGCTACAAAAATCACGCAGATATTGATTGCATGTTATGTTATAATTTCTGCTACCACCAGCCATCCCTAGGCAATGATTATTCCTGTCTCTCTCACCCTCTCTTCGTGCCATAAATTACATTATCGGCTGTCCTTTGGCTAGTATCCTCCCTTTGGTCAACAGGAACCAATCACCCTTTCTCTCAAATTGCCTAATTCATTAATATAATGAAGTTTTAACTCAGAACAATTATTCTCAACCTGTATTTAGCTCAAAGGTTATTGCTTCTATTTCAGACCTAAGGAAGCCTTATGTGCCTGAAAGCATGTCTAGTTCTTCCAAGTATGCCAGCTGACCTAATAAACGGTGTCCCCTCTCCCTGCCCTTGCCTCACTTACATCTTGTGCTGTCCTCACTACGATGCATCCGAGTCTACAAACGAAGGCACAGTCTTGATGCGCTACTATGGGAGGTGCTCTACTGGCCCAATTAATAGGAAGGGAAGCATAGGCATCATGTGGTGGAGCTGCTCGCTCTACAAGCCACCTGTCCCACCTTGTATGGGACTGCCTCTTTGTCCCCGAGCCTGCCACGTGGCAGGGGCTGGTGGGAGGTGAGCGAAGCTGCTGGTGACACCGGAGACCTGGCAGCCAGGCTGATGTGATGATCACCTCAGTAGATGGCAGGCATTTGGGGGCAATGAACTTTCAGACGTCAGTGAGGTTGTCTTTCACTTTTTCTCAGTGTCTCTGAAGTTTCGGTGTCTGGTTTAAGAACTGCCCTTTTGGGCAGCTTCCCTGCCCAAAGTCAGATATCACAAGATCAGCTAAATGTTGGGGCTGGATCTCATCTCTATGAATCAATCCTTTTTTAAATGGTTTGCTGTAAAAATTCTCTCTTACCTTGTTTGTTCTTCGAAATTCCTAGATTCCCCCTCTTGACCTTTCTTTCTGCCTTCCTTCAAGGTCTTCCTTAAAACTTGCTTTTCTTAGTTTCTTTCCCAAACCAAGTGTTCTCCCCATGTTGAGGTCTGTGCCTCACCATGTATAATTTGCAGTGTATTATCTGACAGAGACTGTAATCTCTTCAGGGCAGGGCTGTGTCCCTCTCTGGACTCACTGTTGCCTGTTTTACTCTACAGGACTGAATAAGAAGGACAGAAATAGAAGAGTATAAAGACACTCCCAAATAAACTGTGTATTTTGTGATCTATGTTCAAGAAACAAATGCAGGAACAATTGTTACTAGTAATGTGGTTTATGCTGTACCACTGGAGGCTTGAGAAGAAGTAGATGCTGCAGGCAAAGAATCTTCTTTTACGAAACATTTGTGGAACGTGTTTATCTAAAAATACACATAATTATGGGAGAGAACGATGTTCCTCTGCTGATCTATGGTTAATTGTCAATGGCAACGCGGGACTCTTCAATCTTGTAAACAGTCCTGCTGTACTAATATCCTATACTGTATCCCTTCCTTTCCTGCAGCATTCCCAGAGCCCTTCCCAGGCTGATTGCTGTGGCTGTCGCTGCTGCTGAAACAGTCCTGCCCACTCAGCTCTACCACCATGCCCACCAGGGCTGAGAGGAGGAGGATGATCCCGGTCACCTAAAACAGAGGTAACTGTGGGGAGGGAAAGCTGAACTAGGCAGGACAGATTTTTGCTTTTTACAGTACTATCCCACCCTAGATATGTGCTGTGGGTAATAGGTGGATAATAATGCATTTTAAAGTACATTCCGGTCTGAGATCTCCAATGAGTTTGGCTTTTTTGATGCCAGCACAAATGGACCCCGCATATGTAAATGGCTGCCTGACAAATTTAGAAAACAAGCAGTGTGTAAGAGGAGATGGGGATCATCTGTGAGTCTGACTTTGAGATGACTCTCTCCAAAAGCTGGAGTGGTTAGAGCTAGGATTTTGGCTTTGCCTCTTTTGGAGAGATCTGAGGCCAGCCAGCCCGACCCTGCCACTGTGGGCATTGTTGTGGGGTGGCAACTGGCCCGTTCCCTGCCACAACATTTGTGTTTGCTTAAACCAAAGGCCTGTTCTGGCTGGGAGTGCTGCAGCCGGGTCTCACATCGTCCGGTTCCCAGTGCCTTTTTGGAAAGAGCTACCTGTGCTCAAGTGCCCAGCTTAGACTCACTTCTGTGGGGCACCGTCATCTTGGATATTTTGGTCTTTTGTCATATCTAAAAAGATATCTGTATTATTTGCAAGAGGTTAGTCATGTCCAAGGCAGAGCGGGGTTGTTTTCCTCAAGGGTGTTTAAGGTCCCCTAGCTCTTACAGGCAGAGGTGAAAATGTCCGTAGATGTTGGGATTGGTCACATAACTGCTGCAGTTACCTTCATCCAGAGCCTTTTCTTTCGTTCCCCATTGGAGCTCCTGAACTTGAGGGCTGTGTCTGATCTCCAGCCTTTCCCATAAGGACATTTACCTGGGCAGGCTGAAAGACAAAGGGGAGCCCAGGCTGTATAACCTCTAGCCAGTTCTTTCTTTACTTGGGTTTGTTTTGTTTTTTTTTCATAACCCCTTGATAAATTATGCCGTGGAGAGTTTGGAATGAAGGGCTATGACCTGCTCACCATGTTCACCTGCTCCTTGGGTTCCAGCAGAGGTTCTGGTTTCTCTGGGCCTCTGTCAGCACGAGGTGTAGCCCCATTTCTGTGCCTTGCAGAGGAGCTGTGAAGTTTCCTTCTCACCTGAGAGCTCTGGGTGACCCTGGGGTACAGTATTACTGCTGTCATAAAGCACTTCCCAGTCATCAACAGATGTTTATCCTTAGAAAAGACCCATTTAGTATCACTGTCCCCGTCCTCAAGGTGGGGACAGGTCAGAGGAGAGGCAGAGGAACTGAGGTGAGCTGTGGACTTTGGCACCACAAAGGTTGGCCTTGTTCTCCTGCGAAAGGCACAACCCCTCCCCACAGCACAGGAAAAGAGAAAGTATTATTTGCTTTCCATCCATTCAGAATCCCCTACATGATCGGGATGTGCTTAAACTGGGGGACAGCTGCTTTATGGAGATGTTTTCAAGGGAGATAATGCGGAGTGGCACGAAACAGCAGCAACTGCTGTTCAGTATAGACAGGGGCACAAATTATTGTTGCTGGAGGTGCTGTGGGCTGTGCAGTACCCACAGCAAAGGTGTTAACTGGGGTGCAACGCTCAACAGTGTCCCAACAGTACGGGGATGGGCCAGTTGTGACAAAAAGTTGTGACAAAAATTGGAAATTGGTCATTATTACTTGTAACTCTTTGAAGTTCTCATAGGAGCAGTCCCACCAAAACCCAATGGCTTTATCCTGATGGTCCCTCCATGGTGCAGTCACCCAGAGAGGGGTCTGTCCCTGAGTGATTATCTGGTGTAAGAGTTGTTTGCCCTTGCAGAGGTCAGGTACTGGGAGGCTACTTGCCGAGCAAATGCCTTTGCTGTGCACATTGTCCTCCTGAACTGGAAGAACCTGAAGGACTGGTGAAACGGGGACCCTGCAGCCAGCTCCTGCCAGGATTCACTTGGGGATTGTTCTTTGTCCTTCCAGAGATGAAGAAACGTTTTCTGAGAAGAGCCTTTCAGCTTGGCAATTGGCCCACAGGGCTGGGTTGAGGCATGGCTAGATCTAGGATGCACTAAAAATATATGTGACAAATGTAAACATTGGCTTTTGCCGGGACGGGGGGTGTCTGCGGAGCGGGGCTGGCGGTAGCCCTGGGTGCTGCGGGTGGCAGAGTAGCAGGGGGTGCAGGGATGCTTTCTACCTCTGGGTTGTTTTTGTTTTAAAGCAATTATTTAAGATTGTAACAGCTTCACACATTAAAATTGCAGTTTTTGCATCATCGTGTGGTGGTAGCCACGTCTCAAAAGGTAGGGGAAGGAGCTGGAAGGGGGGACATAAGGAACTGAAGAAAGAGGAAAGGCCCATCATGGGGGAAATGCCTCCCCCTCCCCCTCCTCTGCTGGGTTCTTTTCTTTGATTGGTTTTCTTTTTTAAGACGTAAAAGCAAACATAAAGATTAGGGAGGAGGTGATGTGAGCCCCTGCTTGTGGGCAAAGGACTCTTCCCCTGCTCCAGCCTCCTGGTGCACCCACAGCAGGGGACAGGGCAAGGTGACATGGCTGGGTGCCACGTCAGCAGCCTGCGTGATCCTGCCAGTGGCTGCCAACAAAGGTGGCCACTGAGAGCCTGCTGTGTCTCTGCTCTCGGCAATTGTGCTGTGGGAACGGGGCTGAAACCACCAGCTTGCTTTTGCGCAGGCAGCTGATGAGCCACGTGAGCATGTTCCTCTTCCTCCTCCTCCTCTTCCTCCTCCTCCTCCTCTTCTCCAGCAGAAGGTCTCCAGGGTGCCTGGGGAGCGGTGGCAGGTTGCTGTATGGCTGTGCGAGGGCTGGCCCAGGACAGAGCACTGGGCTGGCTCCCCTAGGGGAAGGAGCAACACCCACCCAAGCAGCCACAAAGCAAACAAACATGCTTTTCCCCGGCCCATTGACTCTTTTTTTTTGTCAGCTGAGGTTGTAACAGGAGAAGAAGGGAAAATGTAGCTTTTTATTTCCTTCCCTTGCCCTTGCCTTCCAGCCAGCCCCTGTGTGCAGCTCCAGAGGGAATGCATCTTCATTTTGTTAAAGGCTTTTCTGCTCCAGAGCATAAAGTTACTCAGCATTTGCAGGGCCAGGTCACTGTGGATATTTTTATTCAGTGTCTATTTTGCTCTGCCTCAGGCTGATATATTTGTCATATGGGTGCTTACAATTAACAGTGCATGAATGTAAGCAATGCTTTACTCCTGCCTTACAAATCAAAAGAGGTTTGTTGTTGGGTTTTTTTTTTTGGGTTTGTTGTTTGGTTTTTTATTATTATTTTATTTTTTTCATTACATTTGCAAAAATGTGATTATATTCAGATTTTCTTGATGCAGAAATGAAAGCAACTGAACTCCAGGCCAGGGAGGGTTTGGTGAGCAGAGGGTAGGGGAGCCAGGCTACACCATGTTCTATAAACAAACGGGTGGTTTTGAAAGAAGACCCAGAGGAGATGTTTGCAAATGCATTTATTTAAGCAAGCCATGCATCTGCTCCTACCAGCACCGGCTTCAGGGACCCGTAGTGTATTTGCTCAGCTCACGGGCCGTTGAGTTTTGCATAGGTTACACGATTTGCACAAATCCATATGTAACATGGACACACACTCTCACATCTGGAATGCACAAGCCACGAAGACAGGGATTTGAGTAATGACCTAGCTAGCACCCAGCAGCAGCTGGATTTTCAGGGCAAAAATATAATATTTATCTTTCTTTTTTTTTTTTTTCCTAGTGAACTGCTAGATTTTATTAGGCAGGCTGTAGCAATGCCCGTTTCATAGGACTGAGTGACTCCTGCAGGCTGCAGCTACCGCAAGTATGAGGTTTGGAGCTGCTTCACTTACCTGGCTTGGCCAAGAAGGAAAACTCAAAATTACACATGAATATAGCACAGCTGGATGGAGGATCTACCCCCACCCACAGTGTTGCCAAGAACATGGAGATGCATTTTAATTCGAGCTATGGAAGCAGAGAAATGTCCAACCCAGACAAAGAAAACTACTTGCTTCCAGGGGAAATATGGAGCATAAGCACAACTCCAAAAGTCCTACGTGGAAACATCTTTCTGAGCCCTTCAGGGTGTGTGTGGGTCCCTGTTTCTATTTATGTGGCCATCTCCCACTGCTTCCTCCTGTGGTGGCACCCCAGGGCTCTAGAAACCTCTCTTTCTTGCCAGAAATGTTTCAAGAAACAGTGCTTTCTTCATCGGGCTCGGGTGTGCTTGCAGGAAGGCAACCCCGAATGGTTGCTGGGCAGCCTTTGCCCTGGGGCTTGACTTAGGGACCCAGCGAAACCCAGGAGCTCCCTTGAGCAGGCTGCTGAGAAAAGTGGAGGCCAGAAATTTGAATTTTACGACTTTGTGATGCCCAGAGGCTCAAACCCGTGACGAAATTCTCGCTGGTCAAGGCAATTACTGAAAAAAAGGAGAAAGGGAGAAAAAAAAACCTCAACAAACCCAAACCTGTCCTCTCTCAAGATTACCAAATAACCAACCTGTGAGCTGCAATAATTCTGCAAAAGATGCTCTCAGGAGTGTTTTAACAGTGAAAGTAGTCATAAATAATAATAATAAAAAAATATGCATGAGTATGTATTTTACCAAGCAAGGAAAAAAAATCTTCCTCTCCAGGCCCATAGTCTGTGAATAATTTGTGAACAAGAGAAGCAGCTCCATCTATCTTACGTCGTATTTGTTGGAAATCATTTGCTCGTGTGTAAATCTTCCTGCCAAGGTAGGAGCAGCAAATACTCCTTCAATTCTTGTCTGCTGAAAAACTTCTAAAGCTAAAAACGTGAAAAATTGAATCGGTAAGTAAGAGGTGTTAGAGATGGCTGAATGTATTCCCGTGGCGCAGGGTCTGGGTGACAGGGTTTATGAGGCAGCTGGTGGCTGCGGGGCAGGATTTCGGGCTGGTACACGTTGCTGAGCCACAAGGGCTAATAATTTTGCAGGAAAACAAAGCCAAGGCAAGAAGACCATCTCCAAAACCTGCTTCCCTCCCAGCACACCTACAGCCAACAGGGGAACAGCCACTGCCTGGGAGAAATACATCAGAGCATCCCATCTTGGGGGGAAAACTCCTTTAGAGAGCTCACAGAAGGTCCCTAGGTGGCAACACTGCTCCTCCTGGCCCTCCTGAGAGTCTCCTCGTGGGTGATCGGCTTCTGAAAGCTTCTGCAAGCTTCTGCTTTGAGGATTATGTGACTAAATGAGACCTTAAACTTCCATTCACAAATAAAAGTGAGAAAAAAAAGAGTATACATTTAATGCTGGGGGTGGCGAAGGAAAGCGTAAACTTGTGAGTGCTGAAAGGCTCTGCCATCTGAAGGCAAATTGCAGGAACAACCAAAACACCCCCAAATTTATTTATTTTAAAGATTTTAAAGCCCAGTTAGTAGCCCTGAGAGGTGACTTGTGATCCCTAAATGCTTTGGGTTGCACTTAGATATTTCTATAGCTGGAAGCCCAAGCAGTAACAATTGCAGAAAGGTGGGTCAGCCCTTCCAGCCTCTGCGAGCAGGACTGAGGGTGCTGTGCTGGGCCATGGCACCAAGGGACCACTGACTCCATCCCCTCACCCCTTGCCTCGGACTGAAGCTCTCCACAGGTAAGTTGCAGCTCTCCATTGCTGCTTGCAGAGTATGGCCCCCATCCAGGCAGCCCCAAATTCAAACACAGGACAGAATCCTGAGCACAGACCTGGGGTGGATGCTCAAGGAGAAAAATGTCCACCCTACCCTCATCCTATATAGAATCATAGAATGGTTAGAGTTGGAAGGGATCTTAAAGATCATCCAGTTCCAACCCCCCTGCCCTTGGCAGGGATACCTCCCACCAGGCCAGGTTGCTCAAAGCCCCATCCAGCCTGGTCTTGGACACTTCCAGGGATGGGGCAGCCACAGCTTCTCTGGGCAACCTGGGCCTGTGTTTCACCACCCTCACAGGGAAGAATTTCTTTCTGGTATCTAATCTAAGACTCCCTTCTTCCAATTTAACACCGCTACCCCTTTTTCTGTCACTGCACTTCCTGCAAAGAGTGCCTCTCCAGCTCTCCTGTAGCCCCTTCAGATACAGGAAGGCTGCAATAAGGTCTCCCTGGAGTCTTCTCTTCTCCAGGCTGGACAACCCCAGCTCTCTCAGCCTGTCTTCACAGCAAAGGTGCTCCAGCCCTCTGAGCATCTCTGTGACCCTCTACTGGATCTATTCCAACAGGTCCATGTCCTTCCTGTGCTGAGGACTCTGGAGCTGGACACAGTGCTCCAGGTGGGGTCTCACAAGCACAGAGCAGAGGGGAAAAATATCATCAGAGACCCAACAGATGAGGAGATTTTGGTGTCAGTCCTGCTTGTCACTCCTGTTAAGATGAGCAGATCTGGGAAAGCCATTCACTTTTTTTTTTCCTTTTTAATCTGTGTTTATTCTCTGCTGGCTCTGCCGGTGCACAGCGCTGCGGCTCTGCTGGTACCTGTGCCTGCACCCCAAACCCCAACTGCCCGACAGAAACCAGCAATCTCCTTATGTCAGGGAGGAGGTACTTTTGCCCATCCCTTGATTAGATGGATGTCTGGAGCTGGCTAGCACCATAGAAATTGTGAATTGTGCAAATATTATCATCAAATAGAGAATCTGAGTTTCATCCTGATTAATTACCTGAGTAGGGTACATCTGGTAGCTACAATAAATTGCAGCAGAAATGGCAAATTTGATTGCAATATTCACTTTTTGTGTGATCTGCAGGTCAAGTATTCACTGAAGAGATTAATGAATGATTTTAAATAACTGGACCTATATATTTAGAATCTGCAAACAGGGAGAGGAAAAAGAGCCTCAAATAAATTACTCATTGTGTCTTTTTCCTGCAGCTCTGGAAATGGATTTGATTGCTTTATCACGCTCCCTACTATATCTTTCCCCCCTCTACCAATAAACCTAAACTCTCTCCTGTATGATAGCAGGACAAGGATGAAATCCCTCAAACCAGAACCAACCACCCAGCTAGAAAATCTGGATTATACAACCAAGTGTCCGTGAAGCATTTCAATTAATTAACTGGGGGTGCGGGTGTGCAAATCTAATCAGGTATCTAACCACAACTGGTGGAGGCTTCACTTTTCAGGCACAAAGACAGCGGGTGGAGGGGAGGTGGGTGCGGGGTACCCAAACCCTGATGCCACACGCCATCTCGTGTCAGGCGCTGGGAGCAGCGGGACGCTCCTGCCCCGATTTCCAACCATTTGATGTCATTTCAGCGCTGAGGGATGAGGGGGTTGGGGTTGGAGTTTTGTTTGGTTTTTTTTTTTCTCTTTGCACCCCAAATATTGCAAAAATAGGAAGCTGTGCCCCGTCATGCAAACTTACAACTGAAAGGATAGGCCACTTTGCAGCTGAAAAAAAGGTATAAAAATCAATGTAACCACCAGCTGGGACTCTGTTGAAATGGAGTCTTGTTTTAAGATCAAAGAAACAAATCTTCTTAAGCATTAGGAAAAGGTCTTTTGTGGACATTTTGCATTCAATTTAAATCCTTTTAAAATTTTTTTGAAGGGCAATTATTTTGCAACATGAAGTACCCTAAACTTACTTTATCTGAAGAAGACATTGGGTGCTCCATGGGCTCATGGTGAGGGCAATGTTTTTGTGTGTGTTACCGGTTCTTGGTTTTGGTGCATGTAGTCAAATTATACATTGGACACTGCTGCATGGAGAACCTGACCCTGCCTGTTGATATGGTGAGTCCTGTTGAGGTCAGTGAGACCTCCTCTGCCCACAGCTATCTCTGCAAGATCCTTGTTGCACCTTGCTTTTTGTCTAGGGATGGAGTGACTTGGTCATGGCCAACCTTGGAGTTGTTTCCAGAGGGAGTTTTGTGATTTCCAACATCTTCCCAAAGCACAGTAGATGCAGCAATTGCAGGACACCTTCTAAAGAGTCTCAGGGCTACAGAGTTGGAAGGGTTTGTGACTGTGGCTGTGCCCCTCCTGCAGCATGGTGTGCTTTTGGCGGCAGTTGGAGGTAAGGTTCTTACTTTAAGGCTTGACTTTATGGGGCTTGGATGTGGCTGAGGTATCTGGTGACCTTAGGAGCAAATTTCTAATAGCAAGTAGCATTTTCTTAGCAAGGCAGTAACCAACCCAGTCTGAGCGTGATGTGCAAACATCTTAAATCATGTTGGTTAAAGGGAGCGTCGTAAATCATCGAGCTGCTGGTGCTGTTTTTGAGAGGTGTGATGTGCAGGATCAGCTCAGGGTGCTGCAGGCACACCACAGGCAGCCTGGACTGGCCACCCTGCTCAGATCCATGTGCGGATCATCCAAGTCTTGAATGGGAACAGCTTGTTTGAAGTTATCATAGGAACAGACAGCTAGGACTCACTTTTCCCTCTCCTCCCTCCTCCTCCCCACCTCCCCCTATGTATATTAATCACTATTGCATTTCATCTGCTATTTTATCATCCTGTCACTTGGTATTACAATGCCCCTCTACAGCTCCTCGCTGTCAGCTTGCATTTTTGCAGCCCTAAACAACTCGATATCAACAACCTTTGTTGATGGTCCAGACCATTCACATCCTGGAGCCCAGGCCTTCGCGCTGGTCCCCCAGGGCACTGCCAATAACTTCCCTTCATTGTGAAAACTGACCTTTTGGTCTCACCCTTTCTTTCCAATGTTTCAACCAGTTATTGGCTGAAGAGACTGCCTGACCTCTCCCCTCAGGACAGCTAAATGTCATCAAAAGCATTGGGTGAGGAAGTTGCTCTAAGGCCTCGATCCAAGTCAACTCTATCAGCTGGACTATCTCTGTCCTCGTGATTGCTTCAAAGAAAGTTAAGGGGCATCAATTCCCTCTGTTGAAGTCCACAGGCTCTCCCTCTTTACATCATCTGTACCATTCAGCTGTGAGTTTTATCCTCTATTGCATTTTCTACCAGACTTGCTGAGTTTTCATACCCAGCTCCCAGGAACCCTTTTCTAAAATTAGCCCCCACCTTCCACTCTCTGCTGCAGACTGAAGCAAAGGTTATCCACTGCAGTTAATGGTTAAGCAATTTTTTAATGTGAGTACTTTTACCCTTGGGTGAGTTCTATCTGATCCTGGAGACTTATTACTGTTGGTTTTCTATTTATTTCAAGCAGTAGAGGAAGTCGTGTCCTTTACCTGTGTTACAATACCTTCTTGGTTTGGGTGTGTAGGAGCAGAGCAAAGGAGGAAGAGAAGGCACAAACCCCTTCACGGCTAGTTCCTTTTAATGAAGCCAGCTAATCCAGTCCAACTACCGTGCCGTCATGACAGTTTAAGGTGAAAAAATGCTCCCCCTCCTCCCCCTAGGTGAATCATTTCCTTGTTCTATTTTCTCCAGCCTTCTCCTTTCCTCCTGCATTTCTAGCCATCACTGGGACAAATGAAAAGGATTAGGAGTTGCCAGGTAGGACAAGACTCATGGCCCTTTCCATCTTGTGAGCCCCAGAGGTTCATAACAGAGGGTCCAGAGCGAGCTCTGGAGGAGGTTCATCCTCAACCAAACTGCCGATAATCCTGAAACATGGACGTTCATGTCTGTTGGGATTTGCTCCCAATGATGTTGTCAGAGCTGCCATGGCCATGGTCTTCAGCAGCACCTGCAGGTTTGTGTCCACCAGCAAGCCTGAGGTTTGGAGGAGACCCTCCCAGCTGTGCAAGCTGGGCTCACAGTTCAGTGGTCGGATGGGCAAGCACCATCAATGCTGGCAGTGGGGAGGGCTGAGAAGAAAGGTGGTAACAGGGATGTGCACAGAGCAAAACATCAAAAGCAGAGAGTTTTCCAACTTTGGAGCCTGAACTGCAGAGCAGCCTTTGGAAGACTTTCCATTCGCTTTCCAAACTCTCAGCTCAGGCCTGACTGTCATATCATTTGCCCAGCCATAAATAACTGTGAATTAAACAGGTTGCACAGCTTTTTTGGCTAATAGATATGTCTGCTGGTGCTGCAGCGTTATCTTCATAACCCACTGGTGTTTGCATTGTAGATCAGGAACTCAAGCTGACTTCCCCCCCCCCTAAGATTTAAAGAGCTGGCAAAACATTTATTCAGTTGTGCAACCTCCATTCAGAGTATTTCTCAGATCCTGGACATGGGACTCATTTTTTGTCCTTTGACAGCTGCTGTAAATCAATAAGGCGGTTGAAGGTCACTTGTAGTCAATCAGTAACCAGCGCCAGTGAAGGGGAAAACACTGAGTATTTACACGAGTTCTAAACTTGAAGTTATCACTCAGGGTGACATTTTTCCAGCTATGCCTTTGGAAACCTGGCTCCGTCCAGCCTCGGTGTAGGTACCCTGGTGTAGGTACCTCTGTGCAGGTACCCAGCCTGGGCTTGATTGTTTCCTGCTAATTATGTGCGTGGAGAAGTTCAGAGCACATGCATATTGCAGGAATTAGAGCAAACTGGGGTACAAGGAGCTTCAGGTGGAGGAAGTGGGTCAAGGTACTAATTAGGTGCCAGCTGAATGACTCCTCCTTTTTGCAGGAAGTCATTAGGTGGTGGCCCTACATGACCTTCATCACCGCCACCTCGCTCAGGAACCTGGACCTGGTGGTAATTCTCGCAGGGGTCCCTAATTCCCTTTGAAGCAACTGGGACGTAAGCTCCTAAATACCTTTACCATCTGAATCATATTCCTGTGGTGTCATCATCTCTGTTTGCTTCTACTTCTTGAACTGGTTGCCCATAAAAACTTCTGCCTGACCTCATCTCAAGCCCCTGCAATGAGAACACATTCCATTTCCTCTCTCCTTTGACCTCAGCTGCTCTGGGCTTTGGACTGATGCTATCTCTGAGGAATCACTCATCACGTGCGTGCCAGTGCGGGGACCTCGTGCCCTGCTGTGCTGTGCATCGGGCCCTGTTGGGATGTACCCTCATGGTGCCCCATGCAGAAGCTGCACGCCATGACTTTTGTGCTGGGATTTTGTCCCCCTGGGCTGGGCAGACGGTTTGCCCAATAACCTGTGACTCATTTTCGGATCCATACGCTGGATGGTTTCCATCGAGCTCTGGCTGCAGGATTTGCAGATTCATGTGTTGTAATTCTCATCCTCATTCTAGCCTGAGGAGTGGGCACACCATGCTGGTGACAGCAGCTCTGCACTGTCTTCCTGCCCCAAGAAATTTCCACCAGATCCATCCCTGAGCCTCAAGGAGCTCCTGCAGGTCTCAGACCCAACTAACATGGCTCTACTCCCTTTCTGCCCTCTGTTCCAGTGTCTGTGGGTGATGCTGCTTCTCTGGTGTCTGCAGGCAGAGACCTTTGACAGCAGCTGGTGGCCATGGCCATGTGGCTTTGGAGGTGGCATCCTTCCTCCAGCCTCAAGCAGGTATTCAGGCTCCTTCCCAGCCCACTGCTGTGCAGGGAGAGGAATCAAGCAGGCTTTTCCCTTTCTCTTTTTTCTTTCATACACTTAATACAAGCTTTAAATACTGCCTTTTCCCTCCAGCTTTCTGACAGCCTTGAGAGATGCACCCCAGAGAGCAGGATGGAGAACTAAGTGCATGAGCAACACAAAAGGGATTTTTTCTGATCAGGAGCCTCATGCAAGTGCCTATTAGCCTTGCAAAGGCTTTAGCCCCATCCTTCAGCGCCTGGCCCCGTGCGTAGGCTTCCCTCAGGCTGGCTGACTGGTCAGACTTGAATTTTAGGCTTCTTAAGGATTTAATAAGAGGCTGAACTAAAATACTAGCTTTGCGTGGGGAGCTGAATTCTTCAAGGTCAGAAGGTGGAGAGGCTCAGGCTCAGGGTCAGTCCCGTGTCACAGGGAGGTGCACTGCTCTCAGAGTGCCCAAGGGGTGGTTTGTCCCTCGAAGAGCGGGCGAGGGGATGCCCATGGCACTGCTGCTTCTGCCTCAGGGTAGATGTGGTGTTTCTGTGCAGCAGAGCCCTGGGGATCTCGGAGCATGGCTCATCACTCCCGGTGGGGCCGGTCACATTTAATGTTTGTCTTTCCTGGGTGACCTATCACTGCGGGACTGCTCACTGGCACTGAGCTGGTCCTGGCCAACAGGACCACCCTGGCCACAGCCTGATCCATAGCAGAGCTGAGACTGTGTCCCTGTGTGGAGCTGGAGTGGGATGGTGGCTGAGTTTGATGCTGGTACACGTGTCCCACAGGGCTTGGAAGCAGCCCAGCTCTGTATGTCAGGAGCTAAAGGAGCGTGGCCACACTGTGTCTGGGAAGCCAGACTGGCTTGTTTGGTGTCCCCTCATGCTGCACCACAAAAGTGACCCAAAATGTCCCCCAGATTCTCCTGTGCAAGCAAGCCCTCGCTGCCCAGCACTGCCTGCCCTGGGAGAGCCCTGCACAGCCCTGGGTGGCAGCGCAGCAGGTCGCTCACATGCTCACCTCCCTTTAAGTACCTGCTTTGTCCCCTGTGGTTTCACTGGGAGTAAGAGTTAAGATGGCATTTTAGACCCCAGGCTCAAGCACTGTAATGTGGTGGCTGGAGGAGCAGTGAATTGTCTGCTTTTTCTCTCAGCTATGTTTGTGTCCCAGCGCTTCTGGAACATGTCTCCCGAGTCACTCCAACACTCCCACACTTGCAAAATATTCTAGCTTTTGGGAAAGAAGAGCCAAATAAAGCCAGTCTTTATTAAAAATTCGTCCTCTGATGCCTCTATGCTAGAAACTATGGCAAGAACATGGCACTTCCTACGGCTTCCTTGAAAAATGACAGACAAGCCATCAAAACAGCGGCACTTGCCAGGGATGATCCGGCAGAGGAGGGCAGCAGGGCTGGAGACTCTGGTTCCAGAAAACAGTCTTCACAAAAACATAGACACACATTATGGATTTTTTTCTCATGTAAGCTTAGGAAAGATGCAACAGAAAACCAAGCAGGTGCTCTCTTGGCCAGCAAGTCTGGCCCAGGCTCCTCTCCCACCCACCCAGCTTCTTCTGAAATTATACAAGTAATTGGATATTTAGATCCATTCCTGTTGCTGGAGCATCTCAGATGTGACCCAAGCCCAGACCACTTGGAGAGGAGCCCCGTTCTCCGTCGTGGTGTGGTCTCTGCCCAAAGCATGGAAAGCCTTCACAGAAACCACAGCAGCCCCACGTTCAACATTCTTATCCTCACGGTCATTCTTCCTCCCCGTCACAGCAAAATGCCCAATGTGTGCAGAGTTTGGGGGGGTTTAGAGCCTTCCATGTTATGCTGAATCCCAGCATCTGCCTATTTAATCGCCTTCCCATCCTTCCCAGTCCTTCCCATCCCCAGCCCTGGCAGATGCCTGCAAAGATGGGTGCCCACCACTGGGCACCAGCCACTGTCCTGCCCGTTAGATGGCACCAGGGCACAGCACTCACTGCACTGTCCTTCCTCTCCCCTAGACGTGGCTTGACACCCATCCAGCCTGGAACCAGCCTTTGGGGCAAGGCAAAAAGCTCGGCTGCACCTCGCTGAGCCGACCCCGCAGGGAGTAGTGACAAGGCTCACCCGGCCACGCTTTGTCCCCTCCCCTGCAATGACAGTCCTGAGCGAGGCAGGATTTCTCCAGGATCAGCCTTTTCTTTATTTAAGAAATTTGGATTTTTTCCATAGACAAACATTACATTTTTTTTGGACACACAAATGTTAAAATGGTCAATCCACACGCGCTCACACCCACGGCCCGTGCTGTCTTTCCCGGGGGTGTTTATTCACACACGTATAGACAGTGGTGGAAGATGCTTTCTGTGGTTTGAGAGAATGCTCTGAAAGGGTCAAACTGAGAAATGCCTCTAAAGAGCTTCCACTCTGTGCGTCTGTGTCGGTGTGGTTTGGTTTCAGCAGCTTTGTGTACTACAGCCCGCAGCCCATCTGTTGCATTTCTCTAGTTTGAATTTCGTTCTGGCTCGCTCTTCTTACTTTACGCTCTCACCTACAAAACCAGGATTTCTAATGAAAATGAGCAATAAACTGCTGCAAACGCTCAGGGGTAATGGATTTTCAAAAGCAAGGCAGCTGGCAGCACGCTGCCGTCCCTCTGCCTTACACTTTCTGTGATAATATATTTATTAAACCTAAAATAGGGAAGCACAACGGAATGAGGGTGCTTTCTGACCTTGTTCTGGTGGCAGAAAAGTCATTTCAGGGTGAGACTGTGCCTTGAGCTTCTACAGGGACCTGTTGTCCTGGGCATAGGATCAAGGAAGGTTTTTTTTGCCAGCAATCTAGGTAGTAGTTGTCATTTCAAAACAAGGTACAAACAAAGAAAACTAGGCAACTTTCAATTAAAAGAAGCAAATTCCTAATGCACAGATTGGTTGAATGTGCACAATTTTAAATACAGACAATAATTTACAGGCTTTTCTCTTGAAATATTAGTGCTGCTCTGAGGAGACAAGAGTGTGACTGACTTACAACGACTTACCATAACATTTCCATCCTGTGAATGAGACAGATTAAGTTGACATTATATATCACCCGGCTGTGTACCCATTAGCTTAACAAATGCTATGAATTCTGTCATTTATGATGGAAGCCACACAAAAATTGTATAATTACTGCAGTGAGTCATCTAGTTAAATGGACAAATTGATTTCAATGCAAGATTAATAGCCTTTTGCTGCTCTTTTACTTGCTTGCCAAAGACCATACTATGTTGTCGCTAAGCATCATTAATGGATTAAAATTAGGGTTCTGCATAATTCCTACGGTGTATCTTCAAACAGCTTGTTTAGTTTGTGCACTAGCCTAGCACTTTGTTAGCCCTACGTAACACACGGGTCTGGAAGGCTGACACGTGTGAGGGAGGTTAATGCAATCCTAGGAACTCTTTCAAAAGCTCACAGGTTTTCTTGTGGATGACTTCGCGGAGTTTCCGCACGCGCCGGATGCTGGAGGTTCCCACAAAGCTGTCTGGCTGTAGGACAGCCATGCCATTGTGAACATCTCCCATGATGATGAGCTGGCCATCCACTGTGGTCATGTTGGGACACGGGCAGCTCCAGTCCATGTTCAAAAGTGTGATTTCTAGTGGTTCCTTCCCTAGGAACTTTAATCCCATTTTTTCATCTTTAAGGATCTCCTCCACTGTCACCAGGGCGTGCCCTGAGTCTTGGTCTTCGGTCAGCTCTGTTATTCGGCCCAGGATAACAAAGTCGCTTTTGCAGAAGCTTGTCACCAGCTTCTGGCGTGGTTTGCATGCTTTGCAGTGCGTGTTCTTTGGGAAGGGACACATCTCTTCACAGGCCTCCCGGCTCTCAAAGTTGTTCTCGTTGCCTCCACACCCACCATAAATGAAGGACTGGCACTGCTTTGTCAAGCTGTTATAAGCCCATCTGGGCTCATAGGCTTTGCAGTGACCTTGGAGGGCTGGCAGATTGCAAATGTTGATTGGGCCGTTCATGCAGGTTAACATACAGTTCTCATAGGTCTCAAAGTGGTTGAGGTTGCTGTTACAGTTCCCGTAGATGAAAGTAAAACAGTTGTTTTTCTTTGCATCATAGTACCACCTGGTCTGCTCTTCCCCACAGTCTTCGCTGTCTGGTTGCTTCAGGCACTCATCGGTTGGAAAATGTGTTTTGTTTTGGGAAGCTTCTTTCGATGTGGGTTCTCCTTTGATGACTGACAAAGGGAAATCAGCCCTGAGAAGGCCACCGCTGTTCTTGGCAGTGCAGGTGTAGATGCCTGCGTCTTGGAGCTGAGTGTTGTAGATGACCAGTTGGGCGATGTTGGTGACCACGACATTCCCTCTGACGTGATTTGGCTTCATAATGACTTTGTCTTTCCCATCGACCTGCTTCTCCCATGTGATTTCTGGCTTAGGTCTCCCTGTTACATCACAGAGGAAGCTGACGGTCTCTCCCACGTAGACTGACTGATGGACAGGGTTGTTCACTAGAGCAGGTGGCAAGATATCAATCACCGTTGTTTCAGAGTAGGCAGTAGTAGGGCGAGCTGTTGTTTCTGGTGGGATAGGGCTGGTGTTTGGCCAGGTAAGATGGTACCTGCAGGTGACTACATTGAGTGTAATGCCTTTAATGCAAGCTTCTGCATCCATGTAGCACTTGTTGTAGTAGGTGAGCCCATCGGAGGCACAGGTGAAGCTTGGCTCCTTCTCACATCTGTCCTTGCACTTGCAGACAGGTTGCCCATCCCAGATGTCACACTCTGAGCCTTGCTGGATGCACATGAAGCGGTCACAGGTTGCCTCTTTGGGCATTCCCACTGGCCCTTTTTTCCCCTTGACGTCCATGTACCGAGCCGCCACGCAACTCTTTGTCCCACAGACATTAGGGCAGCACTTCTCAAAGGTCTCACACTCCTGCAAGGAAAGAAAATGACCCACTCATTACTGGGGGTAGAGTAAAGTCCTTCTTAGAGACCCAGCAAGCAGAGAGCCCAGAAACTTTCAAGGTGTTAGATCAGGGGACCCAGTCTGCCACAGATGTCTGTCGTCCAAACCTCAGTGCCTCCACTTGCAGTGAGCAGAAACATCCCTCCAGCATCTCCTGAGAGGTGTCTAAACACCCTGGAGTTTCTGAAGTGCTTCAGGAGAAGGAAAATGTATTTCTGTTTCTTGAACACTGACCTCATCATAAATCTTTCCTAGAGTCACATGGACTTCTTGACTACCGAACCAACAACCCCCCCTTTTGCACTCTCCGAAATGCCTGAGGACAAGCCCTGAGAAACAAGAGTGGATGGAAAGTCGTATCATATGGCTATAGGCAGTAATCCTTCTTATTCTGCACACAAGTATGTGAAGTATTATTTGAATTCCCTGAGACTAACGGCCTGCTCTTGGAGGTGAAACTGCCAAGGATTTGTAATTGTTCACATTGTAGAGGAAATAATAGAGTATCTCAAAAGTAAGGAAATTCTTGCTCCAAAAATAATATTTCTATGGTATTTAGAAAAACAAACACAAATCAACTCATTATGGCTTCTCTGTCCTATTTTAGTCCTATTTTCAAATGCAGAATTTGAAAATAGCAGTTCTAGTGATTTATTGCACCTCGTCTCAGCTACAGTCAGCTCTAAATTGCAGTTAATTTTAGCAGAATTTTCATCCTCTGCCCAGCAAAGGTATTTGGTGTGTGTGATCACAGCTGCTGTCTCGGTATGGATTGCTTTGAGGGACCATCAACACTGCTACCACGTACACAAATGGGGCACACTTCCACAGTGTGTTAAACCTCTACAACCCCCCTGAAACCCAACAGCCTTCTCTGTAAGAGAGAACAAAACGCTTGGTTTTATTTGTTGGGTTCTGGGTGTGTTTTATTTTTTTTTTTTTAAATTACCAAACTAAATAGTTTCCCCTGAGCCCAATATAATTTCCTTATTGAGAAAAAGGTGACCTAATAACATAGCTCTTTTCCCCACTTCCAGCAGCACATTACTCGGTTTCAGAAGCAAAGTTAGAAAACAGAGCAGGGGGCTGAGGCTGCAGAGTGTGGCTTCAGTGAGGCTGGAGGCAGAGCCCTTGGCTGCCTGCAGACCACTCGCTCCCTGTGAGGGCTCAGGACTCTCTGCTGCCACAAGGCAAAAGCCCATATTTTTAAACAGTGGCTTCTGGCTTTCCGTTGTTTTTGACCACTAAATTATTAAAACAAAGTCCTCTGCTGCTGTTGCTGGGGCTTTGCAAGTGTTTTAATATTCATTGCTTTGCTGCACCTGGTGGTTGAAAGAAAGGGGGCTTATTTGGGAATGGCAAAAGTACACACAGCACCTTCATTCATAACACATGGGATCCATCTGAGCCAATCTCTTTGTTTACTTGATGGCCAGGCTTTTTCTCTATTTTTGCCTCCCTACGCACTCCTTTTAGCCGTGCAGAAACAACAGGAACCCCATGAGTTTCTTCTGCCCGGTGCACGTTGCTGTCAGCCCGGTTTGGGCTGCAGGAGCTTCGCTGTTGGACATGATGTCAGAGACAGGACGAGCAGGTATTTTCAGATGCCAGCTTGAGCTGGCAGTGCTGACAGGTTGAAAATATGAATTTTAGGGTTGTAAGCTAAGTACATTTTGATCTGGGAGCATCACAGATAACATCTGCCCTGTTGTTTTAATGATGACCCTGTTTTGCACCCCAAGCACAATTTGTGTTTCAAGTGCAGCAAAGGCTGATGCTTCACACGTTAAAGCACATGATTTCATACATGCTTGCCCCAGGTATATAAAGCATTGGTCACCACCACCAAAGAACACAGTGACAGAGCTAAAATACTATGGACCGGCCCCGAGGCGTGCCAAGTTCTGGAGTATCAAATTCAGGCATTTCTTTTGACAAGAAAGCCAAGAAAATGATCAAAGCTAGCGAGCGCCGTGCCCACACCGGTGTCAGTGACAGCTGCCACACACCTCCCCACTTAGCTGATAACTCACCAAACCTTTTCTGTTTCATACAGGTCATGGGTCAATGAAATACGTGTGCTCTCTGCCCCGAGCCCTGCATGGCGCCGGCGCCTCTCGCAGCCCCAGGAACAGGCTGTGGTGCAAAGAAGCCCCCCAGCAAGCCCCCACGCCTGCCACACGGAGAGAGAAAAATGCGCATCACTCACCAGATCGGCTTCGCACTCCCTCTTGCAAGTGCTCTGGGCGTCCACCCACAGGTTGGGGTTCATGTCATTGGGGCATATCCCAGCGTGGGAATAGCGTATAGGAGGTAGGGCTCTCCCCTTCAGGGAGACCTCCAGAAGCAAGAGGACACTGCTCTTCCCCAGCAAGATCCACATCCACCGGGTGAACGGCACCACCAACATCTCAGAACTTCTCCAGAGCAATGGCAGTGACCGAGCTGGAGGTAGTTCTTGTTTTCTCCGAGGTTGCTTTTTGCTTTTTTTTTTGTGTGGTAACCCTTAAATTCTCGAGGAACCCAAATGCACCTGACTTCTGTTAAAACTTCAGCAAGCTCCTTTGCTGCCTCCGTTGAGAGTGCGATTTGGTCTGGACCTCATTGGATTAAAGGTCCTAGGAAGTTACCCCCTTATTTTAAGAGAAATGCTAATAGTCTGAGCAGAGTTAGCTCTATTTATACCCTGCCTCTGTTAACAAGTCAGAAAAAGTAAACTTGATTTCTTTGACAGGCACACGCTTCCTATGTCCTGGTGGCAGTCAGACAGATTTGTTGCAAGAAAAAAAAGCTGGAAAGAGTTTAAAAGGCTGGAACTGGCACGGTGGGACCCCTGCATGTTTCTGAATGCAGGGAGGCCTTCTTAACCCCTTTAGACCTAAAGTACTTCCCTATGCTAAGAATGGCATTTACTTCTGAAAGAGTACTTGTCTAAATAGCAGGGACCCGCGGTCAGGGGATTTCCCCATGGCAAGGGGCTACACAATCACTTGCTAAAAGGAACAAGTAATAGGATTGAAGCAATTAAAACTAGAATATCATATTTTAACACAGGAAGTAGGGGAAGAAATAACTTCTTTAAAAGTAGGGTCGACAAATCAGTATGTCTTCATAAATTCTCCTGGGCTTCCTCTGGGCTTTTTCCTTCTCTCTGGAGGGGAGATTTCCCGGATGCTGGGTTTAACGCTGCCCTCCAACCCCACCAGCAACTTTTAACATAAAAGTGTCCTTGAATTCCTCCACATTTCCTGACAGCCAGGTCCCATTGTACAGTGCATTGCTGACCCCTTTAACAGCCACAACAAAAAAATAGTAGAAGTTCAACTCTATGGAAACCTGCATAAAGGAATATACAGCATTTTTGCATTGGGGGGAGGGGGAGAACTTCAGTCAAGCTGAGTTTCTTGTTCCCTGATTATTACAGCAAGGAGCTGATCCTGCTCATGCTGAACACGTGCCAAAATCTGAAGAAGAATGGCAGAAGTGGGAGTTGCTCAGCACCTGCCAGGATTAGAGCCTTTGGGCTGAGCTGGGATGGATCCCGTGCAGTGCTGACAGCCTCCTGGGAGGACCAGGTAGGACCAGTTTGAGTCCCACGTGGGGCTGGGCAGGGCTGGACCAAGCGCTGTGCTTTGGGAGGAGGGATGGCCAAGAATCTGCCCCTCACCCGGTGCTGGGCAAAGCCAGCAGACCCTGGCACAACCAACCCTTGCTTTGGTAAAGTTTTCCATTGGGTTTGTTATTTATTTGGTTTATTATTGGGATACTTATTTATTATTGGGATTCTTATTTATTATTGGGTTGTTTTTCATGGCTGAGTTTGGGCCGAATTCTTCTCTGAGCAATGACGGCCACCAACCAGTACAACCAGCAGTAAACTGGGCCATCACGCAGGCAACAGCCCAGACCATGGGGCTCCTGCTCCTCCCATGTGGCAAGGCAGTGGGGTGCAGTGACCTGCTGGTGTTTCCCTAGGAACGCCTCCGAAAGGAAGGGAGAGCAACCTGGAGCCCATCTGCTCTCAGCCGCGGCATTTCTGTGGCCACCCAGGCCCATGGAAGGGGCTCTAGCAGCTTTGGTCCATGTGGCTGCGTTAAGGACATGCCCATTATGTGAATTTCATATGACACGGGGAGAGCAGTTGTCCAAATTAGCTATTTATAAGGAGTGAAGTCAGACACAAGGCAGCAGTTTGCAGTTGATTTATGATTTTTCAGTCTCTCTGAAAGTTTAGGAAGCGGCATGACACTAGTACAAAGTGTGGCTCTGCCCAACATGTTTTATTCAATACTTGTTTACGAAGACGAACGCAGCACCCTGTGATGCCTAAAAAAGCCAACCAAAAATGACACATTCCCAAGAGGTACTTAAAATTCTTACAGCTCTATTAACAACAAAATCACATGTATTAGTGGTTCTGTTGAATAAACAAAGACACTTTATATTGTAAAACTGACTGCAGATAAGCTTTGAGACCAGCTGTATGTGGGGCTCGAAGAGAGGGGGTGTCCTGGGCACTGGAGGAGATGCTGTGAGGACTGTGGGGATCTCACCCCGACAGCTGCTGTATGAGCAGGGAATTTGCCCTCGGTCCATGGGGTTGCCACCATGTAGCTGTGGATAAGTCATATTTCCTTGCCATCCTGAGTCTTTTCAGACCGTTTCACCCCCCTACCCACTGGGCCAGAGGTGGGGAGCTGGTTGCTCCATGATGCAGCCTTCATCTCCTCTCCTGGTGCCAGAAAGTCACCTCCTTGCATGCTTTGGTCATGCTGAGCGAGACACTCACCAGTGTGGGCCCACCTCAGTCAGGACTCCCTTCTGAGAAGGAAGGAGTAACCCTATCTTGCTCTTTTCCCCCTCCCAGGCCAAGGATCCCCTTTGCCCAGAGGCACATTTCAGCTGCAGGGGAGCAGAGTGTGGCCCTGGTTTGCATCAGGACAGACAGAGCAGTCTTCTGCTTTGCTGTGTCCTTCCCCATCCCTCCTGGGACAGGTGAGTCTGACCACCACAGCTTTCTGCTTTCAGCACCCAGATACCGTGTTGAGTGCATGGTGGCCAGGATGGTGGAGTTTGAGGGGTTGAGAGGTCAATGAGCCTGCATGAAGGAGCCGTTGCACAAGGTGTGAAACTCAGCTGATTTAATTGTGTCCCTATTGCAGGTCAGTGGGGTCGCTCAAGGAAAGGCCATTTGAATGGCTGGATTTGATGTACTGTCACCCCAAAGGTCGGGTCAGCACTTGGCACAGCTGAGAGGGGCAGGGACATCCCACAGGAGCTTGGGAAAAAGGACAAAGCGATTACCATTACTGACAACCATGGTTTTGTTGGGTCACTGTACTCACGTTATAAATGAGGCACAGGAAACCTGTGTTAACTGAAGAATCATGCTTTCAGCAAAGCCTCTGCGAGGAGGTCTCTTGGGGAATCAAATCCTGGCCTAATCCAATGGAAACCAGACAGACGCTCTGACTTGCATGTCTCCAGGAACAGGCAGTGCTCAGCCCCGTGAAGGATCTGTCCCTTGGTCACTCGAACACAGCCAGGAGAGGGAGGAAAACAGCACCATAAATATCCCCATGAATGTGGACAGGCAGCTCCTGAGGTCAGAGGAGGCAGCGAGGACTCTGAATAACCCTCAAGAGCTGCCCCGTCCCTGCCAAGACATCCCAGGCTTGCTGTTACCCAACCATAGGAGCAGATCCAGGAGAGGACACAGCTATGCAGGCTGCCCTGGGTTGGCTCGGGGACAGCAGGGACCCTGGCTCTCGACATCTGTGTTTCACTGAGGGCTGATTTTCTCACCTGATTTAAATTAGTTTAAGTCCACTGACCTCAGTGGATCTGACTGGGTACTCCAGAGCAACACCAGCCAGCACCATCTGTGGATGGGGGTCTTTGTCAAGGACCCTGGGCATTGTTTTTCTGTTCTTTCTTGTTTATAGAGAATTGTGGATTTCTTTTCTAATATATGAAATAAAATAATCTGTGTTCTCCATTTATGTGAACAAATCCATTATGAATGATAAATTTACAGCTTGTCTTGTCCGTGTCAGAGACTGATGTGACAAAGATCTTCCCAAATGAATACAATCCTTAGAAGAAGCCTCACTTCCCCCAAAATCCCCTTTTCTGATCACAGTGTTGATCTGCATCTGTTTGATGGGGAGCTGGGATGAGCTTTCTCTGGATCATAGAGGGACAAACCTGAGTCCTGATGGCACAAAGCCACATCCCGGCTCTGCCCCCAGCAGTGGGGTCACACAGCCTCCAACCATCTCCACCACAGGCCTGAAAAGCCCTCTGAGGATGCTCAGGGTCCTGCTTATGGTTGTTGATCTAGAATTGGCTTACCCATTGCTGTTGTCATTAGTGGTAATTTCTTTACCCTTTTTCTTACTCTTCCCAAGCTCCTACGAGATGTCCTTGCCCTTCCCTGCTGTGCCAAGTGTGAACCAGAGTTCTGGAGTTACTCAGTGGCTGGTGGGCTGCTTTGCTAGTATTTCTGTAGAAGGGCTCTTGGCAGGAGCAAGCCCAGGGGGCTGCAGGTTGGACCTCCAAGCCTCTGCTGGAGCTCTTCTGCCTTCATGCTTAGCTTAAAGTCCTTGAGGCCTCCCTGCTCCTCCATGTAGGCAGCCAAGCACTGCAGGAGTGGTGTGAACTCCAGGCACATCCCCTTCCTCCAAACAGGGCTCCAAGACCTGTCTTGACTGCAGGGACCCCGACCATGCCCCAAGGACAGCCCCACCTTCAGCCCCACCACTACCACCCATACTTCTTAGGGGGTTCCTTCCCCATGCACAGATGAAAATATGATGTCTGCAGAAAAGTACATTTTAAAATACCCTCTCTTGTTTGGAAAGTAGCGATGTTCCAGTCTGTGTGTAAAGCTTGTTGCACTTAAAGCTGATAGCCAGTCTTTTGAGGGGGAATGTCACTTCCAGATCCCTTTAGGAGCACAGCTGCCAAACGCCTGCCTCAAGCAGTAACGCTGCTTCCACACCCACACAGAAAGCCAGCTGGTGCTTGAGGACCTCAGCTTTAGCTTGCCTTGGGCTGCAGAGGACCAAAGCTTCCCCTTTGAGTGATGCCCCGCTCACAGGAGCCCCAGCAGGGCTCATGCAGGTGATGGCCAGGAAGCCCAGCCTGGTGTCTTCCCACCTCCCTGAGGAGAGTGGGTGCCTCACACTGGCCATGAGGCTGACCAAGGGAGCAGGATTTTGGTGGGATGCACCTCCAAACGTCAAACCAACAGTGCTCAGGCCACATGCTCTGGAGGCACATGCTTATGAGTCGGGACAGGTTTGGGCTCAGGGTGTGTGGTGGTGTGCCTGCATCCCATTTTGGGGGCTGTTCTATGCATAATTAGCAGTGAAAACATACTTCATTTTCCCCCCTCCTTAGGATTCTCATCGGGGTGCTCTGTAAAAGGCCGACAACTAACACGTGCCGGGTCTGGCTTTCTGAAATAACCCATTCTGGGCAGACAACGGTGTGGATGGACAGGCTCGGAGAGGCGGGGGCATATCCAGAGCAGTGATCACTCAGCAGAGCAAGCTGGGGTTTCTGTGCGCACTGCCTCACGCCCAGATGCTCAGTAAGCAGAAGTTAATGTAGTTAGACAAAAGGGCTCAGTTTGGGGTGGGGGTGGGGGTAGGTGGAGAAAATCGATAATGTCAGGGAGTTTATGACAGGGTTATGAGCCACCTGCTAGAATTAGGCCCTCGATCCGTTGTGTTTCGGTGAGAGCTGATGGCGTTGCACTCAGACAAGGCTAGCGCCAGCATGATTATTTTATGCCTCGGCAGATGGCTTCTGCTCGGGGGTTTTATCTTTGAGTGCAGACATACGACTAATCATCATTTGCTTTCTCTTTCTCTGCTAACGTAAGCTGGGCAGGAAGCAATTGCCAGTTTGATGATGGTTCATTATTGCTAGGTTTATTCTGTCTGAAACAGCCCAGCAAGAGGCAAAGAGGGTACAAAGGAAGATAATCAACCAGTTATCAGTGAGATATGGGGAAAAGCTGAACTCAGAGCCTTGTCTTTCACTGGTCCATCTCTTTCTCTCTTTCCAAGGCAAAGCCCTAGATACGCCATAGAGATCCCATGGGGAGACCATGGAGTTGGTATCTTTGAATTGTCGAGATGCAAAAGTCAAATGTTGGGAATTAGTTCATGCTGCCTTAGAGCAGGAGGGTCTAAGACCCTTCCAGCCCTGTTCTCTGTTACCCAAAATGCGGGGTGAGACCTGCTCCACCCGTTAAGCTTCCTGTCAGGGAAATGGGAGATTGGCAGCCTGGAAAGCCAAGAAACAGACCTCACAGACACAGCAGCATCACTGCACAACCTGCACCTCTCCTGTTGGGCACTCGCCTGGGGCAGAGGCTGGACAAGGGCAGTGTCACCTCCTGGACACAGGGAAACCCCTACCACAGAGGCATGGCTACAGCAGACCGGCTTGGGCACCTTGCTGGTTTCTGTACCTTGGGGGTAGTTCCATGGCAGCACTTTAGGAAACTCTGGCAGCAAGTCCCTGGTGCGCAAACGGAGCTGTTCCCGTGTCTCACAGCACTGCTGTGGCTGTATACCAGCATGGCGTGACCACCTCAGAGTTACACTGGTACATCTGATGTTGTTTATGATTTTCAGTTTTTCTGCTTGGCTCCAGCTCTGTTTGAAGGGAAGCTCAGAATAAGAGCGAGGTGTGGGGCTGGCACACACTCAGGCTGAGTGCTCGGCACGTCTTTCACCAAAGCTGGTGATGTTTCTCCAGGAACGTGGGTTAATTTAGTTCCACATGTAGGAGGCTAACGATTATGATTAAACCCATTGCACAGATTCACTTCAATCTGCAAATGACCCTAATTTAACCTTCCTTATTTACTTTTAGGAATTTAAAGCTGGGAGGAAATTACTTGCTGAGAATCACACAGCAAGAGCCATGGAAGGCTGGAGTCCCAGGACCCTGCTTCCAACCCCATGGGCACCATTGGTTTGGCAAAAAGCTAGCTGAGTATGGAAATGTGGTGTTGCTTTTGTTTGTGATGTGATTCAACGTATATAAACAGTAAGGTTTGAACCTGCTGTGCTAATTGGATTTAAACACACACACCCCCAGCCATTACCTCCCTTCCTTGAAAACCCAGGGTTTCTCCTGGTTTGTACTGAATTCCCCATGACTTCAGCATGAAGGTACCATCTCACCATCACCCCGAGCAGATCGTTTTAGAAAGTTTAAGAACCTTTTAGCGGGAGAGGTCTGAGCTAAGACTTAGTGAGATGGGCCTGGTTTGTGCTTCATTCTTAGGCTTTACCAAACCACTGAATCTGTGGAAGATTGGAAGATTGGAAGCCCTCCTTGTGGCTGGGAGTCTCTCCAGGAGATGTAGAGCAGCTCCCAGCGACTGGGCTTTTCATCAGGCAACAAGCGCTGGCTTCTCCAGACAACCTGGAAGTCCCAGTGCTCCTCCGAGGGTTTGGTATCCAAAACTTCACTATAAACAATAATTAATTTTCACAAAATGGAACTATTTCAATTTCTGCAAATATCATGAAATCCTTTTAGCGTCAATTATGTCTTCTTGGAATTTAAATCTAAATTAGGACAAGATTCTTTTTAACTGAAGAGTTTTTGCCTTCGTTTGGCTTTGCTGTTTTTTTGGGGTCCTGGCTGCTGCACAGCCTGTCCTCTAACCATGCTCCAAGTGTCACCTCTGCCAGGAGCAGTCCCACGCCTGGTAAGTTGGGCACATTAAGTCTTTCCAAGATGGGAACTATTTTCACAGAATCACAGAATCTCAGGGATTGGAAGGGACCTTGAAAGATCATCTAGTCCAATCCCCCTGCTGGAGCAGGAACACCTAGAGCAGGTCACACAGGAACGTGTCCAGGCGGGTTTGGAATGTCTCCAGAGAAGGAGACTCCACAACCTCCCTGGGCAGCCCCTTCCAGTGTTCAGTCACTCACTATGAAGAAGTTTTTCCTCATATTTAAGTGGAACCTCCTATGTCCCAGCTTGCACCCATTGCCCCTTGTCCTATTGTTGGATATCACTGAGAAGAGCCTGGCTCCATCCTCCTGACACTCACCCTTTCCATATTTATAAACATTAATGAGGTCACCCCTCAGTCTCCTCCAAGCTAAAGAGAACCAGCTCCCTCAGTCCCATGTACTCTTTTATTGCCAGACACAAGACACCATCTGGGCTGCATTGCTTGAACTCAGATGATGGCTGTCAGAGAGTGTTAGTAAGTCTCTGCTGGGCCACTGGGGCCATTACATGAAGTGCCTGAAGGAGACTAAATGCAGATGTGGGGTGACCAGGGTGCTCCTCTCCTGGCACTTGTTCCGCAGCAGAGCCGAACACAGGATAAGGGTGCAACTGATGTCTGCAGAGCAGGGATGAGCTCCTTCTGTTGATCTCTAGAGTAGCAAGTAGAGAAGCAAAAGGCCACATGTTGTGCCAAGGGAGACTTAGATTAGATTTCAGGAAAAGCTTTTTCTCCCCAAGAGTGGTCAGCTCTGGAATGGCCTGCCCAGGGAGGTGGTGGAGTCACCGTCCCTGGTAGTCTTCACGAAACAAGGTGCTACGAGACATGATTTAGTAGCTCAGTGGGTAGTATTGGTGACAGGAGCACGCTTGGACTAGATGATCTTGTAGGTCCTTTCCAACCTTGTGTTTCTATGATTCTATAAGTCAGCCCTGCCTGCCCTGGCAATGTGGTGTTTGTCAGCTTGGCCTTTTTTCATTGTTGCTCTTTCTGATTTCAGCTACTTCAATGCACAGATTTATTTTGCTCTTTTATTGTGTGCAGCATGAAGAGTCCACCTGCAGCCCGCCTTGGAGCAGGGATCACTGAGGGGCAGTTCTGAAGATAACTGGTCCCTGATTGCCTGACGTGATGGCAGCTGGCGAAGCGACTGTCGGCAATGTTGAAGAGGTTCACGTGGTTTAATCGTTATACTTTCCCCGTGCCTCCAGGACCTGCACAGCGGGCTCGTTGCATTAGCTAACCAATTGCCAGGACTGTGTTTTAATGACAGAGGCAGCAGGCCGCCTCCAAGCAGGGAGGTTCAAAGGAATCGGAGCATCGTTAGAGGCCAGCGTTTTAAACGCCCTCCGTAATGGCCTGATTTCTCTCCGATTGAAGTCAATGGTAAATATTCTGCCGACTTCAAAGAGGAGCTGGGGGAGGCTCCAGCCAAACACTCTTGGAAATCCCATCCAGCGCTTGATTTTTCCTTGACCCAAAGGCCAGTTCAGTCAGCTCTGCTTCCACAAAGGGGCTTTCAGGAGTGATTTCAGCCCTGGGTTCACATGGCAGCAGCATGTGAACTGCGGTAAATCTGGAGGACGATTCAGCCCTCCCAGGTTCTGATTTCTCTTCTGCAGATGCCTGGCTGGTATCGCTCTTGCTCTCTCCTCGTTGACTGTGGGGGAGCTTAGGGCAATGGGATTCCTAATTAGGTACCTTGGCTTGGTGGGGTGAACTCCCGCAGTGGGACAGGAGGATTTGGGGTGTCTTCACAAAACCTTTGGCTTTGCTGCGTGTCAGTCATGAGAACAAGGTGGGCTATGCGTCTGGAAAATTTTTACAGCATCTCTGCAACCCATGGCATGAGCTGTGACTTCGTCCACAGAGAAGTATTTGTATTTCTCCTGTTGTGACATTACAGCTATTTCTATATCACTGTAGTTAAAAAGCTCTGCCAGGTAGAAAAATCGTACATTTCCATAATTTCCACAAACTAATTTCCTTTTACCATCACTTAGATTTGTCAATATGGAGTTGTCACCTACAAAGGACTCATTCCTATCTCTGCCACTGGCTTCTTCTCTGAGCCCAGACCACTTCCTCCCTCTGTGCCCCAGCTTCCACCCCGCTGAAGGGGAGCACAAAGCTCACAAGTGGGTCAAGTGACATCAATTTGTCGTTTAACTCCCTCCTTCTTGCCGTTGCCACAGAAGTGATGTGTGAGTGTGAGGGTGTGATTTGCTGCGACCCCAAAACTGCCTGAAAAAATGATGAATGCAAAAATTGTATCTACCACCGTTTGCTTGTGCGTCTCAAGGGGCATCTTAAGCACAACCCTTTTGAGCTCTCACACACACATATATACCTTCTTTTTTTTTCCTTAAACTTTGCCATGGCTGGAAATCCAATATTGTTACCGTTTCAGAACATATACTTGGTTTGTACTTTCTCAGCTCCTTCCCAATTTCTGTGAGGAATCTGGCACACCAATGGCCATGGAAAACCAGGTTAGCACACAGTAGAGGCTTTCATGGACACTAATCTTGATGACAAAATTATTCGAACAAACACTTCTTGTGTCACCAATATATATTATGTAAAACCTTGTGACTTTGATTATGTGTCTATAATACAGATTAGTCTGTTTGGGTGTTTGGTGCTGACCTCCAATAAGCTCCTAAAGTATTAGCAAGAATTTGCAAGTGACAGGCAGGCAGAGGTGCTGTGCTGCCTAATCCCATTCTCCAAACTCTGACTATGTATGTCTGAACAGTTTTTGTTGCTTTCCTTAAGGCACCAGGTTATTCCTTTCTCTCCCCCCTCCCAACGCCCCTTGTTCTTATCTCCACTGCTCTGATGTATCCCAAACCTTGGAAGATTTAGCTAACCTTATGGCATGGAGCCAGGAAGACAGCGAGAACAAATTTAGAATAGGGGGCAGAGAATGTACCAGCTGGGAGGTGATGCTGTCAATCTTCATGGAGACTTCTTTAGTTACAGCTTTGCTAATTACTCTGATGAATTGTATGGAGTCCGGTTGAAAGCCCATCCAAGTCAATGGAGAGTTTCTAATTGACTGGCCATGTCTCAGGACCATGAAGAATACACAGGGCACAGCCCCTGTGTGTAACCGGGTAGGATTTGTCTCTGTGGCTTTCTCCTTGATGGCCATAACATAACCTGAGGAGAATCTAGACACCTTGATCTGGTCTCCTGCATGGGACCAGCTTCTTCTAAAAAAGAATGCCCTGCAGAAACAGGCATAGACTTTGTCTCAGCAGAACAATTGCTTTCTTAGGAATGCAGGTGAACCATCTCCATCATCTTAACAGCATGTGCACATTCCACAGGAGTCAGCTCCTGTGGGAGATGAACTGGGACAAGAACCACAGAAGCCTTTTGGCTCCAAACTGCTAGGTGGGACATGGGCCTGTGCAGGATTTGGGAAGCTACATACATTTGCCCCGTGTCCCCTAGATGAGCCTGTTTCATGTCTTGGGACAGCAAAGTGAAGGACTGCAGACACAGGTAGAGAGGAATGCAGGCAGACATCTGGAGAAAAAGGAAAGACATCTGCTTGGGTTTCTGGGTTAGGACATCTCTTAGCTCAAAGGGCTCCTGCCTGAGGACCCTGCCCACAACCGCAACACAAGCAACAACAACTCTCAGGGGAGAAGTTTGGATCCTCAGCGCTGCGGCTCAGCCTTGTCATTACTTGAAACCAAACTGGCTTTAGACGCTAATCCACTGAACAATTTCCAGTTGTTGTCAAAATCTATTGGACTTCTTAATCACCAACCCCTGAGCTGATGTACCAACCCCCTCAGTTTCTAGCTCTGTCATTTGTTTGTTCAGGGGTTATTTATTTGTCCTACAAATAAGTACAATGTTAAATTCAGAAATGGAAAGGAAAATGAGCTGTGCACCGTGCCTGATTTCTACGGGGAGCTGGCTGTCTGGGCTGATCCTTCCCCTCCGGGTAACCATCCCCCAAAGATCAATGCCATTTGCCAACCCCCATCAGATGTCACTCCGTGCTGCAGGTGTGTACATCCCTGTGCTCAAACCACCTGAAAACTTCTCAGCTGCCCTCAAGCCCCTGTGGGGTGCTGAACAGCCCATGGTTGCACTGCGATTCAGGGATGCTCTAGGTGGCTGAGACCTGTCCTAAATCCCAGCCCACCATCAGCCTTGCTGCTCAGCGATTTGGTCGCAAAAACCACAATTTAAGGTCAAAAGAAAGGCGGTCAGTGAGTTCCCTGCAACTTTGCAATTCAATGGAAGGATTTCTTTATCTCCTCCAGAATAGAGAAGTTGAAGGTAGGGCCCCAGCCACCCTGTCTCAGGTGCTCCTCTTCCTGACACCAGACAGCTGGAAATTATTGGGTTGAAAGCTCGTTCCCTTGGGCTCCTCTGACAGTAAGTAGAACACAATAGGCATCTCCAGAGGATGATTTGCCTGTGCTATTCTTAGGCACCTGCCCCGGGATGAGCTGAATCAGCCCCTGTGCTGCATGTTTCTTCCCATGGGCACAAAGAGAGCGTTGGGTGTCATAGGCTCAGACTTGATAACACGGAGCTTCAAATTTAACCTAATTCACCTACAAACTCTCACATGGGGATTTCCATGGGGCCAGCACAAAATCTGGTATAATAGAAACTGCTTCTCCCACGTGACTTTGACTTCTCCTTCTGAGACTATCTCCCCCACATCCAAACACTCAGTGAAAGGCCCAAAGGAAGCAGCGTACATTAGTTTAAATCTAGGTGAATATTGAGCTCAATGTATAATTCATTCTATCTTTATTCTCCACCAGTCCTGCCATATTCCTGAGCCTTAGCGCCATAATAGCTTTAAATCTCTTGCTCTCTGCATGTGTGCGCATATGAAGTACTATGTTTAAGGTTTCTGGCTATCCCCAAATCTTACTTCTAATACCCTTACACAAATGCAGGGCTGGTTGAAATTGCCAGTAAACGATATTTTGTGGGCTAGGTGGGGACTGGGCGTTTCAAACACAATTGTACAACTGTACAACTGGGAATTAAGCCTTTAAAAAGATGGTTAATAATAATTTTAAATGGCTAAGAACATGGTCAGGGGAGTTGGGGAATGAAACCTGAAATACAAAAGGAGTGAAAAACTTCATGAGCCTTAAAAAATAAACCAAACAAAACCCCCTCCAGAACCCCAGAAGCAAAGACCAAAGAGACAGACCACGGTTTCTCCAAAAAAGGAGAAAAGAACCAATCCAGAGGCTCAGTCGCAGCCAGAAGCTTGCGAAAAGACAGATATTAAAACTAAACCAATAAAATCTGGAAAACTTGCTCTGAGGACAAAGAACGGCCCAACTCTCCCTTGTGGTTACTCAGAGCAGCAGCAGGATGGCCAAGCCAAGCGCTGTCTCTGGCATGTCCCTAGTGTTAGCCACTGATGCCTGCAAGCTTTTGGGGCTGGTGGATACAGTCCCCACTCTGGGTAAAGGCACAGGGTACACCATGTAACAGGGTAACACCATGCACCTGTAAATCACAAAAAACCAAAGCCCAAACCCCAAAATATCACAGATCTGGGCTCCACACACCAACACTCCTGCTGCGGCTCAGCGTGTTCCTGCTGAAGGCCAAGGACATTTAGCAGCCATGTTTGGGAGGCAAAGTGACTGCTGACTTTTGTGCAGCCGAGCCACGGGCAGGCAGCTGTGGGTGCGATTCCCAGCAGCTTCCAAAGGTGATGGCCAGCCCTCGGCCTCCTGCCTTCCTTGCATCCGGACCTGCACAGCCCCTGCTGATCTCGGCAGGGAGAGGTGGGCACGTGTGCCCCACACAGGTACAGGCACGTGGGGGCTCGCCAAGCGTGGGCACAGACCCAGCTGCCATATGGCAAAGGGGAGGGAAGGAGCAGGGGAAAAAAGCCTGTTTGTGGCTTTTCCCGAGGTTTGGTGTGCACAAATCCAGTGCTGACAAACAGCAAGGGGGGCAGGCTGGCTTATGGCAGCCACAGGGAGTGAAGTGAACACAGCAGTCAAGTGAACTCGCTGCTAATCCTCTTCTACATGGTCTTTCTTGCGGGAGACAAATCTTATGACTCTGGGGAGATGTATGTTGTGTAACCAAGCAATGGTGAACCCGAGCTGCATTTAACAGGGCTTGGCACGGGCAGGAGAGAGTAGGGTACTCATCCCCAGAGAGCGTCAGAGAGACCGTCCCAGAGCATCGCCCGCCGGCTGTGAGTCTTTAAAAGCCCTGGAGTGGCCTTGGGAGAAGAGCTGAAGGAAAGGGGGGGAGGGAGCTGGGGAGAGGGGAAAGAAAAGAAATAAAGAAAATAAAAAACCCCAAACCCTAAAGGAATCAGCTCACTGCCCAGGGCTGCCCTGCGCTTGTTGCTGAAGCATTGTCCGATGTCCCTTTGCAGTGCGCGGAGCTTTGAACTCCGAAAGATCAAAGCCATGTGGAGGCACTGTGGAAGCACCCCAACAAATTTAAAGGCATTTGACAGTTCCAGCAAAAAGCGCCAAGCTGGGCTGCAGGCTCCTCTTGCTGTTCCACCGTGACATCTAGTGGCACTCTGCAGGGCTACTGAGGAACCGGGGCCGGCACTTCCTGCGCTCATCTCCCCCGCCCGTGCAACCTTGGAAAAGGCTGGTTTGACACTTGATCCCCTGGATTTTTCTAGGTTTAGTAAATTGGGATTTAAAGCTTTTGGAGTGTGCAAGCTCTAGGAGCATGATGCTTCCTTAGAGCGTATCACCACGTCTGTGTGACGTGTCTTTGCTTTACAACTTTATGCCACAGATGATGAAAGTAGACAACGGGGGTCGTGGGTTAAAAAGTGTGACCAGTTCAAGAGAAACTGGGAACTACTGGAGAGAGTCCAGCACAGGACTACAAAGATGATTAAGGGACTGGAGCATCTCCCTTATGAGGAAAAGCTCAAAGAGCTGGATCTCTTTAGCCTGGAGAAGAGAAGGCTGAGGGGACACCTCATCTGTGTTTACAAGTACCTAAAGGGTGGGTTGAAGGAGGATGGAGCCAGACTCTTTTCAGTGGTTCCCAGTGACAGGACAAGGGGCAATGGGTACAAGCTGGAACACATGAGGTTCCATTCAAATACGAGGAAAAACTTCTTTGGGGTATGGGTGCCAGAGCCCTAGCAGAGGCTGCCAAGGGAGGTCATGGAGTCCCCTTCCCTGGAGGTTTTCAAGCCCCACCTGGATGCAGCCCTGAGTGATGTGCTCTGGGCACTCCTGCTTTAGCAGGGGAGTGGGACTGGGGGATCTCTAGAGCTCCCTTCCAACTCGGAAATTCTGTGATTCTGTGATATAAGACAGCTTTTACTGAAAAGAGAAGCATATGAAAATTAAAAGGTCTAGGTGACAGCAGTGGCCAGCTGAAGGCTGGTCATCCAGGTCCTTGAGGTCTGGATTTGCATTTGTCACTGAGTGAATCTTGTTTGCAAACCATTCTCCAACCCAGTTGTTTCCCATCAAGTTGGCTGTGTCTTTTGGTAGGAGCCGGGCACAATTTTTGCTCAGCTTGTTGCCACTTCTTGTATGAGATTAATGGTGTGTGACCTGGTGTTTAAGAAAAAATGTCACTGAGTCACCGTGTGACCTTTGTCATGGTTTGTGCCTCTCCCTCCTGCCCTCCTGAGGGTGGCTGGCAGGGATGTGGCAGGAATGCAGCTTGTGAGGGCTCTAGAGAACAAGTCCTAGGAGAAGAGCGTGAGAACTGGGCATGTTTAGTCTGGAGGAGGCTGAGGGGAGACCTCATTGCTCTCCACAGCTACCTGAAAGGAGGTTGTAGAGAAGACGGGTGTTGGCCTCTTCTCCCAAGAGAATAATGACAGGACAAGAGGACACGGTCTGGGTTGCGGCAGGGGAGGTTTAGACTGGATATTAGGAAGAAATACGTCACTGAAAGAGTGGTCAGGCACTGGAAGGGCCTGCCCAGGGAGGTGATGGAGTCACTGTCCTTGGAGATATTTAAGGCACGTGTAGCTGTGGCACTTCAGGGCATGCTCTGGTGGCTGAGACTGTAGGGAGTGGGTTGTGATTTTGTGTATGGTTGGACTTGGTGATCTTGGAATGGGCTGCCCAGGGAAGTGGCTGAGGCACCAGCCCTGGAGGTATCCAAAGGACGGGCTGACACAGTGCTTGGTGACATGGTTTAGTGATGGGTTGTTGTTTTTTATCAAGAGTTAGGTGGATGGTTAGACTAAACAATCTCAAAGGTCCCTTCCAACCCAGACAGTTCTATGAATCTCAGAGGTCCTTTCCAACCATAACAATTCCATGATTCTGTGAAGGTCTGGTCTGTGAGCCCCAGCCTCTCCCGGCTCATTAAAAGGAGGATGATTGGCAGAACCCCGAGCCCTAAATTAAACAACAGGTTAAAAATAATGCCAAGAATTAGAAAAGTAAGCAATAAGAGATGTAATGAAAAAAAAACACAAACCAAACCAACCACAACCCAGCTTCGTGCAAGTTTCTCATTTCTGGCAGACACTGATGCCAAAATGAGTTAAAAAGGGATGCCCAACATGGGCTGCGGTGATTTAATGTGGGGCCAGAGGAGTGGGGCTTGGAACTGGGGATCTGGGGCTGGAAATTGGGAACAGGGGGTGCCTGGGGAAAGGCTGGCGTGTGTGTGTGTGAGGGGGTGAGTTTCACTCCCAGCCCATGGTTCTTGAAGTAGGCCTGGGGGTACCCACCTGGGCCACGGCAGCCTCACAGCTCCAAGGCAGGGTGCGGGCAGTGGCACAGCTGGTTAGGATCGCCCCGAAGCAGCAGAGCCAGTTCGCTGTGCTTTTGCCAGGCAGGCCATTCTGAATGGTGGCTTTCTCCTTCTGCCCCAGGAGCCGTCTCCCCTCACGCCTCTGCCCGGAGCTCAGACGGGTGAGGGTGGGAAGAGGCTATCATAGGAGACGCTTCGGTTTCCTATGAGGAGAAGAGAGGCCCTGCCTCACCCCAGCGCTGGAAGGTCCATTCCCTTCCAGGCCGGTTTGCCCTCGGGCNGTCGGCCACCGTCCCCGCGGCGGCGATGAGCGGCGCAGCGGAGTCGCGGGAGCTGGAGGAGCGGCTGCGGGAGGCGGCGGCCCTAGGAGACGTGGAGGAGGTGCGGCGGCTGCTGGGCCAGGGGGCGGACATCAACTCCCGCAACGAGATCAACGGCTGGTGAGAGACGGTTGGGCCGGGGTCCCCCTGGCGCGGCGGGGAGGTACCGGTCTCCTCCAGTAGGTGGGCCGGGCTGGGTGCCTGGGAGCAAACCCGGGGCGAAGGGGAGAGCTGACGGGCTAGAGCGGCCGGCGCTGCCCTTGCGTGGAGTGGGGTGGTTTGGGCAGACATGGCCGGGGCTCCCCACAGGGAGGGTGGACGCTGCTTGCAGGACCGCAGCTCTTCAGTTGAGTGTTCCTATGGATGAAAAAGGAAATGCTAATCTCGGAAAGCTTTGAGATTTACCGCTAAAGAGGATCATAATAAAAGGAGGCCACCCTCCCTCCACCCATCACTGCGTGGTTGCTCGAGCTCTAAAGTTGTCCATGGCCATTTAGGCAGCTCTGGGACAGCAGCTCTTCACCCTCTCATATGGTAAAAGAGCCTCTTACCCCGCAGAACTTAGAGTTGTGACTTATAAAGATGCAGTGAAGGAAACTTTATTCGGGGCTGTTGTCACTGGACAGGGGCAGGCGAGGAGGAGCAAGGGCGGTGGGGGGCTGAGAGCACAACCCACCCTCTGCTTCCCTCCCACAGGACCTGCCTGCACTGGGCCTGCAAGAGGAACCAGGTGCAGGTGGTCTCCTGCCTGCTGGGTGCCGGGGCGGACAAGCACATCCTCACCGCCAAGGGAGAGCTGGCTGTGCAGTTAACTTCCAAACCAGACATCCGGAAGATTTTGGGAGGTACCGTCCTCAAAGTTCCCTAGAGTCCTTGGTCTGAAAGACTAAAGCATATCTAGTGCTTTTATCTGAGGCAGCGGATGGGCAAAACTTTGGCCAGGACTATTGTATTTGATTAGATAGCTCTGATTTATAACTATAATTCACACTCAGGCAAAGAGACTTTGGAATTCTAGGTAGGAAGGTCTATTGTTCTGAGCTGTGTCAGCAAGGGATTGAAGAGGTGTATGCTTTGGGAATGGAGCTGCTGCTGCAGTCCTATTTGCTGGTGTTAAGCAGTAACTATTTCTGAGCATTTTGCTACACGGTGACTTGCAGGATGATACATTTTGGTCCCCTAATTCTGTCACCTTACACTTTCCCTGTAGGTGTTGTGCTGGTGGTGCACCATGTTCCTGAAGAATACCAGTACCAGTGTCCATCAGCTTCTAGGTGCTGTGCTCCAGAGTAGACTTTTTATGTGCTTCCCCGTTGGAAATGTTCGTTTTATGTTCTGCTAATTGCACTTAAATGGCTCTCTAGAGTGCCGTGCTCTTACAACATGATTAATAAATGAAGTTGCAGCCAAATCACGACTGAGCTTACAACAGTCAGAACTGAAGGATTGGCATGTTCTTTGCACGAGTTTGTGTTTTCTTTTGGGCAAGGTGCTCATCTCTTGGACTCGGTTCATGGCAAATGACTTCTGTTTTTAACATCTAAACCATCAAGTAGGTGTGAATTAAGTCTGTTCAGGGTTTTTCTGTCTGTTAAGCTTTTATGTGTTTCCTGGGGAATAACTACACATCACCAGTAGTGCTATTGAGCAGACCTTTCTGAGCTGCTTTGCCATGAGTATTAGTCCCCTGTAATCCTCAGTTAGGCAAGAACGTTGTTTACTGCAGCACTTTCAAGCAAGGGAAGAGTTGGCCTGGGTGTTGTTATCAAAGAGGATCTTACCTGAGGAAATACTCAGTTTAATTTTTTTGCATAAGTCATAATAAACTGTTTACAGCAGTGTTATGAAAAGCATTACAAACTATTTCACTAAGAACCACTGGTCAGTCTGTTCCTCTGAACAACACTGTCAGAAATGACTTGTCTTTCAACAGGTTGTTGGGTTTTTTTCCAAATTTGCTTTTAAAAAACACAATACGTTGTAGAAATGTATAGATTTTTCTTTCAAGTTACAGCCCTCTGGGTGTTACGTGCTTGTGGTGCATTAGTATGACATTTGATTACCTCACAACGTGATGCAGTTTTAAGACACAAGAGGAAAAACTAATTATAATCAAAATGAGAAAGATTTATCCAATAACATGGTGGGTTCTTTTTCTTCCTCCATCCCCTACCCCGTGTTTTTGAACATCATGAATAGAGGAAGAACCTGAATGTCAAGGAGTGAAGGATTTAAATTTGCCAATTGTTGCAAACTACTTGGCCAACCCATTGTTCCCTGATGTTTCCACTGAAGACAGCAGCATCCCAGGCAGCTTGGAAGAATCCCAGACTGAAAGCACTTCTGTCTCCTCTGCTTCCCCACGCCAGACCAGTCCTTGTTCCTCGGCGGCTCAGGCTGAAAACATATACACCCCCACCTCATGCAACAGCGAAGACCATTTCCCTGCCTCGGAGGCAGCGGCGGAGCCGCCTGCCCCGACACCAGCTCTCCTGGCACCAACATGCGCCGAGGCCGGAGCCCCCAGCGGCCCTGTTTGCAAACCGGCCCAGACCCACAGAGCTGGGCTCTGCTCACCCACCTCACCCCCCCAGAGCGACTCGCCCACCGGGCCCGCACCGGCCTTTCAGCCCCTTTTCTTTACTGGAACCTTCCCATATAACATGCAAGGTAACAAAGGGGGATTCCCCATTCTTCTCTCTGTTCCACCTTTCTGGTACTGGGTGAAGATGAAGTTAAATCATTCCACTTCCACGCTTGTAGAGGCAGAGATGTTAAATTCTTTGGCCAAAAGTACCCAGAACTCCCCCCCCTTTTTTTCCTGCTCTGCTATGTAAAATAACTGTTATACTCGATTTTACACATGGTAATACTTTGCAAACTGATGGACTGCTCACTCCAAGCAACATAAAAATTCCCATTTTGCACTGTATTATACAGCACCCAGTGCATCTCAGGTTGTTTGGCAAGAGCTTGACTTTGTGACTGCATGGGCTGCATTTTTAAGGCTGTGAAGGTAGCTCCCCTGTGTATTTCTTGCTGTTCAAATGGAAGCTTTCCATTTACGGCACAGCAGTTCTCAGCGAGGTAATAAGTATTGTATTATACACCTGCATTCAAAAGATAAATACTTTAGTGCTAGGTTTGGGTTGGTTTGGTGTGGGTTTTTTTGAGGTAAAAAGTCCTTTAATTTTTTTTGTTTGTTTGTTTTCAATCAGAACTTGTGCTTAAGGTGAGGGTCCAGAACCTCAGAGACAATGACTTCATTGAAATTGAGCTGGACAGACAAGAACTGACCTACCAGGATCTGCTCAGAGTGAGCTGCTGTGAACTGGGTGTTAATCCAGAACACGTAGAGAAGATCAGGAAATTGCCCAATACACTGGTAAGAAAGGTAAGAATTGCAATCCAAGCTTAGTTTGACTTTGTGGACCATTAGAGAATATATTTCTGGAAAATGATCAGTGAAACAGGGATGGCTTTGTGTTAAAAAAACAAAACCAGATCTAAGCTCCCAAATTCCAAAGGATATTGGACCTTCCTTAAACCTTCATCATAACTTACTGAAAAATACTCTTGTCAAACAGGCAGTTATTTCAGCTCCTAAAGGGCCTGAAACTATTACAGCTTGACTTTTGAAAAAAATGTATCAGAAACTGCATTAGTGTGCTTTTAACGTAATTGCCATGTACTGCCTCGCCGTTTGCTTGCCTAAAAAGAACAAATAGTAAGGGGGAAAAAACCCACAAATTGGTGTGTGAATAATTTAAAGGTATGCCATTAACCCTCAAACACGCTCTTCTGTTCCAAAAATACTTGTTCTGGAAGTCTGTATATGAAGTACGTTTGGTTGTGGCTCTTACTTAAGCACAGTCACATCGCAACGAGTTTCAAGGAGAAAAAAAACCCAAACATGCTTTGAAGGAAAGTCTACTGGGAGGATCTTTATTTTCTTTCATTATTTACTCTTATCATCGGGTGTGACCCTTCCTGGAATTTTAGTTTTTACTTCCTTTATCAGTTATCATGGAGAATAACGAGCTACGATTAAGAGTAATGCGTAGTTCTCTGTGTTCTTTAAAAGGACAAGGATGTTGCCAGACTTCAGGACTTCCAAGAGCTGGAGTTAGTTCTTGTGAAAAGTGATAGCTCTCCTTTCGGAAATGCTGCATCAACTCTGACTGAGAGACCGTGCTACAACAGCAGAGCATCAAAACTGACTTACTGACTCTTCTAGAGGCATCTAGAGCGTGAAAGCCTGGTAATTATATGCTGCTGCCTTTGGAAGGCAGTGAATTAAGCATGTATAAAACCTTAAGTTATTGTTAGGGTTACTATTTTAACTGATAGTTTATCTTTTATATTTAATATCCACTTTGCTTTTATTTTTTTACTTGGTACTGTACTGAGATAAGGGATACCTCACTTGTCTACTAAAATCACATGCTTCCAGTGTATTCCAATGAAGTTTATCAGCTGTATTTGGGAACAGAGGGCAGGAAAGACTAAGTTATTGATCTGAAAAGCATGTTGAATACTCCCACTCTTTGTGCAAGTAAGAGTCCCAGAAAAGAGATCCAGGAAACTCTGTATGTCTGTGTGTGTATATCTTTTAAACTTGCTGATTAAGTTAAAAGTCAAAGTATGTTTGCCATAAAACGAACTCTAAAAATATGAGACTTCCTTAATCTCTTGACCCTTGATGAAGACTTCCCAGGACATCTGAGTAATGTATAGTCTTAGAATAGATCCAAGTAGTTAATGCTCTGAAGTGACAGGAGAAACATTTTCCCTGGGTTGAAAATAAGTGGACTAAGTGTGCACAGCTAAACGTTTCTTTCTTTCCCATATGGGAATATCATAAACTAATCCCTCCATCCCCCCCAAAAAATTACAGAAGCCTCTCTGTTAATTAAGGAGCTTTTATATCACAAAGCTAATTAAAGTAAGGACACTTTAAAAAAAAAAAAAAAAAAAGCCCTGATGTTTCGTGAGACAGGGAGAGAGTCACAAATCTGTGCCCATGGTTTTATTGATTTGTTTTTCTCCAACAATGTGAGGAGACTATACATTACTCATACCAGGAGTCAGTTCTGTTAAGTCAGGTAAGCTGGTTATAACCCCCCCTCCCAGACCAGTTACAGGCTGTGTGGTTAATGAATTTCTGCTGTGTGAGAAGCACAACAGTATACTCTTGAGGTATCACAACTGTGAGGAGCACACCATTGATTAGTTAGACTAAACTGAGAGCATACACCATTAGCAAATAAATCACCTGTAACTTTACAGATTGCACAGTCTACTGTCACTTTTACAGTGTCTGAAGTTTGAGCCAGGTGAATACTGAAAGGGCTGAATGCCTCCAGGTGCTTCCAACTGATTTTTTTTTGGGGGGAGAATGGGGCAAAAAAAACCCCAAACAGACTCTGGTTAAGCTACAGACTGCTTAACTTGCATTTATGCAAGTCCAAAATTAAAACATCCATCTGGGGTTTCATGAATGGCAAAATTAATCATTAAAACACCTTGGAGTCCCTCTCTTTCAGTCTGAACAAAGCATTTAAGTCACAGCGTTGCTGGAGTATTAATAGTCTGAAGCTTTTACTGTTGTGGTAGTCTGCAAAGTTATACCTTAGGAAGCTTTTTTTTTTTCCTTTTGTACCAAAAACTATGATGATCACCCTTGCACCAAAAACCTTAATCGGCTACTGGGGTGGGTGAGGGAGAGTTGGTATTTCTAGCCATGAGCTGCTTCTCCCCCTTCCCCCCCTCAATGTATTGATTTACTTTCCATCTCTGCTTTATTAAGCTATGTTAGAGCACAGTTTATGCACAGCCGATGTAGCGTGTGCTGTTGATCAGGACTGTAATGCTGACATTCAGACCTGAACCAGTACAATCAGGATGTTTTGGTAGGAGGCTACCACCCTGCCTTATCTCCTGCATCACAGCCCCTTTAGCCTTGACATGGCTCCTCCAGGCAGGTCAGTAAAGGCACTGCATATAGACTATAGAAACCCCTTCTGCCAACAGAAGAGACTCCAGGCTCTGGGCTTAGGATTTTGCCAAGCTGCTCTAGGCTTAAAAACGCCGCTTAGTGCATTCAAAATAATTACCATCCTTTCCCACTTGCTCTGTATTCATCTCAGCACCCGAACTCTGCTAACTCCCCTGTCTCAGCCCTGGCCCTCTCCTTCCAGGAGCTGGGCTCCTTCAAAGGCCGATTCAACTCCAGGAAGCTCAAGACTGTGACACAGGATGAAGTAGAATTTCCTAACTGCAGCTCCTGCTTTGTTTCTTTTGTAGGACAGGAAAGGAGTTTTTATTTTAACAAACCTGTATTTATTTTTACAGCTTAGCTTGGAAGCTCGTTCAGATTATGTGCAATAACTGTATGAAAAACAGTAGTACTTCAGTAGCTCAAAATGAAGAGTATCTAATTTCTTTTCAGTTCCTTTCTTTAGGAAATTGGTGTAAAGACTGCCTCCACTAATTATTGAGCATTCAGCTATAGGAGCAGCTGATTAAAAAGCTTTATTTGGTCTGGTTTCCACAAAGAATAACAGTTAATGTCATAACACTACAACTTTAATCGTGATCTAACTGTAACAATAAGTCTATGCATTCAGAGAAATATTTTTGTATGTTTTATGCAGTTTGATAAACTCCAAGGCACACTAGTTTCATTAACTGAGTTTTGTTGTTTTGTTTCTTTTTTCTCCTGCTAACAATAAACTGTTGGTGTAGTAACTGAAACTAAGTTTACAAAACTTACTGTTCTTCCAAGGACAACTTTGGTTTGCACTATAAACTTGTACTGAACTGACATTGCTATTCTTCACTTCTATTAAAGTATCAGTTATTTCAAGTACTTACATCTTGTCCTTTTTCACGGGGGCAGGGATGGTACATGGCACTCTGGAGTGGACAGGAGACTTAAACATTAAAAATGTGCTGTTCCATGATTTTTCAAAGTTGTGTAAGAATTTTAAGAAAAGACTTAGGCTGCCAAAACCAGTATGGAGAAAGCAAAGAGGAGGTACTTACTTCAGTAAATGACTTTTTGCATAGCATGCTGAGAAAATCTGAGCTCTGAGAAAGACACTTCATACAGATTACTCTCGTGGAGATGCTGTGTTACAGTCAAATCTGCAGGTAGTTACTAAAAAGGCATCAGGTTTCCTATGCTCTGAAAGATAAAATTTTTCCTACATCTTCAATACACTAGAGAAAGACTTCACTATCAGACGTGTCAGAATCTGAATCCCAGCCCCATTTACTACAAGTAAATTATAAGATAAGGAAGGGAAATGCTAGTCCTGCAATAAAAATGCACAAGACAACCATTTTAGCTGCTGAAAGAAGTCGCACGAGGCAGCAGGTGAATCGTGTCTCTCATACAAGTTTCAAAAGAAACTGGTGTTTATGCAATACCCATAATTAGAACTTAGCTGTAATATTACCTCCTCCCACTTGCACTAATTTTTCTTAAGTTTTTCAAGAACCACCCCACTACCCAGTCTCAGTGCCCTGTATGATATGGGGATAGGGTTGTCTGCTTTAAGAAGATAAAAGTCTGCAGGGGGCAGCCCTCCTTTATCCAAAAAACCAGCCCTTGTTTCAGCAGAGGGACAAAACACTTGGGTCCTATCACATGTGCACTTCCACAAACAGACCACACAAGCAAGTTACAATAGTGCTCTGTCCGTGTACGGCTTCAGCTTTGTTCTCGAGTCCCGAAGGCTCATCTGAAGGATAAAGACACAGCACCCAAGTGCACTTTACTGGCTCTCCTGCTGACCAGGACCCTCTATGGTTCTTTCTTTCCCAACAACTACACTTCCTCGCACTGTAGATTCACAGAAAAGCACAAGGGATGTACTTCTCCTTTGTGTCCTTTCAATATGCAGACTGTGCTCGTCTGACAACAGCATACAGCTATTAATTAACATTCCACCAACAGTGCAAATACAAAGGCAGTATGATGGCCAATCTCAGCAGTGCCATCTTTCTGACAACGCTGTAAAAAGTCTATAAAGGCTTAGGGCCTACATTTTTATTGTGAGATTTCTGCAATGTCTTAAAAAACTGCAGCATGAGCCATGCGTTTTAGGCGACACAGAACCCAGCTGCCACCTAACTGCTGAAAGAGGAAGCCTGAAATGAAATACTACCTGATAGCAACAAAACCCCCACAAACGCCACAGAATAACTAAGCATCCAAATTAATGGACTGAGCTTGAAGACATGAGTAGATTTATTAGGAAAGAAACTTATTTAATATTAAACGTTCAATGACAGAGACAATCAAATTTGTAACAGAAATTCAAAGATACTTTATTTCCATTTCTCGTATATCAAGAAGCTAGGAATAGCTTAGTTGTAAAAATGGGATTCGTTTTAGTTTGATTCACACAAATACTAAACATTTATTCTTGTGTTTTAAAGTCCAAGAATGAAACTTGCAATTAAACACTGAGCAAGCCATGTGTTCAGGTTATGTTGGTTTCTTATCTTAAAAAGTCTTAAAGAAAAAAAGGATACAGGACTTATATTCTCAGTAGCATATGTGCTATTATCAACACATCTTTCTGAACTCTGGGAGGAAATACCAGTCCTGAATTAAATTTTAGAAAATAAAAAAAAAAAATTCTAACTCAACTTTATATTTTTCTACGCCACTACAGCTTTCTTTCACCTCATTTTAAAGCAGATCTTCAGTTTAAGCTGTCTTCCGCCGTCTTCGCAGAATCTTCATGTAGTAGTCCTATAATGCAAAATTTTGGGAAAACAGACAATTAGACAGCATTAAGAGCACTTAGTTCACCATTCCTATACATTGGCCCAGTTGTTAGCTGTCATCTTAACTCTACAAAAATGCCAACATTGAACGTGACTGGCTTTAGAAGCAATAACGTAGCATTAATTGTTTAATAATCAACATTAAGTGTTTAAGAGTTCCTAGCATAAATAATGAAAACTACAGTAACAATTTATGGTGGAAGAAGCTCATTTATCAGCTGTACTCTCCATTGTTAGTTCCTTACTTCAGGTATACAACTAAAAACCTTCTGTAAGAGTAAGAAAGCTATGTCAAGAGCAGGGAAAAAACTCATGAGTTTTCCTTTTAATACAGTATTTGTATTTTCTATTGTTTAGCTCTTTTATTTCCAACAAAGTTTCTCAGCATACATTCTCGCCATGAACATTGCAATCATTTGGTGGCATCTGCCTTTGCATTTACATTTGCCTTAGAAACCTGTTATCAGCCATTCCACCTCTGTGTACTATGGCTGACTGCAAAGTCTCCTACACCGTAGGAAATATTAAGCACATACCTCTTAAAGACTTGAATTGCATTGAAAGTAACAAGGCGATTATTATGTAGTGTTTATTGCATTTTAAACTCTTTAAAGATATCTAATTCTGGGCAGCACTGCATCCCTACATACAGTTGAAAGAAAATTCCAGTCTGTTAACATCAGATTAACAGTAGTCACACAATACACAAAAAAAAGTCCTTTTCACTATCTTGAAAATCAAAAACACAACAGTAAGCTTAAAGATTACAGGCAACAGCATTCAAACATGGATGTGGGTAGAGAAAGGAGTACCTGGCATGAGTACCTGCTTAGTTTGACTGAATCCTTGATTTTTAATTTGGCTTTTCATGGGCCGCTCACAACACCAACGCTGTGTGAGGTATGGTAGTCAGCTGCAATAATTCATAAACCCTACACTTCCATCAATCCAATGCTACTGGCTCTCGAGTTACAGAACAAACTGCATTAGAATGCAAGGCAATAAAGCAAAAAAACTAGAAACATCCTTGACAAAGAAATACTAGCAGTTTATATGAAAACAAAGTAGTCCAACATGTGCCTCAAATATTAAGTATTAAAGCAAAAGTTTCTGCTGATGTACCAACACAATATGGACTTAAATACAAAAACAGTTCAACTTTAAAAAAAAAAACAAAAAAACCGATAACAAAATCCCTAAAAATAAAAAAAAGATAATTAATTTTTCTACGGTGGCTATATTAACAAATATGTCCCAAAGAGGCACACTAATGGGGGCACGAGTCTGCTACAAAATAGCTGAGACAAAACAATGTACCTCAAAATGTTTTGCAGGACTACACTGTCTTTTCCTTCAGAAGGTGCTTTAGTATGTCTTCTTACTTGGCTTAGTTCCATCTTCATCTGTGCATACTTACGCTGCACTGTTAAACAGTAACAAAAAGCCCTAATCAAAGTTTGAAATAATGCACTTACCTCTGTCTGATCTGAGGTCATATCAGATCAGTTTTAATTGGACTGAGTGTCACCTTCAGATTTAATGTCTTCACTGGTCCCATTGACCTCATTCTTAGTATCACTCTCCTTCGAGTCTGTATTTGTGTCTTCACTCTGTTTTTCTCGACTACTGGACTTCATACTACTTTTTTTATCATCAGATCCCCTCTTTTCTGCCATGAAAGAAGACATTGACCATGGATTTCAAAGTAAAAACAAACATTGCACATGTGAGATATATATTGCGTACAAAATGGGATAATTACTTTCTATGGCAATAACAGTAATACTCAAAGATTTAACAGAAATAGGCTTCAAGCTACCATGCTGGAATGGAGAGGGTACAAAAAAAGGTCAAAGGGGACAGTACAGGGTGGGGAAAAGAGGAGAAAGGACAGACCTCCTAACAGAGGCAGCTCCTCAGTTGTCTGTTGAGATACACAAAGGGGGGGTTAAAGAGGCAGTCAAGAAGTTAGGCAAACGTGTAATTATGGTGCACAGCTTCCTTACTTATCCTGGGGCTCTCTTTGACCCCAAGGTTTAAGTTACGAGTGTATGGCCTTCTTTGGCTTACAATTCTCATTAAATACAGTTCTGGGAAAGAGTATTAGAAAAGCATAATGGGACAATGCATCAGTACATTATCAAATAAATCGATACCTGCCAATTAAAAAAACTAGCAATCCCAAACAATCAAATACTTGGGTAAATAAACAACATTAAGCACTGCTGGCTTTGAAGGTGGGGACCACCGTGACAATCAAAATCAACTTTACTGTACAGTATGTCACAGAAGCTGCAGAGTTGTCAGCATTATTTGTTCTCGATTTTATAAAAGTGGCCGTCATTTATAATCATCAAAAAGGCTCAGGGAGACAGTTTGGACAGATTCTATGATATATATAAAGATATATAATGCACTATTTTCCAAAGGCAAAGGAACAGCAAGATGGGAAGGACCCCACAATTTCATCATGAATTGGAAAACCGGCTGAAGATTTTGCTACACTGCTGCAAAACTTATCTTTTCCTCAATAAGCTTCAAAGAAGGAAGGAAGCCAGAAGTAAAAATATTTCTGTGGGATGAAAAACGTTGGGTATTAGAGGTGCGTGCCTCATCCATAAATTCAGTATTTGCAAATTTAATAAAAATATCAATTCTTTCCATATTATTTCACACCATAATATTCAACTTTTGATCAGTAAAGACACTTTAGAGAGAAAAAAAAAATATAAATCTGAAAAACCAACCTCTCGGATGTCATCATACAGAACAACATTCACGCTCTTTTTTTCTGATTATTCCCTGCTATCCGGGCAATTAAAATAACATAAATATATGCACATCCCCAACACAGGAGCACACAGATCAAACACTCTGAAAAAGCTGCTTTAAATACCGTTATCACCTAGGCTGGCATAACACACTTTTATATTCCAGAAGACAAAGTAGAAATTAAGCTTTAAAAGAGAAGCAACATCCCACAACTTCTTTGTTTTAAAAGAGACCACACCAAAGGGAGGGGGGAAAGTCCCCCGTCCCCCCCCAAGAAGTGAGGGCAACTGCCTAAGCAACGCTATGACTGAAGTTTCACCTGGAGCAGCACATCCCGGTGCACAGTGCTTGGAGAAAGCACGCAGCGATGCCAAAAATCTAACTGAAGAGCTAACAATTTTGTATCTGTCTGCCCTCGGTTTTGCAACTCCGCAGGTAGATTGCACTCTAACTAACCTTGTTAAAAAGTCTTCGTTTTGTGTCTTATAGGTATCTCCGATGCACACGTAGATCCACTGAGGAACAGTAGTCGTTTCCCCGCAGAGGACTAGTAGTCAGTCCAATAATCTTATCTTCTGTCCTATGTAGATACGGTAGATCTTAATAGCCCTATGGATGTGCAGTGTGCAGGGTTTTGTTCTGTCTTGTTTGTTGCTTGAATTTGGTAGGGAAGGATCATTTTGCTTAAGGTTAAAAAAACCTACTATTAAACTGTGTTATGAAAGATGAAACTCTTCTAAAAACTTTAATAATAAATTAGGTATAATAGCAAACCTCCAGTTTGCCAAGCAGAACTGAGAGAGTGTATTCAACAAATAGTCCAACAACTAAACTTCTTTCAACTCCTGGAGTATCTGCAAGCAGTTAAGTTCCTCCACTGTATTTTCAATCAGTAAGATTTCTCTTTTTAAAAGCACATACAATTATTTTGCTGTTGAAACTGCATATATTATTTCAGCTGTGATCTATTAGGTATAATCACATAATGCTGACTCTGCTTCCTGATTCAACACATGCACATTTTTCTGATTGAGTTTATGTGGGCAACTAAGATTTTGTGAGAATTCTTACCAAGATAATGTGAATGGTTTTACTGTTCGGAGAATGCAAAAGTCAGTCAAACATAATATCCAGTATTACTGAGGGTCTGGATGTTCTGACAGTATTTGCTGAGGTTTAATCACTGACACAAAAACACAATCACAAACGTAATTATTTTTATACAAGTATGTGAATCCAGATTAAGGAAGGTAAAGAGCCAAGTTAAAGTGCTCGAGGCACATTCCAGTCGTAACCCTTCATAAAATGAAAGTAACTCAGAATACATTTCCCTTTTCTTAAAAGGCAAAAACAAACCAACAACAAACCAAACCTATTTATTTCACCTATTCTGAAGCTGAAGATTAGTTGGGTTCTGCTGGTTTGCATTAAGCCAATGCTCAGCTGATGCTTACAGCTGTCAGGCTCCCTCCCTTTAGCAAATGCTGAACTCTGAACTTGAGTCAGAAATTAAGTGTCTCCATTTTTACATGTTTTTTTTTTCTTACAATCTTAAAGGTCACTGTACTCCACAGTATTTTAGTGAACAAGAAGCCAGAAGTTTTGAATTTAAAAAGTGTGGCATTAGTGTGTAACAGTAGGCAAGTCTCAGGCAACTGTGCCTTGTTTTTTTCCTGCTAAGATTCATGTTTATTACGCAGTTTGAGATTTCAAGATGAAAGGGTGCTACCGTGAATAGTTACAGCCAGGTCTTTGCTGCTTACTTTTATAACTGCAGATCAATGGTGGATATAAAGACAATTGGATTCTGAAGCCAATATTCCCAATGGAGCAGTAAATGCAATAAACTTCTACATTATTTCTTTTTGTGCAAAGAGTAGAGCAGGTAGCCAGCTACACACTTCAGACAAGTAGGCAGCTCTAGAGGTTCCTTTAACTAAATACCTACAATGCCACACTGCAAACAAACGGATGCAACGGCTGTTTACAGCTTCATCATAGAAACTCCATGCTTGTTTGTTGAAGACTATTGGTTTGGGCTTTTTTCTTTTTTAATTAAAGACTTTCCCAACAAAGGGAAAAACACAAACTTCTTCAGCATTACAGTCCTGCTCTAAGGCCTATTTGTTTTTCTACAAATGTTATGATTATATAGCCAAAAAAAACCCTAATTGATTTTCCCAGGTGGAATTTTCATCACAGCTCATAGCATCACCTCACTGTTCTCATTTCTGGAGGAAGAAAGTAGCAAGCAGCAAATAAATGGCCAGCAACAAAATCAGTCAAGTTAAAACTGAAAATATTGAGATGCTGAAGAAAGTTCACTAGCTCATCTGTTTATGGAAGGATTATGGAAAGAACTGAAAAGCCATTAAGCTCAGAAACAGATCAAATCTGAATAAATAAGAACACAGTTATTTATATGCCTAGATACACACAGAATACTGAATAGGACATTCTTGACTAAATACCAGAAATCTGTTTATAAAGTAGGCAAAAAAGGCACAGTACCAGGTAGGAATAAAGTAACAAATGGACAGAGAGAGGCTACAGTACTGAGTTTAAACACTATTCATCAGTTGCCCTGCCTAAGAGCAAGCAGAAAAAAAACACTTGCTTATAAAGGGCAAAGCAAAATGAGAGAAAAATCAACACTAGAGATACACTGTAGTATAAATCAGAAAAATTAAAAACGGTCTGAGGAAGTCAGGCAAGAAAAATACATGAAGCATTACCAACTTTCTGGGAACTAATCCACTGGATAAATATGGAAAAGTAAGGGTAGGCCTATGCAATCTGGAAACATGCACATAGCACCTTTCACTCCAGAGAACCTCACAAGTACCTTAGAAACATAACAGAACTGTTTAATCCATTACTGACAGCTTGAATAATGAAGTGGGGTGGGTGGCTGCTTCAGACTGGCCATTAGTCAGCAGCCCAGCAGAGCCACTAGTTTAAGCCAGAAGTCAGTATTACATTCCTCCAGAAGTTTCAAAAGACTTTGAAAGGGGGAAATTTAACAGCAACAGTGAATTAGTATCTTTTAACAGAACGTGAATCTGTAGTATTCTCTCTATAGCTCTTTTTAATCCTACTTAAAAGGTAAAACTTCTGAACACCAGCCTTTGATGAAGCAGTGAGTCACTATCAATGCTGTTGTACCTGGCATGTACTGTTAGGGAAGCGTTCCAAGGACTAATACTGACAAAGCAAATCTCACTTCATTTGGAAAAACAAAACAAACAAACAATAAAAACCCCCAAGAGGGAATGACATGGGGAAGAGCAGGAGATTGGGGAGAGGGCATGAAACTAATCTAGAGCATTACAGAAATTCTGCAAGATTTATCTTGGACTGCATTCATAGATTAGAAAAAAATATATAAAAGTGCTGTTAAAGGAAAACAAAGGAAACAAAAGTCTACAGAAGTAATAGATGGTACAGTGAAAACCCAGGTACCAATCTCCCACAGAACACGTACCAGCAGCTAACAGTAGGAACAGAAGGTATTCACTCTTATGAAAAGCTGATAACAGGCTTATGTTTTTCTAAAAGTAAACAGTAAACATCCCTTAAAAATACATCAAAATCCTTACACGCTTAATTTGCAGACAAAGTGGTAAGCTTTTAATAACTACTTTAACAGATAAAAAGGTGGACACTGGGGTGTACGCATGCATGCATGTGCATTAACAATAACTGGAACAAACAAAATGCTTCAAATTGCTTAACGGCACCATATACAGCTTAAAAAACCAAGTCATTTGATGCTAAAAAAAATTTCAGTCACTCACTGAAAGACTAAGAACTTTTGAGACTTTAGGGAAAGATTAGTTTCAGAACTTGATAGGAACTCAGTCTTCACACAGACATACCTTTTTCTTTTGACTTTCTGTCTTGTTCTCTCTCTCTGCTTTTGCTTCTGTGCTTGTAAGATTTCCGATCCCGGCTTTTTGATCGTCTCCTGTCCCTACTACGAGACCTATGTTTTCTTTCTGATCTATCATGACTCCTGCTTCTTCTTCGGTCACGACTCCTTAACGTTCAGAGAAAAATTCAAAAATTTAAGTGTCAGCTGGTATTTTCTAACTCAGAAGATACAATAGTAAACCAGTATAACCTTTAATACATTGATTTCTTTCTTTTCTTTTTTTTTTATACAGAAAATAAATACTAAGTAAAGTCTTATCATACTGTATATAAATATTTCTTAGTATGTAAGACCTGGCTTCATATTGCCTTCCTCATTTACTCAAACATTCCATCACACAGCTTAAAAACATCCACTGCTATAAATTAAAGACCAACTTAAGGCAAAAGTAAAACAAGATGCTTCTTTGGGAGCATTTGTCTGCTCAAAGCTCCCTCCTAAGGACCACTTCAACCACAACAGTGTCATTTACTTTCAAAACTGGAGAGAAGACAGTGATCATGCAGCATAACTTGCTTAGCCATAGCACTAGTAAAGCATGCTTTCACTTGGAGATAAGAATAGCAAAGCTCACAAATCAGTGATGTGACCCAGGCTGGCAGATCAAGTCCCCACAAGATTTTTACATTTTGGAAAGTTGCATGAAAATACTTAAAACATATGCATGCATACACACACACATACCTGCTTCGCCTTCTCTCTCTGCTTCTTGATCTTTTGTGGTCTCGTGAGCGGCTGCATCTTCTGTCAGATGTTCTGCTCGAATGTCTGCTCCGTGAACGACTCCTTTTACGTCTCTCTCTATCACGAGCCCTCTCTTTTTCCTTTTCTTCCTCTTCACGTCGTCTCTTCCTTTCCCGCTCTTCCCTTTCCCGTTCCCTCTCTTTCTCTCGCTCTTCTCGTTCTAGCTTTTCTTTTTTTAACCTCTCATCCCGGTCAGGTTCTTCTGTTCTTTTTCGTAATTTTTCCTTAAAAAAAGTTCACAGAAAGAGATGAAGATTACTCAAGCTAAATCATTCAGTGTAACTCAGTCCATACATTCTGAGCGAATAGAAACTTAAGCTTTTAAAATTTATCAGGTTTTTTTTCCAAATAAAGGCTGATCTACATAGAAGCTCTTTCTAAAATCCCTGAGACAGAAATCCTTTGTCTTGCAGAATTTTTTTCCTTGTCATTCTCTCAAGAGCAGAGGCCACACACCAGTTCTTTACATAGGCCACAAAAATTCCCAGCCTGGACATACCTCTTTGCCTATACCTTGTGTAATCACATATGACAAAGAACATCAGTACAAGCACAATGTTAAATGTGCAGTGGGATTCCACTTGATTTTTATATACCATCTTTGGAGCATTTCACCAACTTAAGGAAGTCCACTGGACAGCCTTTTGTTTGCTATAGGAGGCCTCCGAGCAATTTTTTATGATCAATAACTGAAGAGATGCTTACTTTTAAGTCTTCTACAGTAGCTTTTATTTTGGCATAACCCATGTGCTGCTTTCCCATCAAGTGGTCATCTACCCTGGACTGTGCATCTCCTACAATTAAAAAGGCTCCACAAACTTCACAAACTTCCATTTGTTTTTCTTGGGCTGCAAAGCTCTCAATTGTCTGCAAAAGAAAAATATTTGGTAAGGCAAAATAAAAGTTTTACCCAGAGGCCAGTGAAGAAACTCAGAACTTTACTGTTATTGCTGTCAAATCCTAGGCACTAGTGAAAGCTGAAAATCGTAACTGCATGCTTTGTCCTCGGAGCACTGTGCCCACAAGGATGAATGGGGCAAGGATGGTGGTGGAATTAATTCACTGTTTCAACAGATGTATAAGAAACACTCTGGAATTTCAACATAAATGTAAATGATTATTGCTGTGCAATGTTCATGAACCACACAATATGGACATAAACACTATTGCCTGCAATATTTGAGAACTTTAAAAAAAAAATCACAGGAATCACAGTTTGAGCATATTATTAAACACCAAAATATAATGTCTAAACATTCACTCCTCTTNACTCAGCTCATTCCCTTTGTCTCCTGTAGCTCTCTCCAAGCCAGATAGATGCCTGCCTCTAGTCACAGCCCTAACACCACTTTCTGTATCACAGTCAGATTGGTAATTCAGTGAAATAACATTGCAGAGGCTGCATGGCAAAGCTTAACTGAGACCTGAGCCTTGGTAAGATGCAAACTCATCCACAGGACCACTGTGAAAATAATGTCATTATTTGTGTGCATGAAAACTACTGTCAAGGTAGCACACTGAATCAACACACCAAATTAACACACTTAATGTCATGCTATTGCCTAAAAAATCCTGCCCGGAACTTGCATGCCTTTGGTGTAAGGACACGGTTATTAAGAATGTACTCTTGCACCAAATACTGACATAAGTTTGACAACTACAAACACATCACTTACTGAAGTTGTAGACCTCAGCAATTCTCTCTCTTCCTTTAACTGTTCAACGAGTTTCATCATTCCTTGTGCCTCTTCCACCTTCCCTTCTGAACCTAGTTCTTCAATCTAAAGGATAAAAAAAACGCAACTATAATTTTTAATCAAGCACCAAAAGCAAGAGATTTTCGTAGGGAGTAAAACCCACTCACCTGTTGTAGAAGTACATCAATTTTGTCAGTTAACACCTGAATCTTCTCTTCATTTTTACCAGTAGGTCCCGCTCCCTGTCAAACAGTACAAGTGTGGGTTTTCTTATTAAGTTAAAATAGCTTTAAAACACACTAATGTATGTCTTCTTATATTCCACAGATGCTTCAGGAATAACATCCTCCTGCCTCTTCTCCCATGAGGACCTACTAATAATAGTCTAGTCTAACACAAAACACTCCTCAGCACAGCTTACTTCAATTCTTGCTGCATGAAGCAAGCTGCAAACTCCTCCTAAATCAACAAAAATGTTCAAGGCCCTGCCCATAAAAGGTAAGACATCAGAATCTGAAGTCCTAAATTTAAACTCTGAAAGTGCCATGCCACAATTACGTATCCTGGCAGACACTCAAATATGCCTTAGAATTTCTGTGGGCTCTGAAATTTAATTTCTGAACAGAAATGCAAAAAGAATTTCACTTCATCCAAAATGCACTCGTTCATAACAGTCTCTCTGTAAGCTGCTGGAATAGACTTACACCTGCTTCCCCCACCACCTTTGCTTTACTCCCCCAGTCTGAGATACTGTCCACAGCTCCTTCTGAAGCAACTGGACTTTGTACGGAACAATTATGTGGGGCAGTAACAAGCAGCAAGGCTTCCCTAGCAGTCAGGAAACTCTCAGAGCACAGGCCACAGTCACTGCTTCAAATCAATTAGGGGACAAAAAACCATGAGTGGAATAAACATGTAAAATTTTTCTCCCAGTCAGTTTAAGTTTTTTGTTAAAAGCTGTGCAGTATGCAGTCTGGAAGTGAGAAAAGTTGCACAGAAGTATTTCTTTCTCAAACGTCCCACAGTTCCATCATCGCCTGCCAAAGGTGGTGCTGGAGCAGAAAAAGAGTACTACCTGAGTGCAGCATCTGGTGGGGGGGATATAGCTCATCAGTTGCTGAAAGACCCAGTACTTGCCTACTTCAGTAGTAACGCTATGACAGAGCTTCCCAGTGGAGGGAAGGAGGAATATACAACTATGGGAGAGAAGGTAAACTGAGGTTGACAGGGTAAAGGCAACTCTTGAGAGTGCAAAGAACAGATAAAGACTCTGAGGAAACAGAGAACAAGGAGAACAGAGAGGGACTCTTGCTGACTGTGGAGCCACTTGGCTTGCCCATTAGGGCCAGATGAGATCTGCTAGCAGATCAAGAGACTTACCTAACGGGAATATACTAGAAAAAAAACATTTTACTCAATGAGACAAGGTGAAGAGAACATAAAGACACTATCTAGAAGAAAGATTGCCTGAATGGTTCTTCCAGACTCACCCCAGAAGACTGTTGATTCTGTGACAGTGCCAAACGAGCATGGCCTCTTCGAATCCTGCGTTCTACCTCTGCAAGTAAGCTTTGCAAATAGCGTAAGAAGTCTCTTTCATAGCCCACTTTCATAAAACGAGAGCTCTTCTCATACCTGTAAAATATTTTAAAAATGAAAGCTCATGTCACTCCATAATATAGGAAAAATAAATAAAAAACCCTGCAATGTTAGAAAATTTTGCTCAAGGTAAAAGAATGATTGCTTTTTCATTTACATATATATTTATCTGAATGTATAATAGTTTCTTGCAGTTGGGTTGCTTTTAAAAAGTTTTAAGCACCCTGGCACCACTATTTGCATTATCAACCAACATACTTACTGCTTACGTAGATTTTCATCATGAATTTTTTCACAAGGACCTAAAAAAGACCACACAAAATGTTTAAGCTTGCATTCTCGAATGCTGTATTAACACTCCAAAAGCATTTGTTTGTGCACGATGACAGAACAGAGCTATAAACACCTCCCTGGGGCTTTTATGCCTGCCTCTCTGCATCCTTTGCTTGGAGTTTGAAAGACACATTAAAAAGAAAGAATGTCAACGTGGTTTAGTAATTATAGAACCAAAGAAGATTCTGAATGACATAGAAAGTCTTCATATAAAATAAAATTTGGAGATCAAGTTCCACATGGGTAAAACTGCACTAATAAAATAATACTGTAAGCACCCGAGGCCTTTAAAAAAATAATTAAAAAAAATTACACATAATGGATAATTTCAACAAGCAGCACTTCCTAAGCTGCAGTGCTCTTTGTAATAAGAAATGGCTACTTAACCTCAGGTATGTAGCCTAAGTTCACGAAGGAGGGCATGTTAAAATTCTGCAACTTCCCCAGCCTACCAAACTCTTCCATGGACTTGGAAATCAATGCTAAGACAAGCCTGGTTTTCCTAGTTACCATCTCCAAACTATACATTGTCCACATACTGTTGCTTGAAAGCTACTAGTAATGTAGAGGTAGCCTTTAGTAATAAAGATTTCAGTAAGTAATTCTCTAAAGTAAAGAAGCTCAAAACCATGTACTTGCACACAATTAAGTTAAGACTCTGCCAGGTAGAATAAACCAAATTAAAAGCCAACACTTCAGGGGATGAAAAGGCACCCTATAGAAATAATTTAACTTTTTAATTATTTTTTTTTTTAAGTTTTCTTGCTGAGAGGAAGTAGCATCTTGAATAAATATTGCTTTTAACGTACTGTCACTGGCAATCCTTAAAAAAAGAGCCTATTTTCAGAGGCTTTTGGCAGAGCATTAAACACTAAAAACGCAGTTTGCAAACAGGAGTTCAATTGTAATTATATCTGAGCGAATAAAAGTGACAAGGCTTATACACTTACCTAAGTCAGAACGGGTATTTGTAAATAATTCAGCTGGGCAAAAGCCACAAAGGTAGTACTTACAAACCTGACAGAGGAGAAAAAACAAACAGGCATTATTATTTTTTTCCTTGTGAATTAGCAATTTTAGATAATAATTTCTAAAAATAAGAATGTAAAAATCCCCTTGGTACACTGCAAAATTCCTGAAACACACCAGTACATTCTCTACCTTTACGTTAGCTGGTAGCAGCAAGTGCTACATGGTACCTCTTAAGACAACACACCAAAAATCTTACTTTCCATCCCAATAATGGTATTTCTTATTTTTACCACTAAATATTTATGATCACAGAAAAGTGCCACCTATTCATAAACAGAATATAGTATTTGACGTTTTCAAAGGCACTGAATCAGACTGGACTATGAAAAAAATTGTCTGTGAAATTCCTTAACCCTGAAAACATACAGGGGGCGAGACCGTCTGCCACGGGAGCACGAAAGCCAGGTCCACTCAGAGTGTCCATACGGGCTTCGTGTGCAGCCTCCATGTCTGCAATGACTGGTAGAACAGGAGCCATCAACATTCAAACATAAGGTACTGCCTCAGGGATGCTGATGTCAAATAGAAGACTGAAGAACACAGAGGTAACTATCCAAAACCTTCCCTGCTGCAATGCTTTTAAAAATTCCTACTTTAAGAATGATCTGCAGAGACACCCCATATCTCTTAAGGCAGACATAGAAGACATTCATTTTAACCCAGTTTCCTACCAATTACAAAATGGTTTGGTTTGTTTCTACACAGCCTATTTTTATGTTAGCAAGTCATGTTCTCTTTTGTAACAGAAAAACACCACCAGGAAGCTAGAAAAAAAAAACCCAATTTGTTAGTCCAGCTAGTAAATACTTAACATATGATGGGATAAAACCAGCTTTTATTAAAAAGATTATTCATCCTCAACCATGAGCATGGGCTTAGCTAGTCAAGTTGGTCAGCTCTTGAAGTTAATACTCAGAAGTATCTCCTGTCTATCCATCAGAACTGCCAAAATTACTAAAAACTGAAATACTTTCACCCTTAATTTCATAAGCAATCTTAAATAGTTGACTCTCCAGCAGACACTTCCCCTGGATGTGACTACCACTAATTGTAGTGTGAATCTAAAACTAGCTTGGACGTTCTTCAAACTTCTCTTTTATGTTACAGCAGTTTCTAATATTTGGCAAATCTCATAATTGCTACTGTGTATTGTAGCCCAGTTCCAATACTCTCATATATTCGGTGGACAAAGATTTGCAACATACTATTGCCTAAGATTTTGAAGTATTTTAAGTATTTTAACAAATGGGGGTAAAGAGAGAGACCCAAAACCTACCCCAAACCAACACCTCACTGAAAAGCCTGCAACATCCATTGGTCAAATTAGATCAATCATTTATTTTACCATGCCAACTACTAGACTACAAAAGTTAAAACTGGACTTACAGGTTCAAGCTTTCTACTACAAGCCACGGACACAAAAACCAATCACAAACCTCTTTTGTTATGTAATTTGAATGCTTTTTTCCCCGTGATCCAGCTTAGGACACTGTGTGGCACCTACCTGAAGCAAATTATCAAGAACAGTTAAGAAACCACCACACAAAATCACATTTTTCTTCTCTTCTCAGGAAGCAAGGAGAACATTACTGTACAACATCTGGTTTCTGAACTTCCTCCCTTCTCCGAAAGCTGCAACATCCCTTGTTTTAACATCCAGTTGTTTCAAGGGATCAGTTTCTGGGACAAACTCCTGTACTAGTCAATAGAAATATAATTTCTCTCTACATTCTCCTTCTCCTCCTGCATTTCTCATCCTCACATATTAGGGTTGGTGAAAATATATTTCCCCCACAAAAGAATTTCAGGGATGGATGACACAATTTCCTAAGACATAGAGAGCACAATAATAATGGTCTGATTGTATTATGCTGTAAAAAAAAGTTGTAGAATGTCTTCTACCAGCTCAAAATTTGTGGAAATTGGTCTGCAACTGTTTTGAAACAAGTATCAACAAACGGAGCAAAGAAGAAGTTACAAGGGGCAGAAGTATAATGAAGAAAAAAAAACCCCAAAACAACATTAGAAATAATTAAAAATATTTTATCACAGAATCATAGAACAGTTTGGGTTGGAAGGGACCTCAAAGACCATCTAATTCCACTCCCCTGCTACAGGCAGGGACATCTCCCACTAGACCAGGTTACTCAAAGTCCCATCTAGCCTGGCCTTGGAACACCTCCAGGGGCGGGGGGAAGCCATACCTTCATGATGCAGCACTGATAGGAAAAGCCTCCTCTTATAAGCTGATGGCTACAGCCAAAACCTGTTGTGAACAATTCTAAAATATGAAGCGTAACCATGTGTCACACATTATTTTAATTATTTAAATGTATACATTAAAAAAAAAAACAAAACCCAAACCCACAAACAGTGAGAAGCTGCATTAATTTTTCCTAACTAGCTTTGGATACTATGGTACCTAGTGAATTCCTTGACATTCTCTCTGAGGAGGCAGCCTGCGGAGAAATACTTACATTGGAGTGGTTCAGACTAGTATGTCTAACGCAATTTTCTCCCTCTTTCATACCTGCTTCATTATGCTCTTCAACTGTTTTTGCTTCAATAGAAAAGCATTACTTGAGAAAATCTTGCAGCTGTCTTGAAAGTTATCATTCTGGCTTAGCTTCACCGTGTGGTACATCTGCCTTAACAGGCTGTAGATGCCAGTCGGCTGCACTTATAGCTGGTCTTAAGCAATCGATGAGTAAGAATAGAAAAGGCCAAGAAATGGCTGAAGCATCACAGAGCCATTAAGGACCGAAACAGAGGTGATATGCTTCAAATGGCATTACTCATCCATGGCTTATCAGAGCACTGCTCTTAGCTCAAGTCAGAAGAAACATGGAAATACATTTGTATTTGCAGAAACAGAGCAACAGGCAGCTTAGTATCAGTATTTACCTACACAGCTAACAAGCATTTATTCCTTTTTCCAAATCATCATGATGACTCGCTACCAAGAAGGTGGATCAGAGAGAAATGCTATTGTCTAACTACTGCAGCAGGAACTGCCATATCTTGTGTCTCACAGCCCATAAGGTCTCACATTTTGGTACGGCACTAGGACAAATACAGACCAAACCTTGGGACTCGCCACTTTTTCATCTCAAATTCACTCATCTTTGAAATCCCTTGGAGGTGGGAAAGTCATATCCTTCAGATCAAAGTTGACTAATCTGACAAAAAGAATGGCTTCCACAAGTTATGGATCAATTCAAAGCTTCCCTACATAGAGAAACTACTGATAGCTCTGCATCGTTAGTAAGTACTTCTACACTAACATGTTCCTGTTCTGGAAAACAATAGTATTTACTGATGGAAAAGTATCAGCGTAACTGTAATAATTATGGAAGCAAATCCCTTTAGGCAAACAATTCCTAGTTAAAAGGCTGAGAATGAAATCCAGCAAGCTGGGCCTATACACCCAAAACTACCAAGTTCATTCATACAGATGAGTTCTTTGATATCCCTGAAGTTCACATCTATCAGGCATTTTATGAGCAATGCTCATCCACCCAAAACCAACCAAACTAAGACCTTCTCCCAAACAACACTCTTACAGGTAATCTGCCATTACTCATATTCTTCCAAAACAAGTAACACTTAAGCCCTCAGCCTGTGGAAGATTAAGTTTTGAGATTCTATCTAGATGCAAACCAATTTAGGTCTTTGTCATTAAAAAAAAAAAAGCATAACATATTATAAATAGCTAATACCATCAAATCATATTTTACATGCAGAACCTACATTTTGAGAAACAGCATTCCTATGAAAAATCATTGCCCACAGTCACCTGTCTCTTCAACCCTCCCCACTTTCTGAAAATGCTGAATTCACCTAGAAGGAGCCATCAGAACCTTAAAGCCTTAATCGAAGCATGGGCAGTCAATGCTGGGCCTTCTTGTGCTACAGAACAGTCTCAGAACCCTCACACGACTCTTGCTTCCACATGAACTTGGTTTTGTGTAGGTAGCACATTAAAGGAAGAACACAGCAATCAATAAAGTTACTGTTCCAGAAATATACCTTGTCTATGGATATGGCAGTAAACTGAAAAACTAAAATATATGATACTAATAATTTCCTCCTGCATACAAAACAAAAAGTCTTTATGCCAAAACTAGAATTGATCAACTAATACCTGCTGCAATACTGAAATATACGGCAACTGGGCTTTCAATTTTTTAAAATTAAAGGTTTTAATCACGTCAAAGTTTCAAAGTAAGAACTTAATCTCTACAAAAGGCTTTACACATGATCAATGTGTTCCATTAGAACCACAAATGAGATTTGCAGAGCTCTGCTCACCTATCACACATGCTATGCTCTCCCTTCATACCTTCAAAACAACCTACTCCTATCTTGTATTTCCTTGCATCTTCCACATAGTTTTTGAGAGCTACCTAGGTGCAATTTACAAATGATAAAGAAAATAGAGATGAGCTTGTTTTTATAACCTTCCACAACTAAAACTGATTAAACGTGACACAAAATCCCGCACTTTTATGAGTACAGCATGCTTAAATTCAAAAGGCTACATGTTGATCTATGTTTAATTTTACAAGAGATGACATGAGCACACACATTTCATCTAAAAAGCAAAACAGAGTGAAGCAGATGAATCAATGTTATTATCTGAAACTTATCAGCTTTTCCTGTCTTTTTAAACATGTCAGTGTAGCAAATTTAATCTTTAGGTGATGCAGGAAATGAAACCAGAGCACATCTTCACGCTTTAAAATTACCCCTATTTTTATTAAACTGTCAGTTGACTTAAAGGAAACAATGAAAACACTCCTTTCAGAGAGGAAGCATTTAATTATGGTCCTATAAACTTCGGATATGCAAGCAGCAGCAGTTCCTGCAAGACTGAAAGGCTCAACCCATGACCTGTAAATGTGCCAGTGGACTCAGACAGAAGACAGCTCTCCACTTTCTCAACTGTCAAAGTGGGACAGAAGAAACAAGGCCCCATTTCTGAAACAACAAAACTGAACAACAGCTTAGAGAGATTCCCAGGGTTACAATCAATTTCTTTCTGCCTCACATTGAAAAATGTGCTCATTTGAAGATGAAGAAAGTAATCTAAGCAATCCCCTTATCTAGTCTGGACCAATATGGCTCAAGAAATTTACAAAGCTGAATAACTCCTTATTTTGAGTACAGAATAAAAAAAGAAGTAACTGAACATTCAATTGATTAATAATATTTTCTGAACAAGAGAAGTCTACAAAGACATTAAAAGGCTATGAAAACTTCCTAAACTCACCATTTCCTCCCGACGCGCGCAGCTTACCTATATAGCAGTATTTTTCCAACAGGAGGTAAGGGGATGAGTTCCTTGCACTTGCAGAGTCTAATGCAAGATGTGTACTTGACCTTCTCTCATACATTCCAAGACAAATTAAAACAAGTATTAGCCATCTTTAAGATGACATCACTCTTGTTTGAAAGCACAAAATTCCCACCTCTGTGATTCAAGGCAATGCAGAACAGCCAAAAGCGAGTATTTCTTCCTCCTACCATTTTAACAACATCCCAAGAAAATGCAGGGAGGGGAGGGGGGAGGAGCTAAATGCTTTTTGCAGGTTAAACCACAGAAATTCCTATCACGCTGGTAATAAACTGTTGTGACTGTGACACCTTCTTTTAACATATAAACCATAACTCAAAAAATACACCAACAACAAGGGGGGAAGGGGGGAGCGCATTTCAGCAGTGTTCATCTTGCCCAAAAACACAGGTACAGGAACTTTTTTACTACCCTTGACTTCTTTTTAAATAACTATGACTATTTATTTACAGCTACGATAGATGTCACTAAAAGTCATCATTCATTAAAGCTCAACAATACTTAGGGAGAAACCCCACTCCTCAACAATAGCAGTAATAATGAAACAAAAGTCTTGTTTCAATTATTTATTGCAGAAAATGGATAAATCACCACACTAAAAAAACCCAAACATAAGTACTATTAAACAATACTACCGTTTACGTTAGTTCTTCCCAGGAGCTTTGGAACTCCCTTTGACAGAGAAAGTACAGAAGGAATCAGGCTTTTCTCAGTAAAATCCTCTGTTCAAAAAGTCTTACTATTCCTCACCCTGCTACAGTCTCCAGAGAGTTAGGTCAGAATGGCTGTACCCTTCTGTTTCCTTCCCTAAGACCAGGCTCAGGAAGAGATCCAGAGACACTTGTCTGCCGAACTACTAACGTCTGCCTCATCTCCCCTTCGTACAAGCCAACAGTCTTCAGAAAAGCAGAATTCCATAATCTCCGCCCCTCCAATGT
>VZTM01002964.1:0-21865 GCA_013400555.1 Jacana jacana | reverse complement strand
AACGTGCCACCTCTAGGCGGAGGTTTTCAAGTTTCCCAGGTGCCCAAGCGTACCGAGGAGGCAGAGGCGGCCTTCGCGCGAAGGTAAGGTCGGCGGACGGAGGCACGGCCTGCCCGGGAGAGAGCCGGGGCGCCGAGCCGGCTAAAGCGGCTCACCACCACCACCACCACCACCACCACCGGCCTCCTCCTTGGGCTGGGCGGCCAGGCCAGGCCAGGCCAGGCCTGCTGCTGGGGCGGGGCGGGCGGGCGAGAAGCGCTCGAACGCGGCAAGACGGGCACGGACCAAGGGGTCGAGACGTTGTAACGAACGGTGCAAACAATAAAGAAGCAGCGGCGGGGGCGGGAGCAGGCAGGGGCCTTGTGTCTGTCTTTACTCGGGACTCTCACGGAAGTGGGGGGGGGGGGGGGGGGGGGGGGGGGAACCCCAACAAAGAAGCCCTAAGCAGCTCTGTCACTTGCCAGCTTAGGTTGCTGTTGAAAGGACTGTTCTTATTTCCAGCTCTAATCACTTCAGGCTCTCAGGCAGGACTGCAGATTGGACCTTCAGGTGATACAGAGCTAATTATGTTTAATGCTGTGGAGTGGCAGAGCTGCTGCCAGAGTAGGGGGCCCAGGTTCCAGCTGGTACTGGCAGGGGGGTGGCTGCTGTCACTCTCTCAGACCCTGCCTGCCAAAGCCACGCTGCGCTGGGGCCACTCCAGAGGAGCCTGCACAGGAATCCCCACCCCCAGCTCCCTCCTGCAGGTACAAGAATCAATTGATGAGCTTCTAAGGGTTGCCCAGGGGGAAAAAAGAGGGGTTGCGGGTGGCACGCTGTAGATCTTGACAAGTGTTAATTCCACTAATCCCTTGCACTCTCCATCAGTGTTTGCATTCCTTCTAAAAATAGACTTAAGCGAGAAGCTGAATAGGATCCTAGAGTAAGTCTTAGCGTGCAACAGGATGTCTGCTCTCTGGTTTACTGTAAAGAATCCTCGTATTTATAGATAAATACTTACCTTGTGCTAGTATGAGCCTCTTATTTTAACTCACCTCTGCAAAATTGGACAGTTTATCACCTAACAACTTATTGTATTTATTTAAAGGACAAAGATGTTGCAAGGCTGCAGGATTTCCAAGAACTGGAGCTTGTTCTAACAGTAAGCGACAAAAACTTACTTTTCAGAGTCCCATCGCTTTCTGAACGGAGTGGTTATAACAAGAAGGCATCAGAACTCACATATTGATTGTTGGAAGTATAAAACTAAATATTTGTATCTCTCATTTTAAATTATGTTTGAAATACAGTACTATAAGGGCTAATGATGTGGGAAAAAAAATTATTTTGTTAACCTTGAAATAAACTAAAGTTGTTACATGGAGTTACAGCCTCTAATTCATCTAAGAGTAATGAGTCTGATCTGGAAGTGTGTAATGCAAAGGGATTATTGGCAGAACTATCTGTTAATGAAACGTTTTTCCTTCCAAAAAAGATAAACTTGAAATACAGCAGAGTTAGCAGCTCTCAGGGAAAGGCTTACCTTGAACTCCTCAATCATTTGCTATGAAGTTGCAGAGGTTCTTGTGCTAAAGAACCTGCCGTGAAACCCATTTCATACTTGTACTGAGTCCATTCCCATTAATCATGTGTTTTAAGTCGTATCTTATATAGAATTGAAAAGACAAAAAAAGACAGAAGGGTCTAAAATCTGTGTAAGAAGCACAAAACTATGTGGAGTTTAAATACTGTCAAGTGACTTATTACCTGTGATTTCTTAATCCCTGTTTACAGTTGTCCCTATTTCTCAGGTTGAAAATAAAGAGCGGTAGCAGTTACCCGAATCAGGAGCTTTCAACCAAACCCTTTGTACCGGTGTCTGTCAATAGCACTGACATATGCAATTTGAAATACTATTTTTGTTATGGTGTTGACGGCCCCTTTCTCCAATGCTGCTTTAATTTCCCCCTTTTAGAAGCACAACAATTGTAATTTTGTAATTTGCTGTTCCTTTTACCTCGCCTTGCCTGAGACAGGTTGTCTCTTGAGCCTTTAAAGATGCCTGTGTAAAAAGAAGCCAGTGAGAAGGCCAGGGTTTTCCGGGCTGACACTTAAGTCAGGATGTTCCTGTGCAACCCATTCCTGTGCTTCCCCCATGACTTGTTTACCCATGTAGTTTACTAACTAACTAAATAAATAACTTTATCACTTTTCTGTTCCTGTTACTGAAAAGTCAGACTACTTTGCTATGAAGTTCTGGAATAAATATATTGAAAAGTGTTTAAGAGCTGGATTTTATCTTTTTTTTTTTTTATCTTTTATCTTTTTTTAAATTTTTTTTTAGGATTTTAGTATTTGCTCAGTCACTTACGTGTGAGGCAGAGTTCTGGTCTAGCCACCCACCTCTAGAAGCGTGTGCTGTGACTTAGATGGAGGCACTGAAGTCTGTCCGAGCTTTAACAGGCAACCAGAATGTACCACACGAGCCTGAAGTCCCCTGCCCGAATCCTTTGGCTCCTCTCCCCCCTCCCCAGCTTCTTGGGAAGCTACAGCAGCCAAAGTGTTCCATGGCTCCGCGGGCTGAGGATTTCCAGCCCCTTGGCTCTGTAAAGGGGCTCTGTGGCAGCAGCGGTGCCCAACAGGGAGCACCCAGACCAGCGAGGACAACGCCGGGGTGAGAACATCACAAGCTCCTGCCGCTCCAGCTGCCTCCCCATGATGGGTGTTGGGTCTCCACCGTGGCCCCATCAGCTTTTTGGAGGCTTTGAGGGGGTCAGGGGGTAGAGAAGTTTGCTCTTCCCCCCACAGTCCAGCTTGTACCATGGGAACTAGTCCCCAAATTCAGCCCCGCTCTCTCTTTCTTAGCCAGTGACCAGTGCTTTGAGTCAGGGCAGCAGCTTCAGCCGCAGTGACTGAGCACACAAGAGGGAGCCCTCTCCCAGTCTGCCTCCTAGTTGCATCCCCAGCGTTCACCGGGAAGCACAGATCCGTGTGGACACCCCCATGCCCCGTGTGCCAACTAACCAGCCCGCAGCTCAGGCTCTCCAGGTGGGAGTAGAACGTTTTGTTGTCACCACAAAACTTTCTCTTCTGAAAAGTGTTGGAGGTCACATGTGGGCTGAGCCATGGGCAGTATCTGGGGTTTGGTTTTTTCGGTTGTTTAATAACAAATTGGTGCATTAATTTCAGCAGAATGGACTAGTGACCCTGTTGCTGCTCCTCATCTCACGCTGCCCTGTGGCCGTCTCCCTGGCACAGAGAGGTTGTCTCCCTGGCACAGAGGGGCGGAGAGTTTGGCACGGGCTGTCTGACCACCAGCACAACCCCTGTGAGTACCAGGAGAGCCCAGTCCAGCCAGAGAGAAGCCCAGCTGTGGGGCTGATGGCTTCCTCCTGACAGCGATGCCCATTGCTATCTGTGCATTCCCAGAAGGGTTTTTACACCTCATGGTTTATACACAGAGGGTGCCATTAACCCTGCCAACGATCCACTCAGCGTGTAATCATCACCTTGCTGCAAGGAACCCGTGGCTTTGTGCCCAGCTCTGGGAAGTGGTGATGTCAAACGGAGGCTTGGCTGCAGGTCCCTGCTTCTATTTAAGAAGCATCATTTTGTAAGTACTAATAAATGATTTTTTTTTTTGTTTGTCTCCTCAAAAAAGTTCTCCTGAACTTTACTAAGGGAAAAGCACAGGACCGTTTTCCTGCCGGTTGGGTGGTGCGGGAAGAGAAGGGCTAAAGCCAAAGAGGTCCTGCTGGGTTCTAGGAGCCAGTGCTGCTTACACAGGGCACCCCTTTTATCTGAGGAGACTCACTTATCAGTGATCAGGTAGATACCGTGTGATTTGTTTTGCAGGAATAAGTATTTCAGGTGATTAAAAGTGCCCAACGCGATAAATCGGTCAGCACCCGCGGTCGGCTTCAGCGGAGACTGACTTACAGTGACTTCACTCCTCAGGCAGAGAGATGGTGAGATGAGAGTACTCCTGTGCCAGTCCCATCCCTGCAGGGCTACAGGCAGGCTGCTCAATCGACAGAAATGGGGTAGTTAATGATTTATATGAAGCCACCTGTAGGTTTAGCCTTAAAGACACGTTACTTATCATTCTTTTGCTGCAGGGGAATTTCCTAGTGCCAAAATCACCCTGGGCAGGGCTACCAGAGGTGCTGGGATGGCTCCCAGCCCTGAAACCATCACATTCTACTGCCTTGGAAACACTGAGAGGAGCTGGTTGGAACCACTCGGGGATTACACCTTATTTCACCGTTTTCCAGCTGAGTCACTGCTTAACTGGGCCCATCTTTCCACTTCAAAACCCAACACATCTTAAGCGGAAAACACACAAACAAGGTGTAAGTTGTACCATTAACATAATTTACTAATTATAAACCTGAATACAGTACAAATTGCCCTGTGTTACATACATTTTCTTGGCAAAATGGTTGGCATTCTTTGGGGGAAAAAAAAGAAAGGCATATAATAAAATATTTTATGTGTATAGAAAATATTTAAAAAATATAAAATTCACTTTCTGGTCCTTGTCATTGTAAAATACTTTGTTCACATATCACAAGTTTAGTCTACTACAAAAGCTGTTCTGTAGATTACAGTACATTCACAAGTCACTGATGTGGCGAGTCAGTAATATGAAAAACAACCAACCAAACAAATAACCAGACTCAACCCAAACCCCCAGGGGGTTCATCCTTTCACGCCAGCCCAGCGTCTTTGGCCATGCTGTAGAAAATACCCTTGGCTGCTATAAGGCTTGCGGGTGTATCGAATTCAGCCACGGTGCCGTTGTCTAGAACAAGAACCCTGGGCAAAACAAAAGGTGGTGATGAGGGGTGTGTGTGTGTGGAGGGGGGAGAAGATACATCAGAGAATTCCTTGCAAGAAACATGATATCCCCTTTTTATCACAAAGCAAACTGCACCAATCTTCACCTTGCCTTTGTTCTGCTCAGTTATTTTCACACATTAGAATCATAAAATCATTCAGGTTGGAAGAGACCCTAGGTATCATCCAGTCCAACCATCAGCCCTACTCTACAAAGCTCTCCCCTACACCAGATCCCCCAACACCACATCCAATCTACTCTGAAACACAGTCAGGGATGGGGATTCCACCCCCTCCCTGGGCAGTCCATTCCAGGCTCTGACCACTCTTACTGGGAAGAATTCTTTCCTAATGCCTAACCTTACCCTGCTGCAGCTTGCAGCCACTCCCTCTCATTCTATCACTAATTACCTGTGAGAAGAGACCAGCACCAACCTCTCTACAATGCCCTTTCAAGCAGTTGTAGAGAGTGATGAGGTCTCCCCTCAGCCTCCTCTTCCTCAAACTAAACAACCCCAACTCCCTCAATCGTTCCTCACAAGATTTATTCTCCAGGCCATTCACCAGCTCCATGTCCCTCCTCTGCACTCGCTCCAGCCCCTCCAGATCTCTCTTGTGCTGAGGTGCCCAGAACTGGACACAATACTCAAGGTGCGGTCTCACCAGTGCTGAGTACAGGGGGACAATCACCTCCCTACTTCTGCTGGTCACACTATATACAAGCCAGGATGCCACAGGCCTCCTTGGCCACCTGGGCACACTGCTGGCTCATATTTAGCCGCTTGTCAATCAATTTTGTCAACCACATTGAAACACAACAGATGATAAACATTGTCCCTGAGCTGCAGTTTGTAAAAGGCATAGGACAGTCACTGTCTCCCTGGAGCAATAAGGGGGAAATAAAACACAAGAAAAAAAACCCCCAACCTGCCCCACACGGCATACTGGTAGTTCTGGAGATGAAAACATAGTGCCAGAAGACAAAAGCTCATGATGTATCATAATATATTTAAAAGTAATTAATATAACATGATGTTAGTGGGGAAAAAGTCTTATGAGGAGAGGCTGAGGGTGTTCAGCCTGGAGGAGAGGAGGCTGAGGGGAGACCTCAATCTCTACAACTCCCTGAAAGTAGGGTGTAGCCAGGGGGGGGTCAGTCTCTTCTCCCAAATCACAGGCGATGGGACAAGAGGAAACAGCCTCAAGTTGCACCAGGGAGGGTTCAGATTGGATATTAGGAAAACCGTTTACACTGAAAAGGTTATTGAGCCTTGGAATGGGCTGCCCAGGGAAGCGGTTGAGGCCCCATCCCTGGAGGGATTTAAAAGCCGGGTTGACACAGTGCTTAGGGACATGGGTTAGTGAAGTTTTTTATCACAGATAGGTTGATGGTTGGACTAGATGGTCTGAAAGGTCCCTTCTAATCTAGATGATTCTACAGGAAAGTTACAGCAGCTGCTAGTTACAAGAGGACCCATACGCTTGCGGGCAGCACTATCACCGCAGCTGGGCAGCGAGTGTAGAACCTGTCCTCAATGCCAAGAGAAGCAAAGTCAGATCTGGATACTCTAGGATTAGAGGGGTTTTCACATCGCTGCTTACATTCCACCTGACAGGAGCGTTGGTGTGGCTGTCTACAGACAAACTGGCCCCTTCTCAGTGCTCTTCATGCCCCCAGTAAACCAGTGAGTGCCCCCCACCATGCACCGTTCAGGGGGTTTTATATTTCTTTATTTCTTACCTTGTGTAATCCATAATTGTGTTCAGCCTGTGGGCGATGGTCAGCACTGTGCAGTCTTCAAACTGGGTCCTGATGGTCATCTGGATAAGATCATCTGTCTCCAGGTCGATGGCTGCCGTCGCCTCGTCGAGGATCAAGACTCGCGTCTTGCGAAGCAGTGCCCTTGCCAGACAGACAAGCTGCCTCTGGCCCACGCTGCCAACAGAGACGGGGCTTTCACAAACCAGGTCCCACTGCCCTCAGCTCTCCACCACCCGCAACACCCCATGTTGGAGCTGGTTACTCATCAGGTATGGTTTCCCAACAGAAAAACACCCCAATTTTTAGCCAACAGCCCCGAGACTAACACAATCGCAGTGCTTCCCAGGTGTTGTCATGTGTGTGTTCACCCGCTGCCTGACCCAGCACTCACAGAGCCACTAAATGCCACCCTGCTATCACTGTGACAAAAGCCAGGGATGCTCATGATTACAGTGCTTCTGCCTGAGCTTTCAGGAACACACGCAGTTGTAACCACACTGAGCACATGCAAACTTTAAAAACTAAAGAAAAAAAAGAAGAAATAAAGATGTTCTGAGGCTGAAAGTCCTTTCTACCCCCACTGTCTGGGCACCCCCGCTCCCTGCCTGGCTCTGAGCACCCCCAGACACAGCCTGTGAGCGTCCCTGTGGGATGAGGGAGGAGCTGAATGTTCATCACATACATCATCTGGTCACTCCAGCCTCAGGAGCCAACATCAAAGCGTGGCCTTTTATCATCCACATCTAGGTCTTATGGGTCTTCCAGAGAAATAAAGGCAAATAAGCATTGCTGAAGTGTCAGTTTAGGCAGAGGATTCTGATTTAGTACAGCGGTCCTGTATGTTATCATGGCATTTCCCTTCCTACCAAACCACCATTAAAGGACTGCCTATTCCCAATCCCTGTCATCCCCACGTTTCCTTCCTTACGGATCAGACAGGGTTTTGGTTTGGGACAGAAGCAGAAAAGAAGAATCAGATCATCCACAGCAGAGGCAAAAGCTTGAGCCTTAGTGGGTTTTCTTGAAACAGGAATAGGTGCTAAATCCTTTCAGACTCAACAGCATAAACCCCTGCTCAGGTTCTACCCACATGGAAGATCAGGGGACGTTTCTAGTCCAAGCATTCCTTACCTCAGATTTTCTCCACCTTCAGAGCACTCGTAGTCCAGCATGGAGGGCTGACTGCTCACAAACCTCTTCAAATGAGACAGTTCCAGAGCTTTCCATATTTCTTCATCTGAATATTTATTAAATGGATCCAGATTCATCCTCAATGTTCCAGAAAAGAGAACAGGGTCCTGGATATAAAACCCACCTTAATTAGACAAGCGCTTCAGCTGATTTAAGCACAGACATTACCAGATACTGCTTTGAAGTTCCCGTTGTGTCGCAGGCAGGTCACCTCCCAATCCCACCCACTCTGAAAATACATTGTGTTACACTGAGAACTCAAGTTCCAACATTAAAGATGGTTTATCCTAAATCCTGTATCACACAACATCAGCTTTTAAGGTGGCAGGACAAGACCATTTAAAGTATAAATAGTTTGTTTTTCTGAAACAATTTTCTGAGTGTAACAAAGCATCTTCCTCTGTGGATAAACCATTATTTACAGTTTGCTAAACTGTTAGAGATCCTTCCTGCATTGTGACACACAGGAACAGTACCTGAGGGATAATTGTTAGCCTCGACCGAAGGTCATGGAGACCAATCTCTGAAATTTTCACACCATCGATTTTAATTTCCCCTTTTACAGCTTCCAGGATCCTAAAGAGACAGAGCGTCATGGAGGACTTCCCTGCTCCGGTTCTGCCAACAATTCCAATCTACAACAAATTGCAGGTTAAACAACAAAGCACGGAGTTAAAACCAACCCAAAACCCAACAAAAACAAACCACACACCCCCAAACCTCCCAAATTCCTCAAAAAGGTTCAACAGAAGATGTGAATCTTGGAAAGAACGTAACCACCCTTCCCTAGAAACTCCTGCCATAGGTTGGGATGTATAGATTGCCATTCCTGTCATTTGAATGGTATCGCATAGAAATACGTGCCTGGGCCTAGAGCCACCCTGCATGACCTTGGGTGATTGGCTGCAGTACCCGTGTCAGGAGTCTGACCACTCCAGGACAAGGAATAAAGGCATTTCAGAGTTTAGGTAAGAAGGTGCATCTCCATTCCAGTGGGCAGCTTTCCTCCCATCAGCTTAGTATAAGGATAACTCTCTTTTAATAACAGCCTGTTAAGTGGAGGACTTTCCCACGCTAATCGTTCTGTCACCAGCATGCAAAACCCAGTACTTTCTACTGAAGCATTAAGAAATGAGTCTCCCAGAACAAAGACAATTTCCTGATTAAGAAAGCAAAGAATGTTATTTCTTTCCATGCCAAAAATTTCACGGAGAAAGCCAGGGAGCAGAAGCAGCTGGAATTCCTTTCTCCCATCTGCACTGTTTCAGACAAGCATTCCTGTCACTGAATTTTTGTCACCTGCAATGGTGCCTCCTATGTGGCATGGGGCAGCCTGTTGCCAGCATAACATGGAAAGTCCAGAAAGTCCCATGCAAGTGATCCTTCTGCTTCCAGCCTGGAGGACACTGGCACACTGACAGCATGGTTGTCACCACCAGCTCCCGCAATGCCAGCTTGAGTCAGTCCCCACCAGTGGGCCAAGCGTGCTTCTAGACCCTGTTCTCTACTCCAGGGTTTTCAGTGGTGGCTCAGATCAAAGTTCTAGCAGAGACACACAGTTGGTAACCCACCTTTTCTCCACCATGGATGTGGAGGTTCAGACCCTTTAGCACCAGATCCAGGCCCTTCCTGTACCTCACTGAATAATTCACAAACTCCAGCTCCCCCTTGGATGGCCAGTCTTCTGGGGGACTCTTGCCCTCGATGATCCAGGGAGCCTAAGGAAAACAGAAGTCAGGAATGCCTCACATAGGCTGATGAAAAAATAATTCAAACTCAGATACAAACATTAACATTAGTGGGTTACTAGAAATATATCTTATACATCAAATCCCAAATATCAAATACATTTATAATAAGGGGGGGGGAGGAGAAATACAGGTTCCACCCATTTTGGTCTCTGTTGTGAAGTTTACAGCAAATTAGTTCTGAGCATATAGGGGCAATTCCTCAATGGACATAAGTTTATATTTTTTCCACTAACTTTATCAGAACACTGCCTGATTCATGCCAGCTCAAGTTCTGGTTTATAACACCTATCACACATCTTGCCTAGCTTCCTTTTAGCTTTTAGATTAAATATTTGCTCTCTCTACAGCAGCTCTCCTCAGATCCCCCATTTCCTAATTCTTAAGTCTCCCATCACATACAACAAAAAACTGTGTCCACAAAGCAGCAGATTTCCCAGCACAGCTCCATCTGCCACCTTTAAAAGCCTTTGGCAACAAAGGTAGATGATTTTCCTGGATTAGGCAGTACAGTGTTCCTGGAGATGTTCTTCTCTCATGGGAGATGAGTACTGATTAAATAGAAATACTATTGAAAACATGTGCACAGGCTGGTAATTGCACTGCAGCTGCGCTCCCTAGCAGGATCACAGCACCCTCCACACAGGTATAACCAGGCATCAAACCCTTCAAACCCGGTGGGAGCAGTATCCTGAGGGTGAAACTCATCTCTGTGGTGCTGTGGCCACTCACGGTAGCAGTAAATGAGATGCTAAGCACAGGCTGCACGATGGCAGTAATAATTTGGGGCTGTGATAGCATAAATTACAGTTCAGAGCGTGACATTTGCTCAGCTTAAATGATAACGCTCTCAGAGCAGGGTCTGTCTCTCTAGAGTCTAAAGAAAGACCACGTAAATGTGTGCATTAATATTTTGCCATGCTTGCTGGTGAGCACGCTTGAGGCTTGGTAACTGACCTCTGTTTCAGTTTCTGAATACTCCTTTATTCTTTCCACAGCCACAATGTTAGTTTCAAGTTCAGAAGTCATTCGGACCATCCAGTTCAGAGACAAGGTCACCTTGGAGAAAACAAGGAACAAATCATCACCTACAGAGGAACAAAAGATTTAGTAATAGTAACAACAAACCCAGACACTGCTATTAAGTCATGGCTTGACATTAATATTACAAAGTAATTACCTTTGCATTGGCAGTTACTGAGAGAAGTAGTCTACAGACAATCAGGGGTTCATGTGAAGAAGCATACGCCTCCCGTGGTGATTTAACAAATGGCCCTCTCAAAAAAGTTGGTTGGAAGTCATTCACCTAGTCATCCACCTCACTGGAAAATTGCTAACAGTAATCCTGTGCCCTCAAGGCATCTAGAAAGCTTCTGGCACATGTGAGGGCATTAAAGCTGCTAAACTGTCCACAGCTTGGGCGAATAGAGTTTATCTTCCCCATTTCCAAATCCTACTGATCCACCTGATGTGGATCAGCACCTCAACACACTGATGTGCTACGTGGCAAATGTGATGCAGGACCCATTAAGCCCTTGTTGCTCAAATGACCTGCTCTTGATGGGTGCTCCTGAGACCTCCTGAGCTCCCTGCACAGCACCGCTGGCGATACTGAGGTGCAGCACAACCTCGAGGCTTCTGGGGTGCCTTGAAATCCTACTGCACATGAGCTGCTGATGGCTTGTCAGCACCCAGTATCAATCTCTACTGTTTCCAGATGTCCCACAACTCATTTCTATTATTTCCTTATTAACTTCAGCTTTAACAAGCACCTAAAATTTTTGCCAATATATGCAATACCATCTACAAAAAGGCAAACCCGTCACTGAACAGAGAGCTGTGCTACATACCTGTAATGCATAAGACACTGAAAGTCCCACCAAGCCAGCATTCAAACTGGTTTTACCAATCACAGCAAAGAGGGCAGCAAAAAGGACAATGCAGTTCCCCACGAACTCAACTCGAACACCCAGCCACCTGGTAAAAAGGCAGACACGGGCAGAGAGGTCAGTGGTTGCTCAGACCAGTTATGCAAACACCAGATTATGGAAGTGGCAACGTACAAAAGGAAGGTTATGCCTTTTTACCTGTTTGATACTATGCCAGGATAGTAACTCTTCTGATTTTCATCCATCTTCAGGTCACTGAGGTCCACGAAGGATGTCACTCTTCTATAGGCTCTGATCACGCTGGCCCCTGACACTGTTTCCGAGAAGTGGGAATAAATGGGAGATCTGCTCACCGACTCCAGGCGCTTCAGCTGACGGGAGGTAGCCACGTAGAACCGCTGCCGGTTTTGGGAGAAAATTGAAGGGTACGTGAAATACTTCCACTTTTAAATCAATAATGAATGATTTTTTAGGTTAAAGACTTAAAGGAGATCTCTACTGCCGCACCTCAACCCTCCAAAATACTCTCAATAATTAAGAATAATCACAAGAAATCCCTTCTTGCTCCATTCCACAACAGAGTATTGGGTAGCTGTAAAGTCTATACACTGTAACTTGAATTTATCTATGTCCCTTTAAATTTAGTTGACAGAGCCTAACAAAATCCATTTGTGGGACCCTCATTTTCCAAGAAAATTAAACATGAATTCAATGGAGACCATGAATCAGGTCTCTAGAATAAGCTTCTTTTTTGCTCAGAAGTCAATAAAATTGATGCTTTCTATTTTCAACATTTTAACTCCTTGCCACCTTAAAAATTCATCAGTATGTCAAATATACACATACTTAAATATATTGGAGTGCACTGCAGTTGTCTCCCCAGCAGCAGGCTTATTTGTTATTACTTAAAAGCAAAAAAAAAAAAAAAGACCACATAAGAGTTTCTTTTTCTGAGAGAAATAATGCTTTGTTTACATAAACATGTAATTACTTCAGATATTTCAATTTTCCCCCAAATTCATGTTGATTTTCCTAAAAAGAAACACCAACAATGGAATAAGAGTCATTGCAATGGTAGTCAGGTATTTTCCCAGTTACCTGAACAAAGAAGTACAGAATGGCAAGTGGGACTATAACCACAGTGAAGAGCGGAGTGCTTGCTATAATCACAATCATTGTCGATAAAGAGGTGAAGAACGTTCCCAGGAACATCAGAATGGTCGGTGGGATGACTTCATCGATCACGTAGATGTCCTTGGAGAAGCGGTTGATGATCCGGCCGGTCGGGGTGGTGTCGTAGAAGGACTGTGGGGTGTGAAATTTGTTCTCCAGCAGAGCAGCATGGAGCGCCCGGGCTGCGTTGATGCCTCCCATGGCCAGGGTGAAGGAGGAGATGAGAACTATCAGGCCTAAGAGGCAAGGAGGAGATGCATCAGACTTTGTAGCTCCAGGTTACGTTACCTCCCGTGCTTAGGATAGGATCTAGGGAGGCAATTTCAAGCCACCAGCAACTGGTACCATGGCATTCCCACCTAATTCCTCTTTACTAAAAGTTGTGGCCTCATTTTATCTGGTCTCACCTTGCAGGAGGCCCAAGGCAGCATAGACTCCAATTCTCATGGCTGTGTTGTGCTGGGTCCCGTTTATCACTGGCTCGTTGGTCCAGTCACTGAGCCACACGTTGGCCCCAATGGCAGCAGCGTTTTGACAGCAATAGAGGAAACATATTGCTAAGGAAATGGCAGGGCTGACAGCCTTCATGTATTGCCAGAACACTGTGAGCTTTACCTGCAAAATCACACACCAAGGCTGCTCAGTACAACTTACACAAGCAGTTTATATAGATTAAGAGTAAAAGAAATATTCTTCATCAGAGGAACTGCTAAGTTCCCTAACACACCTAAACCCTAACACACCACAGAGAACCATTCATCTAGAGAAGAGTCCATCTGCCTGAGCTCCACGTGGAGTGATGACATCCATAGAACCACAGAATGGCTCGAGTTGGAAGGGACCTTAAAGATCATTAAGTTCCAACCCCCCTGCCCTGGGCAGGGACACCTCCCACTAAAGCAGGTTGCTCAAAGTCCCATCCAGCCCGGCCTTAAAACACTTCCAGGGACAGGGCACTTCAGAACATGTCAGATATTTCTCTGAAATAGTCTTTTCCTCTATTTTGAAGAACTGTATTTTATTCATTTTGTGGGATTTCAGTTTTTAAGGTTATGCCAAAGGGGAAAAAAAAAATAAAAATAGGCTGATCAAATAGCAGCTGAGGATGGGTAATAAGAACAGGAGCCAAGTTTTCCAGGCAAAAGAAGAAATTTGGCAGGCACATGGAGCTCAGAACTGCTTTAAATGGCCTATTTAAGGAAAAGTGCTGAATATGCCCTCATTCAGGTGTCTTTACAGCATCTTAAATGAGGTACCAAATGCTAGTGTACCCCAACAGGAACATAAAGAGATGATGCTTGGGGCAAACAGTAAAGATGCTTTCTCTAAGGTCAAGCAAAAGGGCAGAGAAGCAAAAAGAAACAGGGACTCAGGACAAAACTCAGTCTCTGAAACACCATAAGAAGGAATAATTAAAAGAACAAGTGTTGTTGATTAGGCACTTTGAAAGCTAAAATAATCCACAGAAAGAGCTAATCACATGTCTGTGCCACGAACCATGTACATCAGACTAAACAGAACTCACCGAGCCTTCTGAAGTGGGGAGAAGGGGCTTTCTTTACCAAAGCCTTCCTGCTCCCATTCCATCTGCTGCTCCTTTCTGTCCCTTTCCCTTTTTATTCCCATTCCCATTTCACTCCCTGGCCCTGCTTGGGAAGACTACAACCCCTTTTTGTACCCAGTAGCATAAAACACTCTCGAGGACGGGGTGGCAAGTAGGATGTGGGGAGAGCAGATCTGCTGGCCTGCAGCCGGCAGCTGGCTCGTACAGCCCAGCCCTGCAGGTCACCAGATACCCAGCGCTGCAGCTGGACTCAGCAGCAGCCAAACACTTTAAAACCCAGCAGTGCAAAGGCCACGTTGAACGTGGCAGAAGCTGGAAGACATTTTTCATCTTTTTTTTTTGCCAGGTGCAGAAAATTCTGCCAGACTCCCAAATTTGAACGATCAGGGGCCACCAGTTTAATGCCCAAAACCTACAGTTGCAACTTACACAACATTTAACACAACTGCATCAAATGTAAAAATAAATATGATTTTTTCCAAACATAACCCCAAAACCATGCAGGAAAAGGGAGAGGGGAGTCAAACCGTACCGTTCCCGTTTCAGTGGTTTCAGCCTGAATAAGTTTCTCGTTAGGATTTTTTCTTGGCAGAGGAGGCTCTGCTGGCTTCTTTTCACCGACTCGTCGTTTCGTTGACATTTTGTTGGGACATTCTCCTCCCTCAGAAGATATTACACTAAGTTGCCTAGTCAAAGCAAAAGAGTCATTAGGAGAAAAAAAGCGCATATTGTGGCAGTGCTAAGGCAAGACGGGGATGCAGAAGACTGGACTTATTCCCAGCTCTTCTGCTGAGTTCCCAGCCTGAGTCACAGCTATGGGTGCTTGTGCCACCCCCTCTGAATGTTCAGAGATGCCAGAAGTACATCAACGCAGGCTGTGGCAGGGCTCAGGCTCTTTAGCTTTTATAAGAGGCTTTAAGGGCTTCATCACAAGACAGACATTCAAAGCTAGCCCTGGGGCATCCCTGTTTTAACATCAACAGCATGTTCAGGTATCATTATGAAAACCTTTAAAGATTTCCAAGATTCCCAATGGAAAGGCACAGTGCAAAGGGTTTATCAACCACACAGCTGGCAGCAGCTCACTGTTGTGTGGGTAAATACATACAGTGGTGTCAGCTGAGAACGAGAGCTGCTTTAACAAATTGGTTCAGTTCAGATTAAAAAACCAACAGAATAGATGTTTGATCTTCTTTGCTGGTTCCTTCACTTTTATTTTCAGAAGGACACTAAACCAACCTATGTATAAGAGGAAAGTAAGGAAACTGAAGCCCAGACTGAGAGGCAGTATGTGATCAACCACATTCAGATGTGTTTCACCCCAGACACAAGCTATAAGCATTGGAGGACCACAAGTTTACCTAAGAAACTGTTTGCGGACCTCATTTGTCACTGGTTCGTTATCTGCCAGATCAGTGTGGATGCTGAGGGTGTCTTCAGCTAGCAGGACTTCTTCCTCCTCCAGCACTGCAAGACAAGATCACATCTCAGATTTTCTGCTGAATAAAGCAGAAAGCATAGAAGAAAGTGGCTTTACAAAGCATGACCATGACAAATCCCAAGTGTGCATAAGCTCTGCCACAGTTTTGCTTACATCCCTTCTGTGAATCACTTCTCCTAACTAAATTGCAAAGATCTTGTGAGGCAGACTGGCTGCCAAATGCATTTGCTTCACATTCCTTCAGCTCACTGGAAATGTTAAGCACTATAGTCAGCTCTAGCTAAATTCACTTATAGGGCACGATCTTGGAATGGGGGAACCTCGTCAGGAACTATTGGAAGCTTCTGCTGCTGGTAGAAGATGTACACATTCCTCTGTGCCTGTCTGGAGAAAAGCAGTGCTGCAATCAAAGAGCGTGGGAAGACTGTCACACAGAGGAAACATTTACCAAAATGCTTTAATCTGGTATCATTTCATCAGAATCAAACCAAACTGAAAAGCAACCCAGGATTAAGATGTCATTTGAACTTTGCTATATAAAAAAACCCAACAAAACACCAACACAGAAACAGAGGAAAAAATACCAAACCCTGGGTACCCCCTTTGATAGCAAGCCCAGCTGGCTCTCAGCTACTCTGTTCTCCTGCTGAGCTTCACCTTGCTACTTATAAAATTCCCACCTTTAAAATAATTTCAAACAGAAGAATTGTGCCTTTTTTTTTTCCCTAGGACAAACCACACGAAACTTTGAAAGAAATTTGTGAAAACATTTATCAATACTGCGGGCCTGGCCACAGAAAATAATTTTCCTGGTAGTGCAGAAAAGCAAACGCCAGGTTGTCATGAAGAAGCAGGGGACACTTTATAGAGAGAAAATATCTGTAATCTAGTTGACAGAAAAAACACATATTTTAAGAAAAAGCAATACTGTACTTGTTGGTTCGTCCTCTTCAATGTCTTCATCCAGTGCATAATTTCGCAGGAATTCTGCAAAGGCCTTGTTTTGTTTCAGAAGGTCTTGGTAAGATCCCATTTCAGAGATTTTGCCATCTACCAGGACAACTATATGGTCTACCTGAGGCAGGAAGCTGATACCATGTGTCACCAGAATTCGGGTCTGGAGAGCAAAAAGGAGAAAAAAGCCACATCTCTCAGTAGTCACCGTGGGAACTAACGCTACTCAGCAAGCCAAATTCTACTGCATTTTTGGGACAGGGAGTGAGCGACCATGTGTCAAGGTGAAATGCCAGGGTAAATACACTCTGTCAGCTTAGAAATACGTGTATGAACATACTATGCTTCCTTCTGCCTACTGATGTAACCACAGAAGGAAGTAAAACAACTCAACTGTCATTCCCACTTCCCCTTCTGCTGATTTCCTTTGCAGCCCTTCCCTTTCAGGCTCTGAGATGGTCCGAGAAGATCGTAACAGAGTAGAAGGAAAAGGAAAGAGACTGCCAATTTGGCTGCAGACTGCCAAAGACCTCAGTAACTGTAAAAATCAGTAAGTTGTAACAACTTCCTCACTAGGCTGCCTCTGAGTAACAACAGGCAATACTGAGCTGACAACCTTTACAAGTTTCTGCAAATCACAAACACTTTGTTTTTGGAGATCTCCTAGTAGGGATTTTAAAAGACAGACCAGGTTTCTTGCCTCTACATGTTCAGACTCAATCATATCCCTTCTGGGCATGCCTAAACAGCAGCGCACTGCAGAGCCTGTGCCGTGGGAAAAAAAGGTGTCCCCGTTGCCAATTAAACACAGAAATTCGGGAATGATTCAGCACTCAAGCCTCGGTGGTGAAATAGCTTTCCTCTTACCCATCAGTGTTTCTGAGTCTTTGTGCATTTTTAAGAGGATCTAAATGCCAGCTTACTTTTCCTTTAAGTACCCCATCTGGACCAATAACTTTGTCAAAGATGTGCTTTGCAACGTGCGAGTCCACAGCAGAGAGGGGATCGTCTAACAGGTAAATGTCAGAGTTGCTGTACACCGCTCGAGCCAGGCTCACCCGCTGCCTCTGCCCACCTGAAAGGTTGATGCCCTGAAGGGGGAGAGAGAAAGAGAGAGAGAGAGGAGAGAACAAAACATATCATACAACTCGCTCCCAACAACAGCTATGACTTTTTATGGCTCTCGCCCAGTCAAACACACAGATGCTAAATGAAACATGAGACGCTGAAGAGAATAACTCACTCGGAGCCAGAGACAGGAACAGAACGCCTCTAAATCTGTTTGTTCCCTGCCAAACTTCCATTCACCCAGCAATCTGGAGACTGAACAAGCCTCTTGCTTAATAAGCTCCTAAAGGGAGCTGCTAAACCACGAAACTATAAAAAGGCAGACCATCAACCAGGATGTGAAATGCAAATATTCAAAGCAGGGCTACAGCACCTGGAACATCTTCCACAGCTCTCGTCTCACATGCAAACTCATGTATCTACCCCACTTCATGGGATCCATCTCAAATTTAGTGGCCTATGGAAAAGTAATCTTTGTTGGTAGTCATAGATGTAGAAGTTTCTCATTAAAATGAGGTGCTAAGGGATGATCATACCAGTTTTTCACTTGACGCACACCATATGTTCCCTCTCTTTTTATCTCTACAGGAAAAGGAAGAGCTTTATTCTGGACAGATGCACCTTTACAACTGGACAACAAACGGAGGATGCTCTCATCTTCCAGGGCTAGATGTGCAATTACACATCACAGTACAAACACAGCCTTAAAGGTCGAAACACGTTTACGTCCAACTGCCTTCCACAAAACTGCCCCACGTGTTACCACTGCAATGATAAACCTAATCAAGTGCAGACTTCACAGCCCCCTCTCTTTAGCTAGACACAAGAGGAATCACCAAGCAGGTCTGACTTGAAATAAAAATAAAATCACCTTCTCTCCTATCTCAGTCTGATCTCCTCCTGGCAGCACTTCCAGGTCAGTTTTTAAAGCACAGGCCTCCAGGACATTTTGATAGTTTTGTTCGTGAGGAGCTTGGCCAAACAAAATGTTATCTTTCAGTGTGGCATTCTGGATCCAAGCCTGTTGAGGCACATAGGCGACAGAACCCTAGAACAAGGAGGTAGAAAGGAAACCTCTGACTTGTTACAAGCAACAGTTCATGCTTACAACTGATTAAGATCTGCAGCACAGAGATATAGCTTCCCATTACACACATAGGTGTGCTAATTGCTGACGTATATTTGACAGAATCAGGAAAATAATTTCATACAAACCACAACTAAACAGGTGTGGGCAAAACCCAAATAAACATGGAGACAAGCTGACACAGGAGCAAACAGAATTCCCTCTCCAGCCCAATGTACATTATAAGCAAGGCCAGGCATAAGCAGCACACTTAGAATGCTATTTTACGATGGTATGGAAACAATACCAACCTTCACAGCCACTTCTCCTTCTAGCTTTTCCATTTCACCCAGAAGAGCAGACACCAGGGAAGATTTCCCACAGCCCACATGGCCAACAACGGCAACCAAAGCTCCACTGGGGACCAACAGATTTATACTGTGGAGGAAACAGGCTGGAAATTAATTAAACACTAGTTTACTAATGACATTATGGGTCTTTAAACCAGAGCTGAAATACAGTGACAAATCAGCCTGACCTCAGCCTGACTGGATATGGCAAGCATAGCTTGGTCACTGGTCTTCTCCTCCCTTCAACTGTAACCAGGACTGTAGGAGTAAATGGAAACCCAGCATTAATCTGCCTTGTTGCTTGTTAAGTCAGCAGGACTGGTAACAAGCCTTCTAAGACCCTTTGCTGTATTGTATCAGTCCATCAGCAAGTCAAACAGGGTTTAATAAATGTTTTGAAAGCAAGTGGCTAGCAGTTTGAGCTGGGGATGCACGGGTCTTTATGAATTAAACCCCAGAACACTCAAGTCTACCTGGCTGCAGATTTATTTGCCTAAATCAAACTGGCTCCTGTGAACTCTAAGCCTCTTGCTTGCTGGTTACTTAGCACAGCAGCACAAGCTCCTTGGAGTGAGAATTCTAAGACTACTTCTCAGGTTTCTGTGATTTTGATCTGACAACAGAGCATAACATAATGAAGTATATGCTTCCAGACAAATGTTGTTTGTATTCATTCAAATAGGCAAATGAGCAAAACATGCACCCCCATAGTCTGCACGTGGCCCACATACATCCACAGGGGTGAGTCCTCAAGACTCTTGCAAGCACAGACCACTCTTGAAAGCTCACACACCCAAGTCCAAGCCCAGACATCTCCACTGTCCTCAAAATCAAACAGATCTATTTGATTTGTCTAACACTTCAGTTAAAAAGAACACATGTCTATTTAAGAAATTTACATAGCCTTTCTTCCCTTTACTGGGTAGCTATTTTATGTTAGTTGCTGTGGAGTTAAAGCCTTGCAGCACTGTTCTGTAAAGCCTAAATACCACCAGGCAAGAGGATTAGCTTGATGCTTTAAAGGCAGAGGAGATGTACTTATGGGATGTGTGGAAACAACCTTTTCCAGAAACAAGCCTGCAGATATTACTAGACATCTTTCAAACACACCTCCGAGGAGCCAGAAACCAGGTAGGCATTTTATTGCAACTGCATAAAGAAATCTTACTCTTTCAAAGATGGCTTAAGCTCCTTTCCCCAGCTGAACGTCGCGTTTGTGACGCTGATGGCACTGCCTGTGTGACAAGAACACAGGGAAAGAGAAGGCAGTAAATGTATTACACAGAAAACACGGCTGAGACTGACAGACAGAGGGATCTTTATTTAAGGGTGCTTCATGTACGATGCAGTTCCCTTTTCTACTGGCATGGGAAGCACAGTCTCATGACCAGGGGTCACAAGACAGGCTTGTTCAGAGTGAAAATAACTGATTGCAGCTTAAGTTACAGACTGTGAGCTTACAGAGCCAAAATGCTGTCCCCTGCTTCATGCTGCCCCAGTGAGGCCAGTGCTGATATTTCCTGCTCAGAATCCCCATGTGACTGTTAGCTCAACTTTACTTAAACCACTTTCAAGTCGGCAGGAGACCACTGCACGCTGTTGACTTTGATCTATCAGATTAAACTTGCCTCTGTGCAGCTTTTTGCTTGCCACACTAACAAGTCACAGATCTGCAGGCTTTCTTTACCTCCTGCTGGGGTGGTGTGTAACAGCTGTCATGTGGCAGCCACACAGCCATCCCTCCTCCTCCTCTTCTCTCTATGGCATCACACAGGAGAAGTTTCAAACCACATTATCACCAAAGTGCTTTACATGAGAAACTGCACTTTTTTTGGAGACCACCTGGTTTGCTCATTTATTTTGCATTACTGTTTCTAACAGAAGAAATCAAAACTGTTTATAAGGTTCCTGAACGTTTGTGCAGTGTGTGGAAGGCCTGAGCTGGTCTTGCTGTCCCTCGTCAGTGGATGCACATTATTATGTAGTGCTGTGAGCATCTCACACATTGCAGATACAAACTCAGGCCCAATAACTCACCTCAAAGCTCAGAAATGTAGCCAGACACTTTTTTAATTTCCACATAGCTTAAACAGCAAACACACATTTTTCAAAGCAGCTGCTTCATTTGTTGAAAAAGGAAGATTACTGTTGTTTCAATTGTTTTGTTGTTTAGGGGTTTTTTTCCTCTTTCCCCAAACTCATCCAGTCCAAAACAAACACAAGATGTTTGTTGTATTAGCATAATTTAGAAAAATAGTGATGTCTTTACCTGGTGCAATCACTTTTGTTTCCACACAATTTGGATCCAATTCATCATGACTCAGGAACTGCTGAATTCTCTTTAGGGAAACACTCGTCTAAGAAAAAAGCACAGCATTACTTCATCATTCTTTTAATGGGGACTTAATGCTCTTACTACTGAAAAAGAAAGCATGCAGAATGGCTTAAGCTTTCACCCCATGGGCTTGCTGAACAGTGACTCATTCTTTCCCTGCAATCGGTCTTACACCAAAATTCAAGCTTTTATCTGTGAAATTTCTCAGATCAAGATGAGTTAATCTGAGTGAAGCGAAATTCACACAGACAAGCTTACTCAGATGACTTCAGGCTTTCCACCGTAGGGCAGCAGCAGAGAAAGAATACTGGAAGGAAAAGCTGCTAAGAGGGAGAAGCAAGGGATCCCTGCATTCCAGCTATCAGGGATATCTGAGGTTCCTTTTTATCCCGAGTTGTTCAAAACAACTTCGACACCAGGTTCTCCTTACCTGGGCAATGTTGCTGATGACTTGTGGGAGCATATTGAGGGGAAACTTTAGAATATTAAACAAGGAGAGGGAGACA
>VZTM01002963.1:39252-63158 GCA_013400555.1 Jacana jacana | reverse complement strand
AACATGCACAGGAAAAAAAACTGGGAGAAATGAGTGTAGAGCTGTTGGATAGTGATGCTACTGGCTACAATGTTACTGGAAATAATTGTGATTTTGCTGACATGACTAGTTGGTTTCTCATAAAAGTGTATCGTTGCTCTGTGGAGCTAAGAGATCCTTTTTTTTACCAAGTGGACACAACTTTGGTGTCATTTATGTGAGTGTATTTTGGCACTCTTCATTCTGCCCTTCCAGCTGCACAATTAGAATTTGACTCTGACTTTTGGTTTTAAAATTCAGTCCTGACATTGTCCATTTATTAACAGATTGGAGATCAAAGTCTGAGGGGCATACTGTGTAAAGATGAAGCAAAACCAGAGAGCTACTAGCAAGCTCTATATACATTTTTGCTATAGAAATCCTATTTTGTCTGCAGTTCTTTATACAGTGAGGTTGAGTGAAGCAAACCAATAATTCAGTACACCCAAACATTCTTTTAAAAACTGAATTTATATTGTTACATTGCACTTATTCCCTAAGCCAGGTTCTTGGGTTGTTGTTTGGGAGTGGGGGAGACAAGAGGTTGAGAGGTTTTTTATATGACAACTTTATTTTACTTTTACATTGTGTCTTACAGACCAGTCTTTTCTTATTCTAACAGTGTGTTAGTTAAAGAAGTCTTGAAATCAGTTATCTCTGCTTTGTCAACCAAGATAGAGGATAAAAACGTTAGCAAGTACTAGAAATGATGGAAAAGAATTCAGTAGCATTTGGGTGGTCAAGACCAGTCTTTCTAGACTAGTTTGCATCCCAATCTGCAATTAAGCATAATCTTAATTCCAAATTTTCAGAGGATGGAAATCACATTAGGTCACGCCCCCTTATGCTTCCTCCCTCCTCAAGCTAAATTAGAATTCGTCTGAAGGTAAAAGGGAGGTGGGGGGAAGGAAAGAAAATAGGGCATAATGAATGATCAAAAAATGCTGCCATTGTAATAGCTCTTTGCCACCAAGTTGTTTTCTTTTCTGCACCACAGCCCTTCTTGAAAGGTGAGAAAATTCTCACTGTGGTGGAGAAGACGCACTCTGATGAAAGGAGAATGGCTTTTTCTCATGTGTTACTGGAAAGAATATCATGGGCCCAGAACAGGAGGGAAACAAGACCCCTAATAGGCTCCTTCTCCTGGCTCTCTCCATTCTCTTACAGTAGAAGAATTGCTAATTCTTCCATTCCAAGAGTTGGCTATTGCTAATACCAGTTCACCTTCATTTCTCCCATAAATTAGAAACAAATCAGTAACAAGAATAAAATACCTTTGCCAGTAATTGTGTTTCACTTATTGCCAGAGGAAAGTAAATACATCCACATAGCTTCACTTCCCTGGGGCTCGTTTACGTTTTTATCTGGTTTTCTTTCTCTACAGATCCACAAGTCTTTTTTAGAAGGAAGTACTCCTATAGACCTTAATCCTTCCCTGGTCTCTGTCTACTTGTGGGAGCTTTCTATAGACCTAGCTTTTTTTCCAGCATACACCGTTACAAAGCCAACTGGGATACAGTGGATGTTTTTTCTGAATTTAACATTTATCTTATGAGATTTCAGGTGCAACCTGCTGCATGTTCAAATGTCTGACTATTACAAAAACACTATAGAATTCACTAACCAGTCATTATTACTGTAGGAATTGATCCTAAAATGCTAAAAGGATATCCTTTTTATGTAATATTCCTTCTAAAAAGGGTATTACAGTATTTGCCTGCTGCACTATCTATTAAAATATTTTCCATGCTCATCAAGGAATTCTTTTGCTATGTTTAAACCTTTAAAATAAAAGACTGGAAATGGCTTGTGTGAAGATAAATCCATCTGAAAACAATTCTGCTTTTTCTGCTGAGGAGTAATTATTTTGAAAATCTGTGGACCCTCCATTGTGAAAATCACTAATCCCTCTGAAATAATGATTTGTAGCAACGCTCCAGAAGCAACTGAAGCTGCTCAATTTAATAACAAAATCCTCTCTGCCATCCCCAGTTTTATCATACCGGGAAATAAAAACCAGAGCTTTACTATGGTTACTTTTTTTCAAAGTGAATTTGATGTTGTTGCCTGATGGTCAGACAGAGATTGAAATTCTCAATATACTAGGGAGAAAGCTGTGGCGCAGACTTAGGGGTAGACAAATCACTTCACTATTCTGGCTAGTTTAGGATCCTTTCCAATGCTTATTGAAGTGCTATTTTTTAAAAACATCCAGTCCTGGTAAAACAAATCCAAGTGATGAGAAAATTGCACTTCTCAGCAACACGTTCCCAATAGTGAATTATTACTGTTTCTAGTGGAGTTGGTTTTTAATCACAGAGCAACGTTCCTAGAAGACTACAAGGCTCAGAAGACCTAAACCAGAGTAAGACGAGTATGTGTCTTATGGGGGTGGTGGCATCAGTGACAAAAATATAAAAATACTTTAGATTAGAAAAGTGATCAGCAAAGAGCACACTGAAGTGACTGGGGTTGCATGTATGTGCAGTATTTATTTTTTTTTTTATCATCTACTTACATTTGTTGCCAAAGTAGAGTCAGAACAGGAAAAAAAATATTCACAGCTGCTGTGATCAGGCAGTTATAGGTCAGGGTTGGGGTGAAGGGTTGAGGTTTAATAATTGTCTGTGGTGAATGCTAGACTGAACAGTATTTTCTCATTAAGCAGCATGAGTGTGGTCTTTTGCCTTTCACCAGAAAGAGAATAGGAATATCTTTTTAAGGAGTCTGTTTCACAGTTCTAGCATTTCTGCCTAATCAGTAACAAATTTCAATTGTTCAATTTAAATTGTTTCAATTTCAACTTTTATTTAATACATTTTAGAACCATCCACTGTATTTCTCCTGGCCATAGCTTTTGATCTCTTTTATACTATTCAGTGTCTCCATTGACTTACTTTTGTAACAGTTCCCAACTTAGTGGAAGCTGTCTTTTCAAAGAATCAAGTGTGTCTGTCTGTATTTACGTATAACTGGCACTTCAGTTTGTGTGCATGTAATCAACATAATCATAAGCTGCCACAAATTTCTAGTTCTGGGATAAGTTCATTTATATCTGCCCAGATGAGGGGAATTATTGAATGAAATTGTGCCCACACTGGAACAGTGTTTGTTGGGGTAGGAAATTATCTGTAGTTTTTGCAAATCCTAAGAAAGTATCAGGAGGTCCATCGTTACACTTTGAGCAGCTGTCACTTTTCCTCACTACACAGGATATATAGGTACTTAGAAAGCCAGTCATTCTGTTTTGTGATATGATTCGTGGGTAGCTCGTTGCCTGTTTGAAGAATGCTGATAGTTGACAGTTAACTTTATTTCCTTTGGACTTGTTCTCGAGTCAGAAACTGGTAACACAATTGTTTGATGTAGAGAGATGCTCCCCTTTCCTCCGTTTCTACCCCCATAATTCTGTGTAATCAGGACTAAGCCCAGTGTTTTTAATATGCTAGCCATGTAATTCATCCACCAAAGTTTTAGTAATACCAATTCTATGATTCTATGAATTCTATGATTCTATGATTCAATTAAAATCGAATGTATGCTCAGATATGAGCACTTCTAGTATATTCTACCATGCACCTCTGCCATAGGTCCAGGGTAACAGTTCGGACCCACCTACAATATAGAGAAGTTGAAGCTTTGTGCTAAGATTAGATAATACACAGTTCATCTGCCTATTTGCAGTCACTTTAAGCAGTCATAGTAACCAACAGGCATTTCCAAGACACAAGCCACCTCACCCCGATTAGAAATTTAGGAAGTGCTATTACATTGCATGGACATTCCCCTGTACTCAGCACTGGTGAGGCCACACCTAGAGTATTGTGTCCAGTTCTGGGCATCTCAACATGAGAGATCTCGAGGTGCTGGAGCAAGTGCAGAGGAGGGCAATGAAGCTGGTGAAAGGCCTGGAGAATAAATCTTATGAAGAGTGATTGAGGGAGCTGGGACTGTTTAGTTTGAGGAAGAGGAGGCTGAGGGGGAGGGGAGACCTCATTGCTCTCTACAGCTACTTGAAAGGACATTGTAGAGAGGTTGGTGCTGGTCTCTTCTCACAGGTAATTAGAGATTGAACAAGAAGGAATGGCTGCAAGCTGCAGCAGTATAGGTTTAGACCGGACATTAGGAAAAAATTCTTGACAGAAAGAGTGGTCAGTCAGTGGAATGGGCTGCCCAGGGAGGTGGTGGAGTCACCATCCCTGACTGTGCTTAAAAGTCGATTAGATGTGGTACTGAGGGATATGGTGTAGGGGAGAACTTTGTAGAGTAGAGCTGATGGCTGGACTCGATGATCCCAAGGTCAGGTTGGAAACCTGAATGATTCTATGATTCACTGACTTTAAAGGGAGTCAGTGGGGATGAGGCCAGATCTCTGTCTTCGCTGCTGTTGGCATAGGATGGTACTGCTGTCACCAGCTTTAGGGTGGATCACGGTCCTAGGTTGCAGCATTGTCCTACAGCTAGCCTGCATCCTGAGCCACCCTGCCTTGTGCATAGCCAGCTCAGGTGTCATCTCTGTAATGTAGGCTTGTCCTGTTCTGTCTATTCTGTCTAGCAAATGAGGAGCTTGATAGACAACATCTCATCTTTCTGCAGTGTTTGCATTTAGGTAATGTGAGAATGCTGCTTGTGAATGATGTTCACATAATGGATAAATCCCACATTGACTTCTACTTAGGCAAAACCTGTCTTTAGCTTACATGATAGTTTAGGTTTCGGTGGAGTACTGACAGGATGATTCCATTCAGATTACAAGCAGGCATTTTTGTACTCATACTTGGTACATGGCAGTATTTAGCATAAAGTAAACTACTTGTGTGGTGTGGTTAAAACAAAGAAAAGAAGCAGTCAAAACCAGTTTAGGAGAAGCATAAGAATTTTTATTGGTTTGTGTGAAGAAGCTTGGCTGAATATATACGTTGATAGTCTTGTATGTCAGCCTCTAGGGCAGATGTCCCCTGTTGCCTCTGTTCTCCAAAAGAAACAGGATTTTCCCAAGTGCTGTGTAGTGTTTTACTAATAAACTAATTGGCTGAACTTTGTTGTCTGGAGTCCTGAATTTTGTTTTCAGCTTTGGCCAACAAAGCAATGCATTCCTCTCAGAGGAATGATTTCCGAGCCAGACAGCACAGCTCTTGTCAGTGCTGAAACATGCTCCTGTGTGCCCTGCAAACTCTAAACACATTTTACCTTGCTTTTCCATGCACACAGCATCTTCATTTGTTCTGTGCAGGGTCAAATCCTCCATTAAAAAATACAAGTCAAATCGAGAGATTACAGAGCCAGATTTTAAAACACCTCAAAATAGTTCAAGATCTTTACTGGTAAGAACTGGAGGCAGCTGTGTAATCCTCGAGGGCTGCTATTTTAAGGATAATTCCAAAAAGAGACACAGTATTGTGGCTGGTTATCAGGAGGGTGATATTTCTGGACTATTCTGGCTTGACACTGATAAAAGGAAAAGATAAGAGAGAAAGACAAGTTTAAAAAAGCTGTTGGTGTCTCCTGCTGTTCAGACTTCCTTGTACTCGTGTTTTGCACCAGGTTACTTTAAATTTGTGCTTTAAGAATAGTTTAACTTACTGTTTTTAACAAATGTAATTGGAATCCCATGTATAATAATTACTATTGATTTTCATGCCAAATGCAGAATATTCTGGTGCGTGTGTATACACACGTCTCTCTCCTTTCCCTCCTCTGAAAGGAAGAAATTAGTCAATAGCTTTAGTGGAATGACTTGCTGTTTGAAAATTACAGTTTCATAACCTGTTTAGAACTAGATCCTTCATTCTAGATATGAATGAGATACATATATGAATGATACACTGAAGAGACAGGAAATAATGTTATCTTTTTGGTGTAATTTTTAATTGATTTTCAGTCAGTTTATTGTAAAAATGCAAATATGGGTTTATATTTTGTTCATTTAGATCCCATTGTGTTACAAACTCACAGCCTCTTTCAGTGGCATAAAAGAGTGGGGTAGTACACAAAATCATGTCACCTAGTACAGTTTATCATGTATTGTATTTGATAATAAATTATGTACTCAGTAATACACAACACTCCATCACAGAACATCTTAATATGTGTAAAGGTATTTTCCCTTATGAGGTAATGAGCAAGTAAAACTGTTTCACAAATATCTATGCCAAACTTTAAAGAGTTAGGTAAGTAAAGGTAATTAGGAGTCTAATAGATATTTTGTTTGTAAGCGTGGGAATAAGCATTGGAACTGGTAAGTAGGCTTTGCAATCTTTGATGTATTTGATATATTTGCTCAGCTTTTCCCTATGACAGTTCTAAATAGCACTTCAAGCAGTTCATTAGCTTTGGCATCACATGGAAGCTGTCACTGCTGTCCAAACTGCAATGCCAATAACAACTAGTCTGGCTGCAAAAAGGCTTTGTACCTATTTTTACAACTGTTTAGCATTGGGTTTTACTTTGTTGCCATGGTTTTTCTCATTCAGTGTACTAAGGCAGACAGACCGTAGTAAATGCTGGGTTGGGGTGCTCTCTGTATGTTGCTAATACACAGTCTTCCCTTTAAAAATATGGATTTACACTCCTCATCACTCTTCCATTCTGTTACATTAAAGGGTCTCCAATACCTGTGGGCATTGATGTGCAGGTAGAAAGCATTGACAGCATATCTGAAGTTGACATGGTAAGTTGGTTAGTAGAACTGGAATAAAGAATTTCAGCCAAAATGCAGGGTCTCAGAAACATCCAGCTGCATGATACAAAATAATAGAGTTAAAGAAAGCAAACCCTTAAGGAGGACAACCTTGCTTTGAAACATGCAAGTCATCCTCATTTAAACTAGCACATGTTTTATAAAAGCACATGTTGAATTTCTCCCTGGGTAAGAGGAACTGATCAGAGTGGATAGTGCTCTGATATGAAAATGCCAACCATTCAGTAAACCCACATGACCTCTCAGTGCTCTGCACATCAGATGTACAGGCTTCGTGTCCTTTGCTTCTGCAGATCTGAATAGTCCCATAATTTCTGGCATGTGGAACTGTGGTCATAACAAATGGAAATTGAAAAATCAGTTCCAGGAATGGTCCTAGGAAGGAGATGCCCTCACTGCAATCAAGGACCTATAGCACCAGAACGCAGGCTGTTCATTCCTCACCCATAATTGTCACTTTTCACTGTGAGTGTAGCTCTAGTCCTAGTGTTGAGTTTGCAATGTCATCTGCCAATATGAACCCCTGCATTCCTTTGCAAACTTACCCAAATCAAAAAATCGTATTACAGAAGCATAAAATCATATTACATAGGAAGACCTAAGAATCTTCTGAGAATTCTCATCAGAAGTAGTTTTTCTACTGAGATAAATGATGTCTGCCTAATAATGCAAAAGTTATATAGATGAATACAGAGCAGTCGGGCTGTGCAGAAGCTCAGACTGGGTTTGCAGCATCCTCTCCATCTCATTCCACAAGTATATTTGCAGTCATATTATTTCTGCAAATAAGATGATAAAATATTTGCAACAATCTTTCATATATAAAAAAGTGATTATTGTAAAATGTAATTGTTTACCCTTATGAAATTAATGCTATTGTTTCTTTACGATGCATACCATTCATAAATACACTAATTTAAAAACCCTGTGCAGTATTTGTACAAAATGGACAGATGAATGGATTTTACATGTTGACCAAATGTTCATAAAGAACTGTAATTAGTCCTTTCGTAAAGGAACCACAGTCCATTCTGGCAGGACCTGGTGAAGATTGCCAAAGAAAACCCCTTTCATTTGCCTTTGGTTGGTTTTAAAGTTTCTTTTTCACTCCACTGATGCCCAACCCAACAGACCACTGAAATCTGTAAAAGTTTTATCTAAGTATGAATGAAGTGTGAACCTCAGACTCAGGCAGCAGTGAGGGTGCAAACAGATGGTATTTCAGAGTTCTATATTTAAACCCATTGAGTAGTGTTTGAGTCCTCTCTGAGGATCCTCCAGATTATGTCCAGAGAAGAAGCTGATCCTTTATATGACTTGATTACTTTGTACTGTTTTCTACTGCATGTGAATAAAACAAATACTGTTCTATTTTGTTTTTAATTAAACAAAGGACTTCACAATGACTTTATATCTCAGACATTACTGGAAGGATGAGAGACTTTCATTTCGTAGTAACAAAAACAAAAGTATGACTTTTGATGGAAGACTGATAAAAAAGATCTGGGTACCTGATGTATTTTTTGTACACTCCAAAAGATCTTTCATCCATGATACAACTGTGGAAAATGTCATGCTCCGAGTATACCCTGATGGAAATGTACTCTTCAGTCTACGGTAAGAGCAGTACTCTTTTTATATGAAAATACAAGATTGCAATTGTGGACCTATAGTCTGTATGGTGAGAAACTACTGGAAATACCTGCAGTTAAGATTCTGATACTGGACTGACATTAATCCCCTGGCATCAGATATTGGGAAGGGGTGTCTGATGTACCAGTGGGAAAATAAATTTAGGATTGATAACATATAGGTAACATATTTTTCTATCATTCACGTGTTGTTTCCTGTCAGAGGATAGTGGGAGTTGTTGTAAATAGCACTGAAGTTTGTCAAGTCTTAATTCATTGGCAGTGGTTTTAGCAATATTGCGGTAGTTTTACTGTGGAGTACAGTAAAGCCCAAAATTATTAGCAGAGAAGGAATGTGAGGTTTTTCCCCCTCGAGTCTTTTAAAACTGTCTCAGCTATTTTCACCCGGGGATACCTGTAAACATGCCATTGATGTTAATCAAGGCTCTGGATAGGCACAGGGAGCAGGTTATCAGTGCTGATGCCAGCAGCGTTAGACAGATGTGTTCTGTGACTACAGAGAACAGGAAAGTGGAATAACAATTCCAGGACTGGAACAGCAAGGTCATTATATGTGTCTCCCTTCTATCTGCATGTTACTGCTTTTCTTTGTGAAGCAGATTTGGGTGATGTGGCAGAAATAGTTTTAATGGAGGAATTCCCCCCACCCGCCCCCGCCCAGGGTAAAGGCCCAAAGGCCCGTGCATTGCAGAAAGCACAGTTCCCCAGTTTGTTACTAATTAGGCTGTGTACAGAGGTACTTCATCTCTTCTGGATAGTTTGAAGATTTATGCATGCACCTGAGATTTTGGGTCTGTAAGAGTTGTTCCAACAGATAATGAATTTATTTACCCTCTCCTGAAGACGTAGAGAAACCCGCACAATATACCTGCTGTACCACTTTAAAATAGTCTATGTTCAAGAATCACACTGAGAAACAATGCATGAAGGTGAAGCATGCATTTTATTGCTATATTCATTTCAATGCTTCATCAGAGACACACAGAGGAACAAGAAGAACTACACTACTATACTAAGGCTTATGGCAGTGACTCTCAGTGTGAGGAGTATGAGGGGTATATTCAGCTAGAGGAGGGAAGAGTGCTGAAGACATAAGATGCACAAACACATTCTGTCAGCTTGCTGGAGGGCGAAAGTGTCATCAAGATTAACAGTAAGAAATTCTGCACAAATAGTTACAAACCAAAGGGAGCATGTGATGGGAGTGCCAGAAATGGAGAGAAAGGAAAAAGTGAGATGGGAGGGAAGGAAAAGGAAGAAGTAGAGCTGAGGGACAGACACAGTGTGAATCTATTTTCTGCATCCGCTCATTGCTCAGAATGCCCTTTGTGATGGGAGCTCATGCTCTGTGTCCTGCATCACATTTTCAAGCTGGTGCTGTTTTCTTCCTTGCCCTCATCCTCTGTGCTCCCATAGTTATCTTTCCCTAACCCTGCATTACCAGATGGTGTGTACTGGGTGACTCCTTCCTTGCTCTTGACAGATGAGTTTACAGCCATTCTCACCTTCCTGTGCCAGTGAATAGCAAAGCCTCAAAATCCCTGCCAAACCTGTGGATTTCTTCCTGGACATTAAGGACTCATTCTTTCCTCCTCTATCAGTTCTTACCACACTGAGATGTAGGGAAAGGGCTGACCTAAAGGCTGGTGAACCAAGGTTTAAAATGATTAAGTGGAACCAGTGTGCTCCTCTCCGGAGTGGCGTTAATGCATATGTTCCTAAAGAGTCACATGCTCTTTAAAACATCCTTTTTGCGTTGCTGGTTTTACATGCAGTGAGTAGATTATATTCCAAATACTTATGTGCAAGAAATCTGCATATTTCACAGTTTTTCTTCATAGACCTAGCATCCAGGATTTTATTGAAGCAAAGTGGAACAAAAATCTAGATTTGTTGCTAAAATAATTGTTCCTCTGATCCTTTAGTCAATAGCTAAAAGACAGAAACAACATCCATGGTTGGAAGTCTTACGCATAATTTTAAAGATGTACCACTCTTACAATCTCATTTCAAGCCAGTAAAATCTTACACTTGTAAAAATTCAGCTACAGTGTCATTACTGATCACAAGTGTTCAAAGATCACTTATAGTATATCCTTATATATTATAACTTAAATCCCTAGGATTTAAGTAGGATTCAGTTTTGGAAAAACTGAAAAATCAAACTAAAACATCAACTGACATGCAAGCTCTGACAAGAAGGGGAAAGTTGGCAGGGTTTACCATATTCAATTTGCTGCCTCTAGCTTTTTTTTTCTTTATTGGTTGAAATGTCAAGGGACGTTTATCTTCTAAACCTTTGTGAAAAAACAGGTGGAATGCAGAATCATGTCTACCTAGATTTCCTCAAGCTTTTTGAGATGTAAGGCATCCCCCCCTTAAAGGGGTTTAAGGGAGTGTAGGCTTCCAGAAATTGCAACTTATCATTTTATGCAATTAATTATAACCTTTCTAGCTGGGAAAATAGCAGTTGGAATAATATTTACTCTAGCCTGTAATACTGTCTCTTGAATCTATGAGAAATCCAGTTGAGAAATGTGAACTCCCCTTGTTAATCTTCGTAAGTGTAACCCTTCAAAGCAAAACCTGTGAAAGGCCAACGGAGGATGAGGCCAGTAAAGGGTTTTAAAGTCGACAGTAATGTATTTAATCAGAAAGACTATTTATCTTTTAAAAATATATTCTCTCACTGATTTAGTTTAATTGCATTGTCTTGAAGCAATTTTAGAAGCTTCTAAAAAAAGCAGAAAACCTCAATCAATTGGATTCTAAACAGCAGTTTGGTTTGGGTTCTCAAATGTCTGCACAGCCCTAGGAAAGTATGAAGTTTTTGCATTTAATTTCTGATTTTCTGTTCCTTTCCACAGAATAACTGTTTCTGCTATGTGTTTCATGGATTTCAGTAGGTTTCCTCTGGATACTCAGAACTGTTCTTTAGAACTGGAAAGCTGTAAGTTTAATTCATATCTGTTCTTCACATGTGCCTTCTTACCAATGCTCTAACTTGTTCATAATACCCTTTACACTTAATTTGATGTGAGACATGAACCCTTCAACTGGTATGTGTTAAACTGTGGCCAGTTTGGTATCTTTTCACACCTTGGTGAGCTTTGGGAAGATAGAAAAACCATGATGCACGCTGCTTTATTTTGACTGGGTTGATATTCCAAGGCCTGAATCTAAGAATCTTCCCTCTGTCAAAAAATTGTGCTTTTTTTATGAGAAAAAAAAGTGCATGTTAAAAGTAAATTAAGATGTCAATATTTGACCTCATGGAAAAGTGAAAATAAGTGTTTGTGTTACTGTGAAATGTCTGTTTTGTCATCCCTCACTCAGTTATCTGCAGAGCCAGACAATAAAAAGTAATTCTGTTTTGCAGAGACTTTTGAGATCTCAAAATGTATTCTTATTTGGATTACTAGTGAAACTGGGGTGCTGCTTTGTTCTTTAGTCTTGGAAAAGAGAACAGATCCCCAGCATTCAGTCTCTTCAGTGTGGCAGCTCCAAAGCTCCAGTCCTGTGTGCCTTGTGGCCCTGAGCATGCCCAGGTCCCCCCACCTGTCAGGTAAGCTGCTGGCAGGGCACAGGACTGGGCTCTACTTGGAACAAGTGTAATATGGTCTTTGCAAATTCTGCCATGTCAGTAAGTGGCAAATTGCTGTGAAAAAAATGTTACTTTGCAGTTTTCTCAAATTATTTCAGTGGCATTATTTCTCCTATCCGTAAGAAAAAAAAACATCCAGAAACATTATTCCAGCAGAAGAGGTGATTCAGTTTTTACTTTCTCATAGATGCATACAATGAAGATGATCTGATGTTATACTGGAAACACGGAAACAAGTCCCTGAGCACAGATGAGCACATCTCCCTCTCCCAGTTTTTCATCGAAGAATTCAGTGCTTCCAGTGGACTAGCTTTTTACAGCAGTACTGGTATAGTAAGCCCGTTTTGTCAGAAGAGAGAAGTGCAGGACACAGTCATGCAGAATATCTTTCACATTCAAATTTGTTGCTAATAAATGACTGTTACTGCTGACAGACCTCAGTTAAAATGATGTTGGCCTAAGTCCTTGGCTTTCTATCTTACCAATGTAATGCTTTCTTGATATTAGAAGAAAAGGCCATAATAAAACTTGAAACTTAACATCTGACAATAAGAACCTGAAAAAAATGCACAACAACAAAATATATGTTCCTGTGAGCTCTTGCAAAATTGTGGTGCTTCTCTGAAAGCCACTGGAGTATTGGGTTTACAGGAATCTTTGGGTCCTTGTTATATAGAAAAGCTTGAAAATGCAAGGCCTAAAGGGTCAAATACTAAAAAGCAAACAATAGGAACCCTAGTGTGTTTTATTGTCTAAAATCTCCTCATTTTTGAGCTGTAAAATAGCATTAAAAGTCTACTAATTGTAAGATTTCCACAAGAGCATTCATAAACTACTGAGGTCTCATTCATGGTTTGCGTAATGTTTCATGTCTATATATAAAGTTGCAGAAAAAAATCGCTTTATGCCAGTGCCACATTGTTTAAATATAGGTATCAGCCCCAGACAGGTTCTTATACCTCCCTGTAGATCTTAAACTATACTTTCTGGCAAACTGCATAAGGCTTTAGGAGTTTATTACAGTCTTGATTTCATGCAAGGTGGGTTTTATTTTCTCCGTATTTGCACATGCAATTAGAAATTCTGAATTGCTTCTCTAACCATCCATTTTTAACCAGGTAAAATAGCATGCTTGCTACTCCACTGCCCATCTGAGTCAATTCATTTCAGTATCGATAATGCCCTATATATCAAGGAAGATTAAGAAAATAGAAATTATTCCATATAATATAATAAAATGCCTAGCACTGGGAAAAAAAAGTCTTTAAGACATACAGGAAAGCTGCCAATAGATAGATTTACTGTCTTTTACTTATAGGGTAGCTTCTTTTTGCATTTAAAAAAACAGCGATTGAAATGTGAGGTGACTGATACTGAATGCAGAAATTCCAGCTTAAATTATGATGCAGCCTAAGCAGTGAGGAATTCACAGCTTGATCAACTTCTTCATCCTTATCTGTTGCTTGTGTATGAGCTAAGAATGGAGCTCCAGCTTTCAAGAGCCACTGTCATGTGAGAAGAGGGCAAGTCATGCTATCACAACTGTGCCTTGCTGAGAGCGGAGTCAAATTCGTCCTTGTTGCAATGAGACTGGGGTATTTTCCACCAAATGGCTATCTCTGTGTGTTGAAACTGGGTTCTGGGAACTCAGCTGGCTTCTTTCTGCCATGCTATTCTCATCAGAAACACTTATGCAAACAACTACAGCCTTGTGCACAACAGTGCAACCTCATACCACCCCTGTACCCAGGGCTTCGCAGCACCTTCACAGCACTTTGCATTTTGCAAAGTGTAACTGCTTAACGTGTACATGCAGATGTTTTGATGATGAGCTTACTTAGCAGGGGAAAGGGAAAGAATTTTTTTAAGTCTTAGGGGCTGCTGGGGAGTACCTGAATAATGTGTGTACCACATCTGCCAATTAGGATGCTGCCCTTTGTAGACATGCAGTTTTCTTTGCCTTTGAGATTAGGTTTCTGTCAGGAGGTTCCACAGTCTCTTGTTCTTTGATTTTGCTTCTTGTTGGAAGAAATTGATTACACACAGACCCTGCCCCATTAGGTAAGTAATAGTGGGGAACAAGCAGCACAATTCTAATGGGAACTATCTTCCCCTGAAGACTCTTAGGCAAAAAAATGGACAAAAATGCTACTCACAAGGCAACCTTTTGCATTTTAGGTTCTTCGTACCCTTTCCTGTGAATCTCAGTGAACAATGTATGCATTTAGGCTTTTGGAGTTCCCTGGCCTCCGAAGGAGCAACAAGTTCAATGTGGTTTTGAGATAACTTTTCAAACCAAAAACCTTATCCACAACTGAAAACTCGTAGACTGTTCAGAATATTAATGGGATTATTGTTGAGATACACTTTTTTTATAAAGTCACTCTTATTGACAGCATGACTGCTCCGACACACGCTCATTGAAGTCTCTGTGCTGAACAGCTAGATGCTGCGCAGCTGGCCACTTTTGTTTTCTGTTCCCCTCAGTGTAAACTGATTGCCCTCCCATCGGAAAAGGTATAGCACACATGCTCTGCTGCACTGAGAGAGCATGCCCCAAAATTCGCTAGATGGCACCCTTTCCTCTAAAGTCAACGCTGGGCCGGCAAACCGGTCTGACCGTAGGAAAAAAAGTGCTGCTTATTATCGGGTATTTGTGGGAGGAGAGAAGGAAGGCTACTTTCGAGGGGAGTCAGAGTGTTGGCTTCGCTGTCCTAGCTGCAATGGGCAATTATGTTCTGTCTGTATTCACCTGGCAGCTTCACTTGAAGTCTATTTACCTTTTTTCAATTTCCTAACCTCAGTTATAATATAGTATTTATGCAGTCATGATCCTTCAGTCCCAAAGCAGCAGTATTTTAATGAGGTATGACTGACAGTTTGGAAAGCACTATATATAACCAAGGTGGTGGCAGTATTGCTTAGGCATTTACTAGCACCATACCTACTGGAAAAAAGGGGGGCAGTGATCAGAGCTCACAAATAACACAGCTCTCTTCTCCCCCAACCCGTTCCTCTCTTTTTTCAATAGGTTGGTACAATCGACTTTTTATAAACTTTGCTCTCCGGAGGCATATTTTCTTTTTTGTGCTACAATCCTATTTCCCAGCCATGCTGATGGTGATGCTGTCTTGGGTTTCATTTTGGATTGACAGAAGAGCCGTTCCTGCCAGGGTATCACTAGGTAAACCTTTAATGTATATTCTTTTGGGAAGTACAGAATGAATAGGGGAGAGGTTTTGAAGTTACCTCAGTTTCCTATTTACACAGAACATAAGCAAATATACTTCATTCCTCTTCCCCCCCCGCCCCTCCAAAGACTGGATTGGTTTCTTCCTCCCCTCTTCCCAGCAAAGTCACAGGGGTAGCAGTCATATCCCTCCCCAGATTCATGTTTCATAAGAGATACTTACTCGTCATAGGACAATCTATCTAAAAGCTTTGCAGCTCTGGTTCCTCTCTGGAAATACCTGGTATCTTCCTCCTGACTTGGAACCAATTTCCTGACTCATCCTATTTAGCAAAGCCCTTCTTTGTCAGGCACAGGTTTATTTCTGAACACCACAGCTCAGGAGAAAAAGAGTAATTACAGTGGGGTTTTTAAATAACATTGCTTTTCTCAGTGATGAATTGGTTGATACTACTTCAAGATTGCCTTTGTTGGGAATTTAATGCTGACAGCCTTGGAATGAGTACATTTCTTTTCAAAGATTAGCATCTCTGTGAAGATCTGATGGAAATTTGTTAAGATATTTAATGTAACCATAATGCATCTGAGTCCTGCAACTGTCAGTTTAAGAATTAGTGAAGAAGCTCCTGTTCTTTCTTCTCCCTAATGCTACTCCCAGGAGCCAACTGTATGTTGCCATATTTCTTAAGTCAAAATTTGAGGATCATTGTTTAAGACACAAATTTGCATGTACTGAGGGAACCCTCGATTTTTATCTGTAGCTGTATCAATGGAGAAAAAACAGAACTGTAGCACTTCAGCTCCCTTTCTGTTGGCACAATCTAGAGCTACTAATACATGAGATATAAATCTATGTGTTAGTCTAGAAACAAATTAGCGCCTCCTACCTGCATTTATTAATGCATCTACCAAGTCCTTTTATTTCTAAGAAATGTACCTTAATCTTTAAAAATAAGGTTTTAATTCTCAGTAGGTCATTTGTAATATTGTCAAGATGATTTAACCGATTATGTTTTTCAAACTTCATTCTTCAGCCTAAGAAACTTGCAGAGAGGGAGAGGCGATATTCTTGTATGTTCGAGTGAACTTGAACGAGCATAAAACTGGGGAAAAGCTCTACTGAGACCCAGCTGAAAGGCCAAGTTATCAGCCAGTACTGTCTCACAGATGTTACTGAGATGTCTTCACTTCCAGTGTTACATTCATTTCTTTAGAAGCAGGGCTGTGGTTGGGTGTTGGGGTTTGTTTTTTCTTCTGAGATAGAACAAAACAAAATGAGATGAGTCGTTGCATGTAAGAGGAGAGATTGAAAAGATGAGGTCGAAATTCTGGATGCACTGAAGTAAACAAAAATTATTTCTTAGCTTCAATGAATATTTTTATGCTAGAGTGTTTCTAAAGACCCGTGGAATTATGACAGAGGCATACAAGCTGATATAAGTCCTCAAGAAGTACAATTTGAGAAGGAGTCTGGAGGGAAACTGGTGATCCTTTAGTGATTCTGTGGGACAAGAAAGCGTATAGTGGGGACCCTGGCTCTAGGCCCCACAAACCTGCTTTCACTTCTCTATAGCAGGGCCTAAAACTGTCATAGAAATATGTTCCTTATGCTGCTGAATCACCAGTGTTGCGTCCCCACTGTGCAGACCTGGTGTGCCACAGCTCTGGCTGTACACACTGAACAGAGAGATGATTTACTGGTCTCAGTATTGTATGTGATAGGTCCTTTATGGTTCACTCCACTTTCCAGAGCCTGTGCAATGAAGTTAAAGGCGGTGTCAGTCATGTGCCCTCATGAAGCTGTACTGTCCAAGCAATGGTGATGATGAGCTAAACAGAACCAGCTGGCCAATAGTGTGATAACCACCCCTCTTTCTTTGGCAGGTATAACTACAGTGCTGACCATGTCAACCATAATGACAGGAGTAAGTGCCTCAATGCCTCAAGTGTCTTACATAAAGGCTGTGGATGTGTATTTATGGATCAGCTTCCTTTTTGTCTTCCTCTCTGTCATCGAATACGCAGCCGTGAACTATCTCACCACAATTGAAGAGAGAAAGCAACTCAAAAAAAGGGGCAAGGTACAATCCTCTGTGTTTTATTGTCTTCAGAAGCCACAGAATAATCCTGATACACCACTGTGATAACAGTACGGTAACCAACTCTGTGACTTCGCTCTGTATCTCACTTTATTTGGCTGAAGGGGGGAAATGTATCTTTGAGATCTTCAGAAGGTCTGTGCTTTCTCTCCTTTCCTTTTCTTGTGGCAGAGGTTAAGGAATACATCTCCGGATTATTTTTTCCCCCCAAAGGAAGGTAACCTTCCTTCTATTCTCAAATACCTGTTGGTCAAGGTATTTTTTCTTTCTGTGAAATACACCCCATGAGTGCATTCCCATGTAATATTCCCTCCTGTTTCCTGTGAAGCGGTGTCTATTTGTCTTTCTCCTGCTTCACCATTTTCAATTTGAGAGATGGGTTTAATGATGTCTTTTTGTCCCAAGACCAGATGAATGACAAGGTCATTTTTAGAAAGATGTGTCTGAAGCAGAAATGTTCACAAGTTAAACATTTGCTTTCAATGAAGCACTCAAAATCTATGCTTCGAGAATAAGGATATCCCCCCTTGCCTCTGTTAACTCATTTGTTGGAATATTACAAGGGGAAAAACACAAAAAGGGTGGATATGTTGCTCACATGATTTGATAATCCCATCAAAACACTACTGACAGAAATGTCTTCATTGATTTCCCACAACTCCAGCAACACAGAACTACGGGACATGCAGAGTTTGTTGTTTCAGTTTCAGAAGCTGGGGCACATGTTACCTGCCAGAAGCCCAGAAGCTGGCAGTAATGTCAGACAAGTGTGGTTTAGTGCTTGTATCCCCTTTCTCACTCATGTCCTGTGCAAGGGGGCAGGCCCCACGGATAGCAATACTGTGAGGTAGCCCTGTTCTCCATGTGCTCTCCACAAAGAGAACAACACTGAAGAGAAGGTTTTCTTTATTTTCTGTTTCACTGATTTATAATTTACTAATATGGCTCCTGCTAGGTGGAGAATGACTACTGTTCTTTGTTGCCAGGCTTCAGGAATGTATAGCATTGATGCAGTGCAAGCTATGGCTTTTGACGGCTGCTTTCACGACACAGATGTAGACATGGACCTGACTGGTTTCTCAGACCGCTGTGAAGAGAACGAGACTCGAGCAGGTGCAGCCAGCAGCCCCAACGTGGAAACACCTCGCTTAAAGAGGAAGAGATCTCTGAAGGGAAACGTGGGCAGGATTATTTTACAGAACAATCATGTTATTGACACATATTCCAGGATTATATTTCCCAGTGTGTATATCGTGTTCAACTTTTTTTACTGGGGTTTGTACATATGAACAAAAATCATTATAAGCTAGACATTATTATTTTGCATATGAGGGTAGCATTGTGCTTTAAAAGTAATGCAGCAGCAGTAGAGGAGAGGGTTAAAAGTTTCCAAAGCTGACTTCTGCGTCATACAAGGCCTGTTTGCTTAGCAGCAAAATTGTTAATGAAAAACTCTCATGAGTCTGGTTTCTTTTCCAGCTTGACTGTGCAGTGCTTTTCTGGGGGAATCTGATGCACATGCTACTACTGCAGTAGCATAGAAAAGGTGTACTCATGAAGGGAGCCCTTTGTCACACACCTAGCCAGAAAGCACCTCCCACCAGAGTATTATCCAGCCGCTACCTGCCCTTTAACCATTCCTCTTTAATCACAATTTCAGTTCTCCAATTGCGGTCCATTTTGGTAGGTAATCAGCACCAACTGTCTTCAAATAGCACCTATCCTGATTTCACTTCCTGTATTTCCATTTTGCTAGGCAACCTGTATGCACCTCAAGAGCCTTTGTCCTTGGATGATAGAGGGAAAGGGATTATGGTTTAGCAGTGGAGTAATGACCAGCAAGAAGGCAGGAAGCAAAACTGATGGGGCTTGTATATTGTACATCAGCAACACCTCAGGAAAAACCCACATCCTGTCAGCTGTCCCTGACTTTCCACAGGACCACTGGGAAGGGCCTCTGTTTTGGAGAAATCTTGATCACTAGTCCCAGAGGCAGCAGAGGAACAATGCCCCAAATATGATGCACTCAGTGTCTTACAGCCGCCTCCCAAGTGGACAACTAGTGTCACCTGCACAAGCTATAACCCCTCATGTGACACCCACACACCTGTGCCTCATTAATCCTGCTGAAATCACCTGCTTTCTGCATATCTATTCATTTCAGAAATGTAGGCTTTGAGGCAGGCATTTGAGGCAGGCACTTTGTCAAGAGAACAAGCAAACCATGTCTTCAGCACAATCTGGTTCTTCTGCTTTATGTTGCATCTATGAGCTTGAGGTTTTCCCTCACCCTTTGGCTTTTGAGATTGAATGTTACAGTGAGGAGAAGCTACCTATGCCTACTTGCAGCATTGATCCCCAGCACAGTTCAAGATACCACACTGAGACCCGCAGGAAATCAAAGGAAGCAGCTGTGCCAAAAGAGAGCCATATACAGGCATCCCATCTGTCCCAGATGAATCCTGCATGGAAATATCTAAAGGTTTAGGGTAAGGAGGTTGAATTCAGGGTGTTCAGGGACACACAAAAAGCATTCATAGCTCCAAAAAAGAATCAAGGTTACTTTTGCAACATTCCCAAATAAGGAGCATTTTCCACTTAAGTTTCTTGGATTTGTCTGTCATTTAATGAAGTGAGTTTAAATTTACCAAGTCAGTTCAAAACAATAATTTGTGGTGGCAAAAAAATGTCACAAAGTAAATGCTTGGTCAAGATTAAGAAATGGAAATAAATTTGGAAGCCTGAACCACTCTCCGGTTTATTTGATTTTCCTACTCCAATATTGTTCTCTCGTAGCGTGGTGGTGTCTTTTACTGTTCCAAAAAGCTGCATTTGTCAAGCTCCCAAAAACAGAGCTGGAGAAGCTGGTGACATGCTGCATGCCGGGTGATTGCAGTCTGATGGAGTGAGTGGGTACTTTGGCAGCCAGCTTGCTGCCAAACACATGATCAGAGCTAAGACGGCTTTGATACTCTTCCAGGAAATCCTGTCATGGAAAGCAGAACCGTACCAGGAATGACAATGCTGGGAACATAAAGCCAAAGGACACACAGGCTTTGGCAACAGCAACAGCACACCAGACCTCAAGCTGAGCCAATGTGGAATACAGATATATAAAAAAATTACCACGACATCCTTGTTACTGTGCTGCTATTATGAAGGCATCCTGCACAGATGTTCCAGATTGCCTGAGAAGATCCCATCTAATTGCTCCAGATGTGTGTCCCCTAAACTTTCCACATGAACTAACATAGCACCATTGTTTTCACATATTTTTTTTTATCTGCCCTATGGGAAGAGGTATCTGTTCTGTAGCCAACAGTGAATCCACAGCCTCCAACAAAGAGAAAATACCCACATGCTTCTCGGCCCAGTCCAGGTCCCGCTTCCATATTTCTTACAGGATCTCCAGCAGCAAAAGCCCTGCAGCATAGCTATGCCCAAGCCCTGTCTAGGCCATCCTGGCAAGCAGGACCACACATGGAAGTATGGAGGAAAAGAGACAAGATTCCCCCCCCATGGAAGTGCGGAGGAAAAGATTCCCGCTTGTGCTTACCTGCCAGGCACATCCAATACAGGTGCCTGAACACTGCACAGCTCCCTGCGATGGGGGAAACTGTTAGTTACATTGCTGCTGTGAATGTAAGCATTGGCCAAGTGGTCTCCCCACGGAGACTACTACACAGCAAGTTTTATTATGGTAATGAAGAAAATTGCACGTTATGAAGATGAAATTTAACTGCATACTTTTACAGCTAAGCTGATAATTTGTCCTCTTAATGGGGTGATAGGGATGATATCAGGATCAATTATACTTCAAAAATCTCTTGCTGGTATGAATAGTAAAAAATAACAAACAGTACTTAAATACCTTGTTCTTTAGAGGGCATTAAAGGGCTGATTAAAACTCACATGACCCCCTTCTGAAGCTTATATGATCTTCCAGAAGGGCAGGGTAATAAATACTTTTAGTCAATTTGTCTAGACAGACCAGCATGGAAGTCTTTAAAAAAAGTACTCACAAGTATTTCCCATTCCTGTTATTTGTGGCTGGTTTTGCAGCCAAATATAGGGGGTTTACATCCCACAGCATTTACTAAAAGTTTAAACATCACTGCCATTGTGTAAATACATATTTGTTTTGAGTATTCATCCTAGTGGTATTCAAACAGTTATGCTGGGTGTACCTTGTGGACTTTTGAAACAGAATTAAGAGCTGGTAATGGCTTCTGTGACCATCCTGAGGTGCAGGATGTGGCCTCCCTATTTTTAGCGTCTGCTGCTACGCCCATCTCTATTAAAAAAACATCCTGCCAGTGTTAATGTAGGGGACACTTTTAAGTCTGGAGAACTACTTGAGTCTTCAAAGCTTTATAATTCTCATGGAAAAAGTAAGCAGAATTTCCTGACAGTGGCCTCTTTCTCAGAGAGCTAGTGAAATGTCTGTCTTTGAATATCCCAACTCTTGGTGAGCGTTTACACTAAAATATTGACAATTTAATAAATTTGCAAAGTGTACTGAATGTAGAGTGACAGCATCATGATCCGAGTCAAAAAGTACAGGATGTCGTCTTTTTCTTTGAAAGGCACAGGCCAATTAAAGAAAAATGCTTGCTAGAGAAACCTGAATTTGACTAATTCGTACACATGTGTACAATTAGGATAACCTGAGGATTCACCCCTGGCAAAACCTCTCTTCTGGTAACGCATCCACACACTGATTAATCTGTACTTCACCGTCATGTGACCACGATGTCTGGTCAGCTGGTCACCCAAGTGGTCCAGGTGGTGAAGGAACAAGGACTGAACAGGATGAGGAGTATTTGTTTTCTGTCTTCCGTCTCCTTTTCCCATGTATTATATTTTGCCAGTTTCTCTAGTCAGCACGTAGGAGTTTGCCACTGGAATCACACAGCAATTTGTTGCAAAAGATGCAGCCGCTGCCAGGGAAGCAGGAGTTACTACTGTAACAACCGCACCGCAAGGAGGAACTGGGCTGCAAAACCATTTTCTATAAAGGGAGGGATTTGAACTGGTATTTTAGACATGAAAGGCTGTTATTTCCCTCCACAAGCTGTTGACAGAACATAGTTCCTTCTCTTATCTGTCACGGAAAGGTCCTTCTAGCAGCTAACTTATGCCCAACATAACTTATATTAGCCATGCACTCTAAGGCTGCTGAGGTTTCCAAAAATTCACCTTTTGCTGGCAGCTCTGCTTCGTGTGCTTGAAGCTATCAGTACACAAGAACTGAACTTCAGCAAAGCCTACCTAACCATTTTTCTGACGTCTTTCAGCCAACGTAAATCAAACCATTAGTAGGCACCTTTAATAAAAGGTAACTAAAAGGTATTTCCCGAAGTTTTCCTGTGGTCGGTGAGGATTCTAAAGGTTTCTTTGAGGGAGCCTCAGAGAGGGGCTCTGGAACAAGGTTTTGCTCCAGGAAAAAAGTAAGGCAGCACAAGCCCAGGCACTTCCCTGTGTAGGAGGTAACATTTGCTACAAATAACCACAAGGGTTTATATTGTATCTCCTAATTTACTGCCGGCAATGACCTTAGCGGAGATGCTGTTGTGCAATTCCCCATTGGTCTCAGAAAACCAAGGAGTCTCACTCTCCCTTGCACGTTGACGCTAAATAACTTGGGTGGAGAACGAGGAAATGCTCCTTGCACAGATTCTGTTTTCAAGGTGTGATTGCTTTAAAGTTTCCTAGCTCGGGAGTAAAAAAAAAAAACAAGAGAGTTGACATCAGGTTCCCTCCACCACCGCGGAGTTAAAGGGCCTGAAGCACCGGTGACAGCAGCGACCGTGACTCCTGCNCGCCCACCTCCCCCGGCTCCGCTCCGCCCCGCCCGCCACGGCCCGGGTGAGTGCCGGCGCGGGGAGTTGGGGGGGGAGCAGAGCCCCCGAGCTCTGTGAAGGGAGAGGAGCTGTTTAAGGGGAGGGGGGACGCAATGGCGGCGGCGGGAGGAACGGGTCGAACCGTCGCCCCGCCGGGCTTGTTGTTGTGGCAGCGCCGGGCCCGTTGGCCTCGTGGTCGGGACTCCGGGGAAGCGGCTAGAGCGGCTTAGGCTTAGGGCACTGAGCCCTATCCGCTCCCCTGCGCTGTGGGCCAGGAGCACAATTTTCCTCGTTTTTCTCTTCAGCAAAAGGTTTAACGGTAGCCCCGGGTGGCAGAGCGGTGAGGGGCAGCAGCGGAGGCAGCAGGGCCTCAGGATGGCCGTGGCCAGCTGTGGTCCACGTTGCTCCAGGCAGAGCTGAGTCTCCCTGCAGCTGCAGGGCCGGTTTAGAGGCCTCAACTCACCGGCTGGTACATCTGGGCCGCGAGTTGGAAAACACTGCTGTGAGGTAATAGCCGCTTCTGTCTGAAGCAGAACGGGATCATTATGTTGGTGGGTTCGTTTTTTTCCCTCTCTAGCCCAGCAGAAAAGGACTTTGGTAGATGAAAAGCTGGACGTGAGCTCGCAATTACAGAATCACGAAGNTCCGGCTGCTTCCTCCGTCCCCCAGCCCAGCACGCCGGCCCTCACGATCCGTGTTTCGCCAGGAGCGGGGCTGGCGGTAACATCACCTCCCGAGACACTCGGCGACACCTCCCGGCCCGCCTCACCGAGCACGGCCTGACCCGCCAGGGGCGCTCG
>VZTM01002963.1:0-39138 GCA_013400555.1 Jacana jacana | reverse complement strand
AGGGCACTGAGCCCTATCCGCTCCCCTGCGCTGTGGGCCAGGAGCACAATTTTCCTCGTTTTTCTCTTCAGCAAAAGGTTTAACGGTAGCCCCGGGTGGCAGAGCGGTGAGGGGCAGCAGCGGAGGCAGCAGGGCCTCAGGATGGCCGTGGCCAGCTGTGGTCCACGTTGCTCCAGGCAGAGCTGAGTCTCCCTGCAGCTGCAGGGCCGGTTTAGAGGCCTCAACTCACCGGCTGGTACATCTGGGCCGCGAGTTGGAAAACACTGCTGTGAGGTAATAGCCGCTTCTGTCTGAAGCAGAACGGGATCATTATGTTGGTGGGTTCGTTTTTTTCCCTCTCTAGCCCAGCAGAAAAGGACTTTGGTAGATGAAAAGCTGGACGTGAGCTCGCAATTACAGAATCACGAAGTGGTTAAAGTTGGAAGGGTCCTTAAATACTGAGTTCCAACCCCCATGGGCAGGGACGCCTTCCACTGGATGTGCTCAAAGCCCCATCCAGCCTGGCCTTGAACACTGCCAGGGAAGGGGCATCCACGGCTTCTTTGGGCAACCTGTTCCAGTGTCTCCGACCTCACAGTATAAAGTTTCTTCTAATATATAATCTAAATTTACCCTCTTTCAGGTTAAAACTTATCTGCCATTGTGTATTGCTACACTCCCTGGTAGAATCTCTCCCCATCTCTCCTGTAGGCCCCCTTTAGGTACTGGAAGGCTGCTGTAAGGTTTCCCTGGAGCCTTCTCCAGATTGAACAACCCAAACTCACTTGAGCTGCCTTTAATATACACTTGCAGCCTGGAAAGTCAGCCGTATCCTGGGCTGTGTGACCACACGTGGAAGTGTGGCCAGCAGCTCGAGGGAGGTGATTCTGCCCCTCTGCTCTTAGGAGACCTCACTTGGAATACTGCATCCAGCTCTGGAGCCTGTAGCACAGGAAAGAATGGACCTGTTGGAATGGGTCCAGAGGAGGGCTATGAAGATGATCAGGGGGCTGGAGCACCTCTCCTATGAAGACAGGCCAAGGGAGTTGGGGTTGTTCTGCCTGGAGAAGAGAAGGCTTTAGGGAGAATGTATTGCAGCCCTTCAGTACTTAAAGGGGGTTTATAAGAAAAACAGAGAGTTTTTACGAGGGCATGTAGTGACAAGGGGCAGGGGTTTTAAACTGAAAGAGAGTAGGTTTTGATTAGATACGAGGAAGAACTCTTTTCTGATGAGGGTGAGGAGACACTGGAAGAGGTTGCCTTGAGAAGTTGTGTATGTGCTGTCATCGGAAGTGTTCAAGGCCAGGTTGGCTGGGGCTTTGAGCAACCTGATCTAATGGAAGGTATCCCTGTCCATGGCAGGGAGGGTGGACTAGATGATCTTTAAAGGTCCCTTCCAGCCCAAACTGTTCTGTGGTTCTGTAGTTGTAATAACTAACAAAACAATACAGAACAGCATGTTGTGTGAATGAAGCCTTGTTGTGTGAATAGTACATCTGAATTTAGCTTTGCTAAATACAATGCAAATGAGCTGAAAGGTTGATAGGATGGATTTAGGTCTAGGATTCAAAACTGGCAATTCAGGCTTGGTTGCATTTGTGTTGCTGGGGTTTGGTGATATCAGTTGTAGATCTTGGTGCTGGCAGCATCTTCAAATGTTGCTAATAACTGGAGACTAATTTTCAGTCTTTTTTTAAGCCTTCTCTTGGCTCATGGAGAACCGTAGTTGCTGTAGCTGGCAACGTCCGTTTTCTCAGGAAGGTGGTGATGTGGATTCCCTCCTGTGGGACTAAGGGGGCTGTCATGTACTGTTGATGTTCAGGCGGCTACGGGAACTACTGATGAACACCCCTCTAGGAGTTAGGGAGCAGTGAAGGTGTCCTGCATGTGGCTGCAGTACAGAATTTAATACTGTGTGCAAATATCAGAACTGGAATTCAAGTTTCATTATAAGGGCTCTCTGTAAGTAAAAGCATCTTAATAAATGAGAGTATTTACTTTTGAGAGCAAATCTGTCTTTTTTTACTTACATATTAAAGCATTGGCATGCTCTATCTCCTCATGTGTTGGCTTCACATCCTTGCTCAGACATGCCCAGAGTCAGTTTGAATTGGCCAGGCCAGACCTAGTAGGCAAGCTGTGGTGCTAGAGGGCTTGGTGCTGGCTCATTGTCAGGGTACTTACCTCAGCTTCTCAGGCAGACTTTCACTGGTGCCTGGTGCTCTGGGGGACGAAATGCTGATGCAGACCTAAAATTAAGGCAAGTATGTCTGCATGCACTATGGTGTTAGACCTACCGTTACTTGATGTTTGCCTTAACGTTCCTGAGATCTTGGCAGCTAAACTCTAAGTCAATTAACTTTTTTTTTTTTTTTTTCACATAATGATACATAAGCTTATCATCTACCTGAAAAAACAAAGTAAATGACTTCCAACTTTAAACATCTGTGCTTGGATGAAAGAATTCTTTTTATCCTACATAAAACACAAAGTTTGACAGCTTTGCAGAAATGAAAGCAGAGTCTTGTAATTTTAGTATTTGGTGTAAGGAGGGCCTAGCAGTGTTCCGTGTCGTCTGTAAAGTTGGTTGTGCTAAACCTGGCCATTCAAGATACAGTATGGAGACCCTGACAGAGGGTGAGATGTGGGCCGCTGTATGATGAGCAGCATTACATGCCTGGCACTGTCACAAAATGCAGCATAAAATTGTTCCCAGGGCCTGAGACCTCAAGCATGTGCCCTGACTTCATGCTCCTAAAACCTGCTCTGCCTGTGTGGGAGTCTGCTCTGTTTCTTTGGAAGCTACTTTAACCTACCTGCCAATTGAATCATCCTTGCCCACTGAGCCTGGTTACATACTCCTTCTCTCACAATGTCTATTCTTTCAATTGGTCTCTCTCTTTCTGTGCCCCCTTTCCCTGTTTTCTGTTCCCTGTATTCTTGCATAGCTCTTAGTGAGTGCTGTTGTACCACTGTCAATGTCCCCTTGCTGCAATAGCTGCCTGCTCTGTAGGTCCTGCTAAAGCTTTAGTGTGGTCACTGCTCAGCTATGTAGACGCTGGGTTTATGAAGTGTAAGCCACCTTGAAAGGAAAGCTTACCTTAGCACACACCACACCAACCACTGCATTTAACTGGTTGGGTTCTGCGCTGGAAATGCCATACATCCTCCTTCATCGTGCTCTGGCCAGAAGGTCGTTGGAAAGTCTTCATTGTGCTATTTTTCCCCCAGTGTAAATGCACTTCAAAGAAGTGTAATAGGGTACAAGTTTATGATTCTGTCCCCTCTCTCTGCCCCCCTCTGCACATTGTCATTACATTTCTTGCAGCTGAATTGATTTTTCAATAATTTGCAGCTCTTGCTACAGAAGACCAGTCTGTCTACAACAAGCTCTTTGTGTGGATGGATTCCTGTATTTGTAAAGATCTGTGTGGGCCATTGGGTTTCATTGCATGTTTTGTAGTATAAACTCCGCTGTGAGATTTGAGCTTCTGTTAGCAATGGCTCCCAGTAGAGTGCTGCAGAGTTTGCTGAGGTTTGAGGGAGAATTGGGGGCCTGCAGTGGGCTTTCCTTTTTCTGCTGCTTGGAGCGCATAGCATCTGAAAGCAGAGCTGTTCCCGGCATGCTCTGAATGCACTGAATAAGGCAAGAGATGCTGCTGTGGGCCTGTGAGCTCTTGAGGTTGTATTACTGCTTGACCGTGTTCTCTCTCCTCTTGCACAGGAACATGCCCAAGAAAGGAGGGAAGCATGCTGAAATGGGAAAAGGAATGCACACACAGTGTAAACGAGCAAAGCTGGAAGCAGCTTGTTCTCCATCAGTCATGAATTTTGAGAACCCAGACAAGCTCTTCGGAAGCTTGATCTCTCCCATCAAGCAAGAGGTGTTTTTCAGGGAGTACTGGGAGCAAAAGCCACTGCTTATTCAGAGAAATGATCCCCTGGTGGCTGCTTACTACCAGTCCCTGTTCCAGGTGTCAGATTTGAAGGAACTGTGCAGCCAGGGTCTGTACTATGGGCGAGATATAAATATCTGCAGATGCGTGAATGGAAAAAAGAAAGTTTTAAATAAAGAAGGCAAAGTGAATTACATGCAGCTGAAGAAAGATTTTGACCAGAAAAAGGCAACAATACAGTTTCATCAGCCTCAGAGATTTAAGGTTGGATTGTTTCATTGAATGTAATAAATGCATGCTTTATAATGTGGTTTACTTTGCTTGAGTCATACTTGACGTAGCTTCGTCTCTGTCCCCAGTAAATCCAGGGGAAATAGCAGACATCAAGGACCTGCTGAAACGTCTACACGAGCTGTATTAATTTAAGGATGCTTTGTACTTCTGCACCACCCATCATGTTTCAGTGCCTTTGCAGTACAGAATCTGATTCACGCTATAATATTAAGTATTCTTGTTATAAGACTCTGCTTTCTCACATAAAAGCTTAGGAAAAAGTAAATGCACAAAGTTGATGATGGTGCATCTGTGTCTACTTAAATTATTCCTTCTGCCCCACTGTTTCCTTCTGCAAACAGGGGCTTTTGTGCTGCTTTTATTCAACAGGGGGCAAGGTGTCAATCCATGGACAGTATTTGCAGGACACTCTGCTGTTCCTGCCAGTGGATTGGCTGTGAATTGCACCACGGCAGGGTGCATTTTAGCCGAGTGTCCTTTCTCTTTTTGATGCCTTTGCAGTCTTCATGTATGAGAATGAGGCAGTGGTGTCTGCACAGTTCTGTAAAGGACTCAGATACTTGTAGATACTTGGGTTTAGGTATTCTTGGATTTAGGTGTTTTGGGGTGGTTTTTTTTGTCCCATGGTGTCAACAAAATGTAGTTGTGAATACACAGCTGAGTCTCAAGTATAATGTCGCTGGCTGATCTTGGTTTGAGCATAGCTGTAATGGCCAGTGGCAGGGGCATTTGCAGATGAAGTTGAGATGTTGCATGGCTTATGCTGAAATCTAGAGCTTGAGCTGAACCTACATAAATTCTGGTAGTTGACGTCTTAGAATCATAGAATCATAGAATCAGATAGGTTGGAAGAGACCCTTGGGATCATCAAGTCCAACCAATCAAGTCTTCTGGTAAGAGAGTCACCCCTTCGGTGCATTGTCTGTCACACTGGATGTGCATGAGTAAAATTTCTTCTCAAGTATGTCCAAACAGTTGGAGTCACTGGAAAAAGGTCTCTAACCTTTGTGTGCTCTCTTTAATGCTAGCCCACATAATGCAAATCCTGCATGTGCTTATTGTCTGAAGATGTTTTGCTGTTTGTGGGATGATAGGTGGTTTATTTTCATCTGTTTAGCCTTGTTTGTCAGTTTTTGCACCCTAAAAACAATACATGAAGAGAACAAACATCAACGCTATGTTGAGGCACCAGACTTCTTGGCTTCACAGCAGATCTTTTAATCTACAGTGCTTGCTTTCAGGAGAAACACTCATACAGAGCATCTGCCTTCCCAGCCTATGTCTCCCTGTGGTCATTCTCTAGAAAAACCTCCCAAGCAATGGGGAGGCTGTGGGATGGGTGGCAGCCCAGCGTGGCAGCTGAGCTCTTCATTAGTAACAGCATCGTTTCTTTTTAAAGGAGGAGCTGTGGAAGATTCAGGAAAAGCTGGAGTGCTACTTCGGGTCTCTGGTTGGGTCGAATGTTTACATTACTCCCCAGGGCTCTCAGGGCCTTCCCCCTCACTACGATGATGTTGAGGTAGGACAGCATGACCTTGTCTGTGAAGTTGTGTGGAGGCTTTTGTTAGTTGCAGTGGATACCTGTATGTGGGCTCCCCCCTCCCCTATAAATTAGCTTATTATAGAAAAATGGTTTTTCCACTGAAAACTTGTGGTAATTGGTTGCAAGTGTTTCTTTGTAGCTGTTTTTCTGGAGGTTGTGGAGTCTCCTTCTCTGGAGACATTCAAAACTTGCCTGGATGCGTTCCTGAGTGACCTGATCTAGGTGTTCCTGCTCTGGCAGGGGGATTGGACTGGATGATCTTTCAAGGTCCCTTCCAATCCCTGCTATGCTGTGATTCTGTAATTTTACTGAGAAGGTACAAATAGTAATAGCAAACAGTAATATTATGTAAACTGTGCTTTCCAGACCTTGCATTCCCACTTGATGAAAAGAGAGTTTGTTTCCCCAACTGCAGAAGCTTTCTAGCATCTTTTTTTTGTTTGTTTGTTTTTTGTTTTCCCCAAAAATCCAGAAGTCATTTTTCCTTTACTAAGTACTTGCTCTTTCTTCAGCTGGACATTGAAAGCAGACTGGTTGCACTGGTTCCCATTTTGTTGGCCGTACAGTTTTTAAGAAGTTACTGGTATGGTGAAGTCCTGTGGTCCAGATGCATTTTAAATTACCTTCTAATGGAAACATTCAAACAGACACTGCATTAAAAAAATAATTGGGCTATCCCACTTAAACAAAAACAAACCAACCAGCCCCTTATGTGTATTTTTTCTTTTTATTAGTTTAATTTCCATTAAATACATCTGGAGTTTCCTCATTTCCTTTTCCTTATGCCTGTTCTTCAGCAGCCCCACAACCTGCACGTTTTGGCGTATGTCATCAACCTGCAGCTCACAGCATCCCCTAGACGTTTCTGAAGCTCTGCTTGTCAGTGAATGGTTGTAGGAAGACCTCTCCCACCTGATACTTTGAATATCTGTGTGGCAGACATTACTTTTGAGTTAGTTGTCTACCACATATTTAAGTGACTGGAGAAAAACAGGGATTTCTGAGTGTCTACCTTAAAACCGATCATGCTTCACAGCTCTTCTCTCTGTGGCCTCTGAGTAGAGCCTAAAGAAATAGTGCAAATATAAATTGCACTGCAGCATTGTAGACATGTAAAAAGTAATGAGAGAGCAATCCTGCTTGACGTTCTGTGGGGTAACTGAAGGGAAGGTGAAATTTGTGCCTTCGGTTGTCACAAAAGCAACCTGTGTCACTTCTGTTTGCTTCCTGTCCCCAATTTCTGGCATGGTTCTGCCATGACTTTCCAAGCAAGAAGACAATTTATAATTTCTGATCAGTTGGATGTGTCTGGGGCAGCAAGGCTTCCTTATGCATTTGGATTCATGGTCTTTTTCAGGTGTTTATCCTTCAGCTAGAAGGTGAGAAACATTGGCGACTCTATAAACCGACAGTGCACTTAGCTCGGGAATACAATGTTGAATCAGAAGACAGGATTGGGAATCCCACACATGAATTCATATTAAAGGTATTATAATTTCATTGCTTTACATGGTTTGGGCTATGGTTGTCAGAAAAGTAGTTATGTTTAAAATGGTCCATTTCTTGAAGGTAGTATTCTGAATGATCGTGGCTGTGAGATTTGGGGGAGGGTTGGTACACAAAACACTGCGAGCACGAGAAATTTAGGGGATAGTTGTCTAACATAGCTTTTTTCAAAGGTATCCTTTGCAGTAGTATTGAAATAACGGACCAAGAAACCAGTTAGTTCTGGAGATTCTCCAGTATTCTCCAAGTTGGGCATGCTGACTCCTGGATCACGTTTGTGGAGTTGTGTGCAGAAAAAACATCGGGTTTATATATGGTTATGGAACATTTTTATGCCTTTACATGCTGTCTGTAATCAATCAGGCTAATCCTTCTATGCCCCAAGCCTTACTGCTTTACCCAAGGTTGTCACCATTCTGGTGAATCAGATTTAAATATTTACCCTTGGCCGATAAACAAAAGCAAGAACTAAACCCTATTTTAACTTGCTGTATTGTTTTTCTTAATTGTTTTTCTTTTTCCCAACCTGAAAACCGAGCATTTGGCTGTTTTTTGTTATTTGGAATAAAAAGAGCATTTCAGGAAGATTAATGAATGGCAGCCCCTTTGACAGCAGGGCATCTGGTACTTGTCCTGTTCTGTTTTACATGCTTGTGCTTTCAAAGCGTGTTATTTATCCAGCAGACAGTGTGGCTCTGTGTTGGAAGCCTCATTAGTTTCTCTGCCTCGTGGCCTGTTATAGGGCCTCTCTCTGCAAGGTCTCTGCTTTTCCTGGTGGTGAGACCTGCCTGTAGTTCAGAAATAGAAGGGCAATAGTACGATAGGGTGGGTATGCTACTGACGTAGCTAGCTGTATAGTTTCACAGATACTAATATTCAATTGTCATGATGTATTGGGGGATGCAAAGTCTAGTAATTTACAGTTCCCTTTTTAGTTTCTGGAAGATTGTGGTTTTGGGCTGGACTTCAGTGCCTTTGATTTTTATGGAATAATGATGTATCCCCCAAGCCATTTTACTGATACTGTGGAGTGAAAATATTGGTCTCTGAAAAGGGCTTAAAAGTTATTTTTCTTATTTTTAATTTACTTTTCTTCTGTTTGATGTTCTTGACTTCCTGTGACCCATTTCTTCCAGGTGGCCATTGTTAGATTTTGGTTCTCTGTCTGGAGCTGTATCTGACAGGGGTGCTCTGAGATGGCTCTTATTTTCTCCCTAAACATCTTTCTAGAGTATTTCTTTCCTCCTTTTTTGCATTTCTGTCTGCAGCCTCCTTGGGCAGTTTAAAACAAATGGAACAGTTAGAGACTATTATTGGTGTTTTCCCTGCCCAGCAGAAACAGGTAGCAGACTGAGAGGAAAGGCATGCTGGTTTCTGTGTGTTTCCAAGCTGTAGTGCATCTTGGTGACATGACATCAGGCTGAGGCCATGGCTGGTTTGTTGCTGATGTGAAGCACAGAGCTGGCTATCTAGCCTTCTTAGTGTGTGATTTTCCATTTAATTTGCTGGTTCTTCTCCCTTGTCTGCTCCTCCTTCCTCCAACTCAGAAGTAAGAAGGCAGCAAATGGATCAGATCTGTGTTGTCCCTTCTCAAATGCTCTGTCCTGCCCCAATCTGGGTGTTGCCACCTGGAGTCTGAAGATTACGACTATTTTAATTCAGGAGTGATGTTCTTGCTGGCTCACATGAATGATGTTGATGAGACTGCTCAGCAGATAAGAGTTAGACTTTGCAGCGAAGACTGCTTTGAAAAAATCATGTTCCCAGCTTGTCAGTGGCAGGCATGGGTGCTACAGCATGAAATAATTTATTTTGCAGGCTAGTTTGCAGCTTCTCTGGTAGGTGTTCAAGACTTTCCCTTTTCTTATACGTCTGTACCTCCAGTTTGTTTTCTGCCTGAGGATGTGAAACACAGCAGATGAAGAGAATTCAAAATAGTCTTAGCTGGTTAGTGTAGTTCCTACACTAGTAAGGAAGGCTGTTTATTGGTGGCAAAGAGAGGCTTGCTTCAGAACAATAAATCATATATAGCTGATCTATGATGCTTTGCAGCTTCTTATAACTCTATGAAGAGACTTGATCTTGCAAAGTCCTTTGAAGGCTCGTAGTCTAAAGGAACCTTTTAATTGAAGGAAAAATCAAGTAGTGTTCATGGAATCATAGAATGGTTAGGGTTGGAAGGGACCTCAAAGATCGAGTTCCAACCCCCCTGCCACAGGCAGGGACACCTCCCATTAGAGCAGGTTGCTCAAAGTTCAACCTGGCCTTGAACTCTCCCAGGGATGGGGCACCCGCAACTTCTTTGGGAAACCTGTTCCAGTGTCTCACCACCCTCACACTAAAGAATCTCTTTTTGTTATCTAATCAAAATTTCCCTTCTTTCAATTTAAAACCATTACCCCTCATTCTATCGCTATACTCTCTGACAAAGAGGCCCTCTCCAGCTCTCCTGTAGGCCTCTTTTAGGTACTGGAAGGCTGCTAGAAGGTTTCCCTGGAGCCTTCTCCAGGCTGAAAAACCCCAACTCTCTCAGCCTGTGGAGAAGTGCTCCAGCCCTCTGATCATCTTTGTGGCCCTCTCCAGGACCCGTTCCGGCAGGTCCACGTCCTTCCAGTGCTGAGGATTCCGAAGCTGGACACTTGAAATGTATCTGTGTCAGAGAGTTTGGTAGGCTCTTAGGAGGAGATAATGGGATCAAATTTAAGGAATGGTAAAATTAAAATGGAATAAAATTTCCTTAGTGTTGCTTTATGAATTTTCTCTTTAACTGTTTTATCCAACTATATGGTTGTTTATAGGAGAAGCCATAAGTAAACTGATCAACTGATTTTTCCTTCTTGGAGACAATTTTGCATGCTTTGCACTTCTCTCTTATCTTCCCTTCTTTAATCTAAATTTTTATCAGTGTGGAGATTTAATTTAGATAAGTGAGAAGAAAGATAAGGCAGAGGAAGGTTGTGCTTGTTTTTTAAGGGTTTTAACTGAAAGTTTCAGACAACTGTATTGTAACATATTAGCATCTTTATAGAATATTTGACTTTTCTTGTGGAATACTGGCCTTTTCTTTTGACACGGCTGACAAATTCACATTGCAGGGGTTCTCTGCTAGGCCACTGCACTATCGGCGTGTTCATCTCTGTTGCTTCTTTGTCCCTTTTATGCAGCTGTGTTGGAGTGTTCATATAAATATTGACAGTGAGCTGAGTAAGTTACGAAACTTCTGTCTTAGGGGGCTTTGTTATAATTATTTATCTTTGTTATCTTATGTTATTAAAGTGTATAATGGAAGATCTCTCTATGTTGTGATTTAAACAAAATATATGTTGTCTGTCTGTCTGCTCAGAGAGTATTTTCTCTATTTTGACTACAGTAAGGTTTGACCAGGTGTTCTAAATATATCAATTCTCTTTTAATTTTCTTGCAGCCAGGTGACTTACTGTACTTCCCAAGAGGGACTATTCACCAAGCTGACACTCCTCTTGGGATCTCCTGTTCTACACATGTGACCATAAGTACCTACCAAAACAAGTAATTATTCTTTACTTTTTTTTAAAGTATGTCTTTTCTGAAAATGGCTTTCCTCTGCCAGATGATGTGTGTGAAAAGTACAGACCTGAAATGGATGTTTCAAAGAAGTGATGTCCTGTTTCTTAGAAAAAAAAACCTTGTAATGAGCTGTGTTTAGCTCTTTCCTGTGTTTCTTCTCTTTAGCCCTTGTGTGGTGTGCTTTTCTCTAACACAGGGATAAGGCATATTACCTTCACCCCAGAGATGTGGTGACACAGAATATATGCACGTACCCCATTATTCCATATGTGCCCAGCTGTTAGTAACAGCATCTAAGAGAGTGTTCTGGTAGCAGTAATTGAAGTTTTGGGGTTCACGGCAAGGAGGGTAGCTGAGAGCCTTGTTGTTTGAAGCAGCCCATTTACCAGGCTTTCATGCAGGAAGCTTGATTGCTTTTTAATTAGTTATGTTATTATTTACCAGCTGTAGGCTTTAATGTGGAAGATAATGTTACAACTGCAAACTCACCATTGTGTTAAAAAAAGTGGCTGAAGTTACAGTTAATTTCAGAACCTGAAGAATCAGAAGTTACTGCTTTCATTGTATTTTCTCCTGCATTTAAGTCACCCACACCCAACTTGCTGCAAATCTTTCCTTTGTGAATATTTTTCTACTTACCTGTTTTTTTATCTCCTACTCTATGCCTGCAAGTCAGATTTCCTTTGACACCCATCTGATGTTTGAGCCCATTGAAATACTGTCACACTCAGGGAAATGCTCCTGCCACCGTATCAGCCACTCAGGTGTTGGGTTTGGAGTCATTGGCTTGAGTTAGCAATTGGGAAGGATTTCTGTTACCACAAAACAGGGCAGAACAAGCTTGGGCATATTCTAGATGGTTGTAAGATGAATCTTTAACCACCAGCTGTACCATTCTGGAAGCTGAGGATGTTAGCATTGCTGGTGACTCTGAATGTGGCTAGTCCTCCAAGCTGGAAAGAGGGTTAAGATGAAGCTGCTCAAAGGTGTGAGTCTTTATACAAGTTGGTTTCAGCTGGTTTTAGTTTAGCTTTTTTCTGTAAACATTGACTGCTGTTGCAAAGAATGACTTCATTTCTTATGCAGGCAGTGATATTAGTGCTGAGCTGCTTTATCAGGTTTGATGGCACATTCCATGTGAGCAGCAGTGAGTGGCCTCCAAGGAGATGTCCTGCCCTTCCACCCTTCCCCTGCTTTTTTTGTCTGTCTTTCTTGACCTGGTGCTTCTCTCACCCCTGGCTTAGTGAACTGAACAGACAGTTCACAGAGTGACATTAGAATAAGCGGGTGTTTGGCTTGCTGATGGAGGCTGGGCTGGAGTGATGGTTTACAGGCCAGTATGCAGGCGTCCTCTTGAATGCACAGAACAGGGTTTGTCCAGGTCAATCTGTGCGGAGTTATTGGTCAAGTAGTGCTGGGGAGACAAGAATTTAGTTCCTTGTGACATGGTTGCTGGAGACCTGACAGGCTTGTGTGGAGTCTGTGCAGTTTCTCTGTGACAACCTAAGCCAAATCCCAGCCCAGTGATTTACTTGAGAAGCAGTGCTGTCGGGGAGTGTGTTCCCTGGGTGTCAGAATGAGGAGAGGAAAAAGGAAAAGCTTGGAGTGCTGTTCTACAGATAAAATCAGAATCATTATCCATTAAGGTTATTGATAATGAAGTGTAAGAACCTCCCTCTGCACCTGCTTTCAGTAAGCATAGGTAAAATAAGCACCAGTCCTGGTACAGGCTGTATTTTCATTTGGCTTGTAGATTGAAGTATGATCTGGGAATGTTCCCGTGAAAATTGAGAAGAACTCCTTGAAAATAGCCTTCCTTATTATGGAGGATGCCTAGGCTCCCGGTGACCACTCTGGAAGCAGCACATGCAGAAGAAACTAGGAGAGGAGGAAGTGCTGGTGGAGCCATGTGGCACTTTCGGCGATTGCTAGCACCAAGCCAAAAGGGTCTCCACTGTGTGGTGGAGCACAGCTCCTCTGGGCCAAAGCAGGCAGGGGAGTGTGTGTGAATTCATGATAAGAAGGGCAGTTTGGAAAAGCAATGAGAAGCTGGTAGGTGGAGACTGCGGGCAAGAGAAGGGAAGCAGTAAGAAGTCTTAAGATGTCATAGTTCTATTTATCAGCCAGAGTCCTTCTCTCCTAGTGTGTAGCAGACATTGGTAGGCTTGAGTGGAGACGATTAAAAACTAAAGTACATGAGACTGTAACGAGTCATACATTTATTTTTGTTTATAGTAGTGTCTAGAGTGCTGAAAATGGGAAGTGCTGAGGGGGAGCAAGAGCAGAGGGTGAAGTGTACATTGGAAGACAGGCCCTGCTCTGCTGCCTTGCCTTAGTTAGGTGGGAGTCTGCTGGCAGCCCTGGCTGTTGGGCATTTGCCCTGGTTGCTTGCCCATTAAACCCGCCTCTGAGGAGGTGGTAGGGAGAGAGGTCACCTATCGACAGGACAGCACTTGTGTGTGAGCGGCACGCCTGTTCCTGGTGAGGCTGACTCATGGCAGACAAAGAAGGTGGAGGCAGTCATTTTCCCTCCCCTCCTCTAGTTTATTCTTGCAGATGGGGAACAGAAGTGCAGAGATCAAAGGATATTTTTTTATTATTATTTTTTAATTGAATTATGTAGGCTAAGAATGGGGATTAAACACATAACAAGACACCTACAAGGTGCTCATTAGGTATCACTAAAACCCCTGTGGAGATATGTGGGGGTCTTGTTCCTGGGATCGTAATTAAGTCTGTTCCAAAGCTTAGAAACTGCTGCCATGTTGGGTTTGATAACCCTGGGTACATTTCCTGCTTTAATGTCAGTGTCTCAATAGGATGTCAAATGGCACAACATCAGACACTTCATTGTGTGCAGTGAGGCTGCATGTGTCTGTGACTGTATAATAATGGCCCCAGCAGGAATTTCTTTATTCACTGAGGTCAGCATTAAGCTGAATCCATTGGTAAATGGCAAGCACCTGAATCAGAACAAACTGGACCATTCTCAAACCAGTTCCTTCCCTCTAGGGGTGACACTGACCTGAAGCTAGTGAGGACACACATGCAATTGAGATGAGAGTAAGCTATTGCGTGAGACTAGAGAGTGGTGACTGAAGGGCCAAAGGCACAAAGCACATTTGGAATTGGAGTGCTGTATTTCCAGCCCTTGATAGCAGTTGTCTATTTTATTTCAGGGCAACTATTTTAGTAAATTTTTTTTTTCTTCTTTCTGTCCTTCAGCTCTTGGGGAGATTTCTTACTGGATGCAATTCCTGGCCTCGTGTTTGATACAGCAAAAGAAGATGTGGCGCTGCGGACAAGCATACCAAGGCAACTGCTCATGGTAAGTAGGTGGGATCAAGGGAATGATAGTGCATCCAGCTGAGACACCAGCACTGAGGCAAGCATGTGTCTTGGTGATCTGCTCTGAAAGCTCAATGCAATGGCACTACCTTGTCTAGCAGCAGAGCCACTTATTTCGACGACTGCAGGATGACTGTTCCATCTGAATGTTTGCTCCATCTGAAGCATTGCCAAGTTCATTGCACTTGCCTGTCTTTTGTATCACAGTGTCCTTGTATGGCTTGTTTCCTTCTAAAAGTAGTGGTGTTTGCTTTGGAGCTGGTCAGACAGGCATGGCTCCTGTCAGGCCAAGCGTTTGAATCTTTAAAAGTAGCAAAGCAGTGAATTGTTTTGTGACCTCTTTATGGTAGTCTGGTTGTGCTACTGATCAGCTCAGCAGCCAACAGAAGGAACAAGTCTCTCTTTCAACAACCCTTGCAGCATTGCAGGTAGCTGCAGAGTGAGGGAAAGCGAGCTTCTGTTTTGGTTTGGAATGGGGAAGCTCATGGGGAATGTGTAAAAGAAACAAACTTCCTTGTTTTGTGAGTAAATGCCACCCTTTGCAAAGAGAAAATGCCAAAAGAGGAGTGTCCAGATTTCCACTGCACCTCTTTCTCTTTAGGTTAGTCTGTTTAGCTTGAATTCATGTGAAAGCAATTCTGTGTGAATATTTAGCAGGTGGATATAGCCGACTCGACCAAAAAACTGAGCAGCCTTTTGAGAAGGCTTGCAGACCGTCTGGAGAACACCAGAGACCTGAGATCGTCTGACATGAAGAAGGATTTCATTATGAACCGGTTGCCACCTTGTTTGGGATGTGACTCTGATCCTTTGACTCCAGGTAGATTCTGAAGTTACCAAAAGTGGCTGATGTGATGTAGAGCTGTTGTGAACTCTACCTCTTAGGACTTTGCTGTCTTTTGGTAGGCTAAGAGTAGAGTCTGGCATCAGCTTCATGGTGTGCAAGGCGCTGCCTGCGCATACGCACATCCCAGTTGGTTAATTCCTTGTGTCTAGCAGAAGAGAGGACACGTGTCTCTCAGTGGGAAATAAAGATTATCCTAGACTGAAATTGGCAGCTTTATTAAACTACTGTGTGCTGAAAATGTTTAACTAGCAGAATTTGGCCATATGCTCACGCTTGCCATTGCAGCTATTTGTAATTGTAAAGGTGAGAGAAGTAAAAAATCTCTCTCCTTTCCCACCCTCCCGCCTCCTCCTGGTTGATAAAATGCGGGTGTTGAAATTGAAGTTAGCAAAACAATCATAGCCCCAAGAGTGGGCAGTGCACAGAGGGCTCCATTTGCCCTGTTTGTCTGGTTTCCTTCCTTTTTAAATGGAGAACTCTTTTTCTTAGGTGGGAAATTGCCAAGAATAGATAGCAAGATCAGACTGCAGTTTAGAGATCATGCCATCATTACAGTGGAACCTGATCAAGAGAATTCGGTAAGTACAATGAAGCCACCTCGTAAGTTTGGGGTGGGAGCACGGGGTGGGGAATGAGAGGCGTGTGAGCTGCTGCTCAGTTGTACTGGGCTGAAAGGGTCAGGCACTGACACTGAGGTGGATCCTGCAGCGTGTTAGGGTTTGTTAGGAGATCAGAGGGTGGTTGTTAAGCAGGAATATGGCACATTCCTGCCTTCTGCAGGAGAGCTACAGAACTAAATTTAGTCTTTGATTCTGCAGGGTAGGTACATAGCTTTTGTCTGAGGTGAGATCATTGCAGCTGCTAAATGCTATAAAACGGCCTCTATAGCTCTTGCTAATGGAGTTTTATTATTATTTTTTTTTTTTTAGTCTTTGTATTTAAGAGCATGAATAAGTTATTTATAAAAATACCTTCCCTCTAGAGAGGGATCTCCCTTGGTTGCAGCCGCTTCTGACTCTGGTTGCATTCAGTCTTTGCTTCTGAATTATCTTTGTACCTGAATGGGTGCTGGTGGCACTACTAAGCTCTTTCATAAAATAAATGCTGGTGGCATCTTGGGTTACATCGTGTTCGGACTCCTTCTGATCTGCGAAGGTTTAATAGTACGAAATTGTGCCTTGAGTTGTCTCAATTAAGACAATGGAACAGACTGTCTGGTACAATGGGTTTTTTGCATGTGTAAAATGCTAGCCTCCAAGGGAAACATACCATGGCTTTCTGATGTTTCTCCTCCAGTTTGGTTGTGTCCATGCTGCTGGGAGGCTCTCTACCTTTTGGAAACCGTCCTTTTTTTTTTTTTTGCCACCTCTCCTTCTGATGTCCTACAGCTCCACACTGGGTGACAGCACACATGCAAGACCTGTGTCCACAGATCGAGAGTGAGACCTCTCTGCCGAGCTTTGACAAAGGAATGAGACCAGTTACCTGATTTTTTTTTTTAAGACATGAGTATCAGAGCAATGAATTCATTGATGAGTGATCCTTCAGTAAGACTTTTGCAGAGGTGCACCTTAAATGGCATGTTTTCTGTACAGCTTTGGTCCTGCAAGTCTAGTAGAGGCAGCGCCAAGGCAGAAGAGTGTAGGTTGTAAATAGCTTTTCAAGGTGTTGTGGAGACTCCCTTATTGCTGTAAGAGATGGCCCTTGGATCATTCAGTCAGGGAGGTGAATTGCTTTCGTTGATGTAACAATGGACTCCAGAATTAAGAAGCCAATATTGTCACTTGAGTGATGAATTTGAGGGTGTGGCTTACAGGCAACTGCTTTACCTCTGCTCTCTTTTAGGAGGAAGTTCGCCACGAGATGGTTTATGTGTATCATTCTTTAAAGAACAGGAGAGAAACTCACATGATGGGGACAGAAGATGATACTACATGTGAAGACGTCACATCACAGGTTTGGTCCCACAAATGCACACCAAAAGCTGCCAAAAAAGACAAAAACCAACTTGGGTTTGGTGTGCTAGCTGAGCTTGACTGAGAAGGTAGCAGGGGCCCAGTTCTGCTGTACTCTCACCACCCAAAGTGTTTCTGCCCGGCCCCTCAGTACCCGGATGAGCTGAGGCTGCACCAGAGGCAGCTGATAGGGGAACTAAGTAATGTAATCTCATGTGTAATTAAATGTTTGAGCTGTTAACAGGGTTTCTTGTAGAGGCCTCAGGCGCTGGCTAGCAAAGCTACCGGAGTGGCTACAAGTGTCTCTGCCTCCTGTGTCCTTTAGTAAGGCCACTGGATATGCTGGCCCATGTTCAGTAGCAGGAGGGATCACTGCACCTCAAGCGCCAGGTTGAACCTGTGTAAGATTCTGTACCCACTGGAACACACGGCAAGACAAGGGTGCTCATTTTTGGGTGGGGTGGTCAGCATGGGGAGTAAAGAGTTAACGCTGAACTGTAAGGAGGGAACTTTTTAGGTTGTTACCAAGGCTGCAGGTGGTTCATCTCCCTTCTTACTCGGGGTACAGACAGGGTGCTTTTGCTCAAATTGTAAATACTCCTGAAGTGTGGTGGTGAGCTTTGGACCTTTCTGTTCCCAGTTGTGATAGTAAGATGCTCTGTCTTAGGGCCGTGACCTGAAAGGCTTCCAATGCAGGGCTGTACAAATACACTGTAGATGCGAAGCAGAACCCAGCCTGTTCTCGTCTCAGTAATTACAGCAGGACTTTGGGCCTGGCAGTTACTTACCTTTTAAGGTAAATCTCATCCATTGTTCCTCGAGAACAGAGAGTAGCGGTAGCCGAGGGTGTACACTGGCACCCGTACAGTATGTGTGAGCCCCAGGCTGTGCCTGCCTGCCCTTAGGAACCCCAGCCATGGTAATGGAGGATCTGGGGTTCTGTCAAGCCATAGCCAAAGGCTGCGTGTGCCAGATAGATAGAAACAGACTGAGATCAGCTTCCAAAAATAACAGGTAGAGTTAGGCAAGGGTGTACATTTACAATTATTTCATGCTTCAGTGTGGAAACCAGATGAAGCCTCTATGCACTAAGGCTTCTGAGTGCATGAGGGATGTTAGAACGTTGCAGCCTTCAGCTCTTTGCCTATGAAGAGAGGCAGGTGCTACTGCAGCTTTTGCAGGATGCAGTCAGAAATCCCAGTGGGGCGTGGGAGAGGAATGCACACCTGCTGATCAGTGCCTATAGGCTAACACACACACACACACACTCGGGTAGTAAGCACCACTGCACTTGGCTGAAGCATTTCTAGTTCTTTTTTTTTTTTTTAATCTTTTCCCCCCAGCAGACTCATGGGTTGCGGTTTCCTTTGTCATACTTGGACGCGCTGAAGCAGCTTTGGAGTAGCAGCACCGTTTGTGTTAGAGACCTTAACCTTATCTCAGATGAAGAAAAAGAAAACCTTGCCTTGTCACTCTGGACTGAATGTCTAATTGAAGTTCTGTGATAGTTTTGTGAATCAGCTGCTCCTATAAAACAGCAATATTTTTGGCTGTTAAGAGTCCCTCGAGAGAAAGGCTTATTAAATTACTTTTCTATCCACCCACTCTGTAGTTTGTATTGGTGTTTAACAGAGCATTGCAGTACATATCTCCTTTGCCAGATGTTATTTTTCTATCCTTAGCTTTGGGGAAGAACAGTAAACTGCACGTTGTCCAGTGAGGCACAGCTCCATGGCTGTGGATGCATGAAGTTGCTCATGGTAACACCAAAGCTTTCCTCTGGATACGTGCCTTGATATGAAGGACATCTAAAGCTGTACACGGAGCAGGCTCCAGGACCTTAGGCTTTTCATTTTTAAGCTTCCCCAGCAAGAAACTCTTTTTTCTTCTGTTTGTTTGCCCTGAGAGAACAAAAGCTGCTCAATAAAAGCTGGGCCATGTTGTTTCCCAAAGGGCTAAGACTTTGGGCAAAACCACCCCTGAGCTACTGCCACCTCTGGAAGAAACAGATGATAACTATTTCATCTCTACCTCCCCCAGCACCAATTTAAATGTGAAAGTACCCCACACCTGGAACTGCACTCGGTATCTCAGAGTGGGTTTGAATGGGAGTAGTGCAGTTATTTTAATATTTGAACACCAATGTTTAATGTGCAAACTAATGGCCCAGCAGTCACCTGATCCAATGTACTCAGCCCTTTCTGCCCCTTTGGAAGGAAATAGTTTACAGCAAAGCACCTGGTATCTGCTAAAAACTATTAGCCTATTTAGTTTATTTAAAAAGAAACCAGCAAGTAAAACGTTCCTCCTAAAAAAAATTTATACAATTAAAATATACATGTTTGGCATTTTTACATTCAAGCTCTCTTAAGTACAAAAGCCTGCTTTACTCCCTTCTGTAACACTCACACACCGACTAGGATGGACCCGGTCTTGGTTTAAAGGACTGGAAGTTTTCACACAGGCCTTAAACATTTCATCTGGGCAGCAAACCACACAGAGCACGCTTGATAGGCTGACTTAGGTAAAAAAAGTTAAACAAGTGCTTTAGTTGGGAAAAATATATACAAACATTTGAAAATCTATTACTTACACAGCAGATTTATCATAATTTTAGAAGGTAAAATAGTAAGTGCAAGTAGATAAGGGTGGGGTTTTTTTTAAATAGTACGATATAGAACTCGATTTTATACAAAAATAGACATCCATAGATTTTATTTCTGTGGCAAAATTAGGGTTATGTGTTTTCATTTGTTTGGGGATGAACCCTGTTTGAATGCACAACTGGAATAATTACAGCTTTTGGAAACTAAACCATCCATCTTTAGCTCACCAAAACTCTTTAAATAGGTCTAGAAATACCTACCCTGAATATACAAATAAGGAAAAAAAAGATTGCATTTTCAATAAAGTCATTTGGTGATGCTGCAATCAAATGAAGTTACCAGTGATCTACGGGACTTCTCTTCTGCGTCAGGTGTCCACACAGCCCTACAGCTGTCTGCAGTTCCTTCTGCATCGGTCAGTGTTGAGGCAGGAGCGTGCTTTCCAAGCCTGCAACAACTCAGTTGGTATTTGGCTCTACCTGGCTCAAGCATGAGCTAGTAGCCTGCTTTGCATAGTGCTGAAACTGAGGAAGCCACCAGCACGCCGCGGTCTGGATTGCTAGTCTATGTCCTCCTCCTTTGGGCTAAGATGTACGAGTTGCTGAGGAGCCACAGGTAACACCAACATCCAGTTCCGCCGTTCTTTTACCATGGAGCAAGCGCTGAAGTGCAGGCTGCCAGCACCTTTGAAAATACATACCACGGTGAATTATGTTCTGAAGGAGGACATGGTTTCAAGACCAAATGACACTGTATTAAATTAACCCACATACAACAAATAAAATACAGCTAGAGTTAAAATCATTTCTGCTTTAAATGCAGCTAGCCCTTGTAGAAGTCTAGCCTGACCCAGGACTGTTTATTCTCTCTTGATGCATGTACATATGGCTCCATGTTAAAGCTGACCTCCAGTCTTAGCTTATGATTTCACGGGTTGGAAACAGGCCATGGGTCAGCAAAACCAGTTCCTGAACCTGGAAACGTGGGGGTGTTACAACAAATGAAGACAAAGGTCTACCATGAACGGTAGGGGGGTTAAAGTCAGGTGTTCTCTACTGCCCCATTTCACATGCTGAGCTGGTAATTCCAGTTCAAAGTTGTCTTCATGAGCAAAATAAACTGCATCATAGCAAAAGGTATGATCTGAGCTTCAGGGTCTCCTGGAGCATACACTGTTTCACGCAGGACATAAAGGTCCTCTCAAGCTCATTACTGCCTTCCTTCTTGGGTGAGCTCCCATCAGTTTGCGAGGAAGGGAAAGACAACATTTCTAAAGAGCGTTTTTCCTGTATTAGCTCTTGCAGTTCATATCCTGCAAAACTGGCGTCTGGTCTTTTGCATTTTACTTCTGGTACTTCAGATGAAAAGTGAGAGCAACTTTCATGGGAGTGGCCTCAAAGAATCAGCTTCTCTGCAGAAAGACATTCGATCGACTTCCCATCTTCCACGTTTGTGCAAAATTCAGTTGCTTTAGGAGTTGGTGCTTGGTGTGAAGGCAAGTAGAATGGAGGTGCTGCTTCAGGTTCCAGTGGCGTGTGACTTCAGTAGTTGGCTTTCTATCCTCCTTTAGATGTTGATAACCCACACCAAGGACCAGCTGTGTGGTGGGTTTCACTCACAAGATTTCAATATCCCATTTTTGTGAATGTTTGTCGTCTATCAGGTGATTCATAACGATGTGATTCTTGTCATAGTAGTTTCCTCCTTAAAACCAAAACAAAACAAATTTAGGAAGGACAAAGTTTTAAGAAGAAATGCACAGAAAAGTCTATGCATAATTATTAACAAGTGTGATTAAGTAGGAAAGTTGGCTGAAAAATAGCAATCCACCAGGCAGGGGGCTGGTGTCTGCCCCTCTGCGTGTCTGTCACTGTCAAACGGTCACTTGCCAGCACAGGCCCCGAGGAGCTCCATTAGTCCCAGAGCAGAGTACACCACAAACCTGAATCCTCAACTCCACCTTTGTGCACAGAAACAGCACCTCTACAGAGAGATCCTGAGTTTTGGGAGATCCTGAGTTCCTGCTACGTGCCTGGACTTTTAAGGTGCAGTATTGCTTTAGTAGCGATACACAGCTTCATGGAGACACGTGAGATTATTTGGTGTAGCATAGCCAATTCAACCACAAATTTAGGAAGGCCTTAAAATAAGATTTGTCTCCTTTGCACAGAAATGGCAGTGCATATTTTTTTTTAGCAGAGCTGAGCTGCAGAAGTTGGATGTGTAGTGGCCAACAGGACACTGTGGAGCCCCCTGGAGCCCCCAGCCTCATGGCCAGCCACTGCAGTCACTGCCCCATAACCTTTCCCTTGGGATAATACCCTAGTGCCAGCCGTGGGGCTTGAACAAATTGAGGCACAGGCATTCTCCAGGGAGGCAGTTCTGTCACAGTGGGTTATCAGAAGGACTAGGTCTTGAGCAGTGACAATTTTCACCACTGCGAAAACATAAGGAGTGAGCATGTTTCTCTTCTGGAGCCATACTTAGTCTGTGGTTGCTCTTCCTTCACCATTTTGTCTCTTCTGGCCATCAGGCCTACTGAACTGAACTGCCTCAAACAGAATACATCTGATCCACATAAACCTCTGGGATCCAAAGAGTAAGGTTCCCCCACTGCCCTGCTGCTTCTTGTCCTACTGCCAAGTAAGGTAAACCTACCAGAAAAGACAGGTTTCAGTCTTTAGCCTTAAATACAAAAAGAGATGGAACAAGACAACTAACTTCAATCAAAAAATGCACTTAAAACATGTGTGAGTTAGTTGTTCACCTTTTTTTTTTGTAAAATACCTTTAATATCAAGCACCAGTTGGTCGCTGAGGTATGAACTGATGGTTCCATCCTCGTTGAGTCTCCACTTTTGCCTGTCCTTCCCATGTTCTGCCCAGAGCGCAACTTTGGCCCCAGGCACATCTCTGCCACCAATGACATCTAGGCAGGCGTTGTTAGCCTAAGGAACAAGGAGAGAAGTGAGATCCAGGCCACAAAGCCTCCAGCTTGTGTCTGCCTTGTGCCTGCTTCAGGCACGGAGCATATTGCAGTAGTCCTGCTGCAGCTGGGAACAAGCGGGGCAAGCAACCTGGCAACAAAGTCAGCAACTGACCCGCTGCATGATCGAAGATGGTGGTCTTTGTTACTTCAGGTGTTTCTTATGTTCAATCGTCAGCTTTTTATACTAATAACAGCCTGCCAAGGGCAGCATTCATGCAAAATCACTTACAGGGGTGTTTTTTTGCGTTATATTCTTGCACTATATTTTTTGTATTACATTTTTGCATTATATTTTGCACTTTTAAGAGAAATTCTTAACTCTTTAGAGGTAATAAACTTAAGACTTCAGACAAAACCAGGTTCCTGCTTCCAGGAGCATCAGTCCCATTAGACAGATGTCAAAAGCAGTCCAAGTTGCCAAAGTAGGTCAAATCTTTCCTTAGGTAGTAGGAGGATGTAGGTTGTAAGAGCTCTGGTTTGAGACGCATGGGAGAGGTCAAGAACCATCCTGCTGTTAACGCTCGCCAACAGCAAAAGCAAGAAGTGAAGGTGAAAGGCCAACAGGTGACACAGCCCACCCACTTCCAGGCTCTGGAATCTCACCTTGGATTTGAAGAGTCCACGACAGTAGTGCCAGATCTGGGTATTCTTGCCATTGTACGGGGACGCACACACTGATGTTGCTCTTATATCTGCTAGGCTTCCAGCCACTGTCAGATATTTACCATGGGCTCGGTTCTTCACCCTGAGGTACACTGCTGGCTGGAATGGTGCCAAGGAAGATGGGTATAACAGAGATTAAGAAAGTCGATGTAAGAATGCCTCCCCTCCATTGTTTATCAGTTTTCTAAAGTACATGTTCCATTTCCAGTTTCAGATGGGGATGCTCAATATTTTTGTTGGACACCCCTGTGAATGTAAAGCAGCAGTGGACAGCAACGGCAGATAGCTTTGTTGGTTGTTTTAACGGTACTTATGTCTATAGAACTAATTCCTGTGATATGCTGAACTAGAGAAAATTGCATATTTCACTCATTCCAAGGCTAATAAATGTGCTGTACTCCACAAGCTTTTTGTTCCTGGGTCACCAAACTTATGGAGTCACACATCCAGCAACTTCAGCCCCTGTTAACTGGATGGCTGAGAGTTACACCATTGCTTTTGAACACACATAGAAAACAAGGTACTGGCTTGGCATCACTGTTTGCTCAAAAAATAAGGAGATTTTGTAGGGCTACTACAGGGATCAAGCTTTTTCTCTGTTATTTGCTGATTCTGGTGCAAATAAAGAGCAGTGAATTATAAAGGGCAGCTCTGCTCGAACCCCAGCTCAAGCAGAGTTTTGCTTCTGGGATCTTTGAATCTCCTTTTTTTCCACATTAAACCTTAAGGTTTAAAACAAACCTTAAGGAACAGAGAATAAAGCCTCTCTCCCACCAAACATGGATAAACTAACGTGTAAACTAGTATAGTGCGTAGCTAGTCGTTACAGGGAAAGGTTCATATCATGAAGTCACACAACAAAACTGTTGGATCTCATTTTGCATGACTTTCAAAAAAAATGAGTGCATTTTTTTTCTTGCACTGCCTCTGAACACTGGCAGGCTTGACTGGTTTTGTATTTTGTAATGGAGCCAGAAGGAATATGAAGTGCAAGTTTATAGAATTACTCCAGTCTCAAGAAATAATAAAAAAAAGGAGACCATTTGCCTACAGAAGCATCTAGCACAGGTAGGTGACTGCATAAACTCAAGGAAGCCCTCAGTTTGCGGTATTTTAAAACAAAACAACCCCCAAAATATAATATATAATTACACAAACCCTAAATGCCAACATCCCAGCAAAGTAGCTGAAGCAGGCCTTATAACACAGCTCACTGCTGCAGCATATGGAAGGACGCTACCAAACACCAAAGCTCTTCAGATTGCTGGCTGAGGAGAGAGTTCTAGTTTTAAGTTCAGGCCAAATTATTTTCATTATTATTTGCAAAAACAGAGCCCACAGGGGATCCTTTGGTAGTTACCCCTTTCAAAGAGTTCCATGGAGCTGTCAGCATCTTAGGCTAACAAATCACTGGGGAAAAGAAATAAATTCTCTGTTTACTGGGGATGGGGGATGACAGATAATGCATAACTAATGCTAAGGGTGACCAATTTTGTTCACTGCAACATTTCTGCACTTGAATCTAATATTTAAAAATAAAGCAGCTTTTGTCACTAAGCAGAAACAAGTTGTCCTGTGAGAAGCAGAGCTGACAAAACCTCTTTTCCAGCAGCATTGCTGCTCACGTTCCCTGCCACTCTCCCCTTCCCTTTCCCTGTCTGCCCAGACGCTGCCCCTCCCAGAGCTGCGTTACTGGGCAGCGGCAACGTGCGCTTTGACTGGTTTGGAGCTTAGGTGTGTCACTGGTTACCTGCTGTGTCTTGGAAAGGCAGAGAGTCAGAATTGTACCTGCTTTTCCTTGACTGAGGGGTATTTATGTCAGTCTTGCTTCTCTGTCTGCCTTTCCCAGAGCTCCTAAGAACACTGTGGTTTTGAAACCCGAGTGTTTGAATGAGATTGAAGTTGGCGTTACTTGGGGTGGGGCAGAGAGGGAGAACCTGGTGGGACTGCATCAACTTTGCTTCTTTTGGAAATCCAGGCTACAGCAATACAAAAATTTGTTCTTGCTTCCATTTATGTGAATTATGAAACAAGCCCATGTAGAATTCTCATTATTGTTGTTATATGGCAGAAATTTAAAAATAGAGCATCCACAGAACATGGTAACGAGCTATTCAGAAAAACAAAACTTGGCTCAGAGAAACTAGCAATTATTTCCCTTTAGGAGCCTAATATAGATCTCAATAACTGTCACTGGAGGAATTTTCTGCTTCACTAATCTTCCAGTAGGTCCTTTTGGCTGTCATAATTTGGCCTGATTTAAGAAGTACAATGCACACCATTCTACTTCGTGGTACAGCTGATACTTGTGCACTAACCCCTGCCCAGACCCAAAAACCTGTCCTCATCCAACTGTTACACTACCTGCTTCACAGGACGAAGGGAGCCTATTACTTTCCAGCCGCTGTGTTCGTTCCAGTTTGAAATCTCACTGGGCTCCAGCAGAATCTGCTTTCCTAAAAAATTACATCCCTCGTATGCAATCCACCTGGATACAGAAAACAGAACATAAAAGACTACAGTTAACTGCAGCCCAGCAAAACTACAGGCTTGTGGTGAGGACTGCTCTCGAAAGCCCCCAAACCTTTCTGTAAGTAGCGCTAATCTCAACCCCCGATTGCCATGCTGCAAAATGCCACCCATTTCAGTGCTTTAACTGCTTTCTGTCTAAATTAAGACCTGTCATCTGTTTGTCTGCCTGAAGCTTGTAAACTCCACACCACCCCTTCCCACCCTACCCCTGTTTTTTTTCCCCACAGATATGAGAACCGAGAACCTCTCAGCATGAACCCAGACGGGAACAATGCAGGTTTCAGTGGGCATGCTTTAGGGAACTATGGAACCACACACCACACCACACTACTTGCAGCTTTGCCTGGTTCTACATATTAATTACAAGAAGATATTGTCCAAATTTTTCTTTTGTTACTGTTAAAGCTTTTAAGAGCTATTCCACTTATCTGAAAACACATACAAAATATTTACTCCAAAAGCTACACATTACTGTAACAGACTTTACTGTACTAAATAATTCTGAGCCACAGACATGGTTGAATCCTTTCACACAGAGTTAAAGCACCAGCACAGAGACCCCTTGTTATGTAGGCAACTGCTCAGTAAATCCCGTGTTGCTGCTTACAAAGGCAACCTCAGGATCACAGATTGGTTTTGTTTGTATCAATAGGACATTGTTGTGCAGACACTAAATCCCAAACACTTGACTCATTAACTCATCTGAACACAAAGCAGATACCATTTGCCCCATGTTACCTGTTTTACAGGTCAGCTGCCGAGAGCAGGAGGGACGGCTGCACTCCTAAGGCAGTGAGAAAACAGCCACAACCAGTGCTCACAGCACCTGTAATTTACTTTCCTCCTTGTACCTAATTCGAGAAACTGACAGCCAGCCTTGCCCAGGACTGTGTGGATGCTCAAGTGTGCCAGCTGTGAACTGCCTTGTAATGAGGCAGCATCACTGTTTCTTCAAATGAAGTCCCATACCTCCTGACTAAGGGGCATTCAGAGCAGCCTGGCTGACACTGTCTTCCTTATGCTTCTCACACGTTCCTGACTTTTTCCTTGTGACGCTTTCTGTCAAGCCACTGAGAATTCACCGTTAAGGTTGTTCTCAGAGCATCAAATTGTCTCAACATCAAAGCAGATGTTGATAGGAAACAGAGGGGAAAGACTGTTACAGTAATAACCAATAACCACGAGAAGCCAGGCCGGGCAGAAACAACACATACAAAATGCGTCTCAGCTCACAGGCAGAGAGACCAGCAGCCTCCACTGTGCCACCCTACAGACATCTTGAAGTGCCTTGGCCCCCAGCCCCATTTGCCAAGCCACAGTCCAGGCTGATACCATTTGTGACTGAGATCATCAGTTGGCTCAGGAAGGATCCTTGTAGCTAAGCCTGGCAGCAACATGCCATTCGTATGTTTAAATAAATCTTTGTCATTTTGTCTAAAGCTCACAGTAGGGTAAGGAGCTTTGGGGCAAGGAGCCAAAAATCCCTCTAAATGGGCCTTCCTGAACTCTTGGTCACAGATAAGGTGACTCACAGACTTCTCCTGATCACCTCCCACCCTCAGCCTTTACTGTGGGATGGGGACAGGCTGTGGAGGGTCTGTTTCCTAGGGAGCATTACAAGGAGCTCAGAGAAAGCCCAGCCATTCTGCCTCAACCTTTCTCAGAGATAGGAACCAGTTACCCTGGCTGGTGCACTCAGAAGTGAACAGGAAGATGGGGACAGGGCTAGACTGCTGCACTAGCTCTCCTGTGCTTTTCTACTCTGTGCTCCCAAAGCTGTCACCCTTCCTTTACAGCCAACTGTAAAGGCTTTTGCAGGGGCAAGTGATTTAATTTCCAGTTCCACACCTTGATGAGAGGGCAGAGAAAACTCATAGAGACGTTCCCCAACAGGACACACTTTAGACTGTAACACCTCCACAGAGGTATGAAGATTTACACACTGCCACCAGAAAGAAGCCAGATGTTCCTCCCAGAAAAGGCCTTTCCTTCTCCAAACTAGCACAGATCACTGGCAGTGGATGTATTGATGTTCTCAGCCTCAAACAGCAGCTGCTTGCCACTATTACCTGGGACACCTCAAGATGGCAGTGGCAGATGATCACCCTATATATTTTCTGCAAGGGCTCTGGATGGAAGTGGCACAGAAGGTAAGGACTAGAATTTATAGTGAATTGGCAAAGCTCTGTGGGGAACTTTGTAGCTGTGGGCCCACAGTGAATAAAGTCAATCACCACTGACTGCTCTTAAAGAGATTCAGTCCTTAACCAGCTATTGAGGAGAATGCTTGCATGAAATTCCTGAAAGAAAACAGTTCATGGTGCTCTGCAGCATTAACTACGTAAGGCTTAGCCCTTGTACCAACCTCAAGGAGCCAGAGGAGTGCTCAGCAGCATTGCTGCAGACAGCCATAGAAGGGTTCTGACTTCTAGGTAGCAACCGACTAGATGCATTTGAAAAATTCCTCATAAACACAACAGTGCTATACCTAAGCTGTGAACAGTCCACACTAATTCCTTGCCCAATTAGTTCAAATTTTGTGTGGTCTTGGGTCATAAGATCTCTCAAGAAAATTACAGTCCTGTCTAAGTGAAAAAGGTATGGAAAAGGTTAAAAATAAACACAGGAAACTGTGTATCACATTAGAAGAGCAGCAGTTTCCAGCCAGTCTCAGTTGCAGGACAAGACTTTGCAAGTGACTTGCTGCTGCTATGGATGTGGAGACTGAAAACCCAGCCAAGACAGAACACTTGAGAGTTTATCCAAAAGGTGAAAGGGGAAGACATAGAAGGGGTTGGAAGGTCACTTTGCAGATGTAAAATGGTGTTCACAGAAGACCGTTGGGTGTATATTCACATTCATGGAGGGGGGTTAAACTAATAACAGAAGAAAATTAGGGTTCCAGCTGTCAGACCTGCTCCGAGCTTCTCTCAGAAGTTGCTGCCTCTTTGGCAGCCGATCAGCACGTTAAGCTTCACTGAAGCACTGCGGTGGTTTATGTTAAATCACTGCACTTTACAGCTGGCATTTTACAGCCAGTTTAGTAAAGGCGGTCCAAGTTTACTCTACCTGTCCTTGTAAGTTACCAATCAAAACTTAGTTACTTTTGGTTCCTGGCTTGAACAACAGGCTCTATTGTCTGTTACTGTAAAGGGATAAAAGGATGATTATTATGGGGGAAATACAATCTCTGCCCAGAGCTTTTGTTCATTTGGGGTCCTGATATAAAAAGTGGGTCTAAGCATTCAACTGCATTTTTATATTTTAAATTGTCTCAAAGTATGTTTTACTTTTGAATGTAAAATACATCTTATGAACACCAAAAAAAAGCAGTAATTGGGAGAAAAATGCATGCTCAGTATTAGCTCCTATATCGCACAACTGACAACAATATTTCTTCCATATTTGTTCCATACTTACAATCCACTTCTCACCCATACAGACTGAGTGTAAAAATGAAGGTCTTCATTCAAAACAGAATTGATGGGTTCACTGAAGTGCAGCTCTCTGCCCTTGCAGCATTCCAGAGCGAACAGACTGATGCCGGGCTCAGCAAAAACCTGGCGGCGGGGGGAGAGAAGAAAAACAAAGCAAAGTTTTACCAGGAACAGTCTAACTTCCATAGTTAGCCATGATGCACACATTTGCCCACTTCACTTTAATTTCCACATGCTTTTAGGTTGGAACATGCTCCTTCAGCGAATGTAACAGCAAGGAAAAAAAAATATATCCACCAACAAAGCACAGAGAGCTGAAACATGCTGGAATTATCAGTGGCTTTGTCGTCAGGGTATAATGCCCCACTGACACAGGCCAGACGCAGTGAGTCACTTCGAGATGCAGAGGTCTCTGTTTGCATTTGATAAATCTCTTTTTGATCCAATTTGTATCATCAGGACCTCAATTCCTTTTCATAAATCTAGTTTATTTATTTATTGGTGGAACAGGTTACAGCAGTAGTCTTCAGGGCAATCCACAGATTGCATCTAAATTACTATGGCAAAGCACAAGTCTATTGTCCATAGACTTCAATTAGCAATGGTTCACTGGAAAAAATCTTAGGGATATACGTATTGAAAACACTCGAACATCAGAAGTTCTCAATGTTTTTAACAGACATTCCTATTTTTTTTTCCAACAATCTTGAAGAAATAGCATAATTAGTAATGCTTTCAATCTCATGCAGACTTGAAGTATTTTTCACTTAATGTCCTTTTCTACAGTTGAGAGGCTGCCTATGAAAGCAAATAAAAAGATCAGCTTGCACGAAAATGTGGTACAGCTGTAAGATCAGCAGAAAAGCACAGAGGGAACAGATTTAAATAGTCTAAAGTCTGTGCCTTTGTACAAGGAACACTTGTACAATTTTGCATTATTTTTAACCTAAAACCATAGGGGAAGTTATCATAACCAAAATCATAAGCACTTGTAGTTTGTATCTTGGTACAGCTTGTAAAGGAAGAGAGCATAGGTCTGAACAACTGCTTCATTTAGCAGCCTCTCCAGGGAAGCCACCTTGTTCTTAGGAGATGTTACCCTGACATAGCTGCCCCAGGCAAAAGGTAGGATTTCTTTTGCAGCAAGGACATGGACTCAGGCAGAATGAATGAAACGTGGAGCATAGAAAGGGTTTGCAGAGGGATCTGGACAGGCTGGATTGATGGGTCGAGACCAACGGGATCAAGTTCAGTAAGGCCTAGTGCCAGGTCCTGCACTTGGGCCACAACAACCCCATGCATCGCTACAGGCCTGGGGAAGTGTGGCTGGAGAGCTGCCTGGCAGAAAAGGACCTGGGGGTGTTGCTTGACAAGCAGCTGAATATAAGCCAGCAGTGTGTGCCCAGGTGGCCAAGAAGGCCAACAGCATCTTGGCCAATATCAGGAATGGTGTGGCGAGTAGGACTCATGAGGTGATTGTTCCCCTGTACTCAGCACTGGTGAGGCCCCACCTTGAGTACTGTGTCCAGTTTTGGGCCCCTTACCATAAAAAAGATAATGAGGTGCTGGAGAGGGTCCAGAGAAGGACAGCAAAGCTGGTGAGGGGTCTGGAGAGCAAGCCTTATGAAGAGATGTTAAGGGAGCTGGGGTTGTTCTGCCTAGAGAAAAGGAAACTGAAGGGAGACCTTCTCACTGTCTACAACTCCCTGAAAGGAGGTTGTGGAGAGGCAGGGGCTGGTCTCTTCTCCCAAGTCACAGGCAACAGGACAAGAGGAAATGGCCTCAAGTTGCACCTGGGGAGGTTCAGGTTGGATATTAGGAAAATTTTTACATGGAAAGGGTTATCAAGCATTGGAATAGGCCGCCCAGGGAAATGGCTGAGGCACCATCCCTGGAGGTATTCAAAAGAAAGGTTGACATGGTGCCTGGGGACATGGTTTAGTCATGATTTTTTGTCAGTTAGGTTGACGGCTGGACTAGATGGTCTTAAAGGTCCCTTCCAGCCTAGACAATTCTATGACTCTCTGAGAATCTTGAGCTAAAGTTGACACAGGCACGGAGTAATTAAGAGAACTTAACTTTCATGTTTGAAGAGGCACATGCAGTGAAGTGTCTATGAAGAGCTCAGTCGTGATTCAGGACTTAGGAAATTACTGGCACTGACTCAGTGTGCTCGGTATGTAGCTGGCTGTTCAAATCCTGCCTCAGGGAAATTGCTTTCCTCTGCCCACCAGTGCAGGGACAATGTAAATCATGCAATACTGCATGGAGAGGAAGTTTGCTGAGCAATTTTAAAGAAGAACCTGCGATAATCCACATGGAGAGATTTTTTAAGCCTATTGCACTCCTGAAAAAGCTAATGTTACAAACCAGAAAGTGATTAAAACATACCATTTTTATTTTGGAATGTCAGTTCTATGCCACCCACCTTCTGCTGGCTGGGTCAAATTTACAATGTATTTGAAGGCTTACTTTGAAATCTAGACCAGCAGATCTAGTGCAGGCAGCTACTTCTCAGGTTGCTCTGCTCGGCAATACAGTATTATCACACTCCAGTTTACAAAAGCCTACTTCCTTGGCACTGGCTTATCACCTGAGCGGAGACCAGAAGCCATGTCCAGAACAGGTCCAACAGGGAAAATTTTCACAAGTACGTTAGTAAGCACAGGAAACAGCATTTGGCATCCGTGTTGCTAGACATCGTTATCAAAGCCTAAAATTTATCCTGCTGTTGCAATATTCAATATGTTAAGAGACAGAGATGTTGTACTAGATGGACATGTCATCTGGTCCAGCATATCCATTTATACACCACCAATCAGCACAGCAAACTAGTGGAGACAATTAACATTACTCTCCTATGTGGCTAAGACTTGAACTTAATGGACCTGAGAAAGCCCAGTCCAGTTGCTCAAAGCCCCAGCGTGTCAGTACGCGGCAGACATTGCATCTATGACACACAGACACAGTCAATCACAAGGACCAATATCACCTCTCCAGTGATGGTGGCACAGATTTGAAGCACAGAAAAAGAAAACATGCTGCTGTCTCAATCACTGAAGCTCTCATATTTCCATAACCATATATAGAGCAATGAGCTGATTACTCACTTTATATATACCATTTTATACCAACAGCTGGCAGCAGTGACTTGGCCTGGCCTTTTTCTCTGATTTTGTTTTCACAGCTCCATGGAAACTACCAACAGTAAAAAACCACAAGGTTTTGAGGCTGTGCTGTTAACACTTACTACACAGGCATCTTGCTCTCACCCTTCCTTGCAGAATGCTGAGGAGCACTTTCACCCATTTGCAGGCTCAACAGTCATCACCGATAGAGAAGTGTGAGACTGGCAAGGTCAGCTCTCTTCACCAAAGCCCAGTCCTAACAGAGTAGGGAAGAACAGGGCCCTCAGATCCAGAGGAAGGGCAACTGGGCAGAGAACAAAAGAGGGGACAAGCTGAAGGCATCTACGTTTACCCACATTTGGCAAGTCACTGCCGTATCTAGGTCAGGATTACCTTACCTTTACTTCATAGTTATTTCAAGGAAAATAGCTGAAATGCCATCCTTTGGGGAAAGCTTGCAAATTGCAAGAATGACAGAGCACTAAAGAATTACTTGGTCTGATCTTTGCGTTAAGGAACTAATTGCCCTGCTTCAACCAGCACCAATAAAGTTCCAAGAGGTTCTGCTTGTCCTCTTTTCAAACGCTGGTGTCCAGGGAGAAACTTGAAGAGCTCTAATATACTCAAGAGGCTGGTGACTAAGGAAGGCTATATTTACATAGCATTTCAAGATATAAGGTAGCCTTGTTGAATACAGTGATATTCTTTACTTAACAGGTGTGGTTGTCTATGCCTAATACAGCATGTGATGCCACCAAAGGGACAACATTTTTTCTCCTCCCTACTGTATTGATTTCAGAGGCTGAAAAGTAAGCCACGGAAATCAACATACTAAAAATCTCTTCAATTCTCTTCAATGAATAAAGCTCAGACTTTCCCCTCAAATCATAGAATGATAGAATGGTTCAGGTTGGAAGGGACCTTCAAGATCAGCTAGTTCTAACCCCCCTGCCATGGAAAGGGACGCTGCCTATTCAACCCAAGGCCCCATCCAGCCTGGCCTTGAACACTTCCAGGGATGGGGCACCTACAACTTCTGTGGGCAACCTGTTCAAGTGTCTCACCACCCTCACACTAAAGAATTTCTTCCTACTATCTAAGTAATCTAAATCTGCCCTCTTTCATTTTAAAGGCATTACACCTTGTCCTATCACTCTACTCCTCGATAAAGAGTCCCTCCCCTTCTCTCCTGTAGGCCCTCTTAAGATACTTGAAGGTCACTGTAACGTCTCCCTGGAGTCTTCTCCAGGCTGAACAACCCCAGCTCTCTTCATAGCAGAAGTGCTCCAACCCTCTGATCATCTTTGTGGCCCTCTGCTGGACTGATACCAACAGGTTGATGTCTCCAGAGCTAGAGACAGTACTCCAGGTGGGGTCTCACCAGAGCAGAGTAGAGGGGCAGAATCCCATCCTTGGACTTGCTGGCCACTGGCCACGCTTCTTTTGATGCAGTCCAGGATGCAGTTGGCTTTCTGGGCTGTCAGTGCGCACTGCCAGCTCATGTTGAGCTTCTCATCCACCAACACTGCCAAGTCCTTCTCAGGGCTGCTCTCAATCCACTCTCCACCCAACCTGTATTTGTGCCTGGGACTACTCTGATCCAGATGCAGGACCCTGCACTTGGCTTAGCTGAACTTAATAATTTTGCACAGGCCCACCTCTCAAGCATGTCTAGGTCCTTCTGGATGGCAACACTTCTCTCCAGCGTGTCCACCATGCCACGCAGCTTGGTATTGTCAGCAAACCTACTGAGGGTACATAGCTATGTTGAACAGCACTGTTCCCAGTATTGACTCCTGAGGAATACAACCCGTCACTGGCTTCCACTTGGACATTGAGCCACTGACTGCAACGCTTTTAGTGCAGCCATACAGCCAATTCCCAATCCACCAAAATGACTTCCACCTTCTTTTAATGGAGAACAGCTGCGCACCACAATTTTTTCTTAATTCATAAAAAGAATTCTATACTTCACCAGTTCAGAAAAAATGCAGTGCAACCCCGAAGTGTTTGATATTAAACAAAGATCAGTGTAAAACGAGCTTCCTTTCAAATGCCTTTTGTTTGTAACGCAAGGCTTACGTGCTTGACCCACTGAAAAGCAGTACTACAGACAGAGAAGCTAACCAGAAGGTGCTGCAACTGAAAACCAAGTGCACAAGTGAACTTGCACACATGCTTATAATAAAAACAAGTATAATTTTAGATATGGAGAACATACAGATAATGTTTCAGTATGAACTTTGTTAAAATTATTACTAATAAAGCCCTTTTGAGAAGGACTCATCACAAAACACCTTTCCTCACACCTTTTTTTGCACACTTAGATCTTGCAAACTTTGGTGGGAAAGCCTGAATAAAGCCAAAGAAAGAAATCCATGGGACCAGATTAAAGCATGACTGTAACCCACTCATGGCAAGGGCTGGTACACTTTCCCACCGTGTGTCCCTGCTGGCCTGTTGCTATGCGTTTGCCAGAGCCTTAATTGGAGGAGCCTCCACAGCCATATTGCAACATCTTTGGAAAGATCTTTACTCTTCAGTCTTGGCTAACTCATCCTTTACAACTGTCTTTCTTTACTGAAGTTGCACTTGCCTGTTTCCTCCCTTCAACGTGGGAAAGATGCCTGGCTGAGGGAGAGGAACACGGGTGCTGGATGTTAACACCCACGGTCCAGTCCCAGCTACACAGAATGACTCATTGCCTGGCCCTGGGAAACACCGATTAGTTTTTGTATCTGATTTCATTACTTGCCTCACAGGAAAGCTGGGGAGATTAGTTAACACCTGTATTTAACTTAGAAAAGACAATCAAGATAGAAACAGGAACTATCACGATCAATCAGAGCAAGAATAAGGACTGCCTCCCAATAAAAGAAAAAAAAAACCAAAGGAAAAGAGAGGTGTTGCACAACCTACAACCCAGATCTCATTATTGGTTTTGGAAACTATGAGACTGGTTTGACTTTAGAGCTGAAGTTAACATTTTAGAAGGAAAACAAATTGCTCACTGCAACAATCCTGAATACTCTTGTCTGTGTAAGTCACACCAAATACTACAGGAAGCTTGACAAAACAACATGCCCGAGAAAAAGCAGCACTGGAGCTGAACTTCCCTTTGTAAGAACATCTTGCAAGGGTTTCTAGCCCAGAAGATTATCACTTCAAACAACAATCACTAGGCAAATGTCTCAATAAGCAACCATGGCACTATAAACGGTCTAGCTGATTTCACCTGCTCTCTGGCCACCAGGTGAGTTGCCCAGGCTTTCAGGAATTCACAGCACTGCAAAAGGCAAGCCCTTATTGACGTAGACATGGAAACCTGCACCTCTGCAGCAAATACAGCAAGCCCTTATCCTGTGCTATACTTTTACCTGCCCACAGAGTGGCAATTACCAACAATACCAGCAAATTCCATCAATGGGCATTTCTTAAAAAGTGCTTTGGGATTTTCAGATTAAAGGAGACAATAAGAGGCAAGTTACATTAGTTTCAGGGTTCCTACCAATACTAAATAGCTGCATACCCTTCTAATGTTAAGTGAGCTTCCAAAGTGTGTAACTGCCTGCTGACTTAAGAAATACATTCCTGTGAGATATACCTTCTATTCCCCCATTTATAACATGAAAAAGACTCATTGGTCTTTCAGAAGCATTCCCCTTCTCAGAAGGGAAGAGTCCATGTAACACATCACTATTCAATGTGCAATCTAGATTAATACACAGGTATTGCAGTATTATTTTTCTTCTCAGAACACCAAACCCAAAGGACATTATCTTCTCGTTACCACAGTGCTTTGTTCCTTCTTTGCATCCTCCTGTTAACCTAGAGTTTTTCCTACATGCTCCCAGAAGGATGAAACAGTCCAGTCTGAATGTGAGTGAAAGGGAACAGCAGGGAAAAAATACAGGTAGGTTCTCATAAAGATTTAGCTTGAGTATTATACTCTGCAGAGAATAAGCCAAGACGGGCTCTCCTTGTGAACCCACCTAACTTTTGCTTTGCTACTTCCCAAACAAACAGTAGAGGAAACTGGTTGCAAAATGTGCTTAATTCCTCTGTGACACCAATGCACAGTAAATGGGGAAATAACTGAACAACTAAAGTGGAACCATGTTAATTTGAATTTCTTGAGAAATGGAGGAGTGTGTGTGGAGGGGGTGGGGGTCACATGCCATCCTTAAAGTATGACAACTTCCCTCTTTAGCAAAGAACCCATAAAACATCCCTCCACGAGATAAAGATTACAGTAAAAGCTAATCAACCTAAAATACTGCCATCACAGGGAAGAAATCAGACCATCTCTAGTCTGAGCCTTGTTTCTTATCCAAATTAATTTGTCATTGCTCTGAAAGTTGTTGTTTGGTTTTCTTCTCTAATTGGGCCAACCCAGTGATTTAGAATGAGACCTTTCATTTTGTTATGGAATTAAGCTCTTAAACAAGCAAACTATATTTCTGGAACTTTCAATGTAAAAACTTCATGTTTACTTCCCTAAGAAATTCCCTAAGAAATTTTCTGTATTTAGAAAATTTGCTACATTTGTTTTCTACATTTTCCAGAAAACAAACTATTCCCTCAAATCCTTTCCTTATCTTCAACTAGTTTAAAAGCAAACCAAACCAAAAACCAAAGCAGTGAAGGCTTTGCAGAAGTTCCTAGCTGTTTCATGTAGATTAAGGCATTACTGTTACCTCACTCTGTCACAAAAATCCCACTGCCACTTTACAGTGCTGTTCCATCAGATCACAAAAGCACATCCATGCCATGAGAGAGTATTATGAGTCCCTGACTTTAGTTCTCAAATTCTCCTTCCAAAATGGAGAGCCCAGAAATCTTGTGGCAGCTGACAACATCCAAAAACCCCTCAAAACTGTTACAGATTTTAAATAAAAACTCAAAAAGTTACATGCTATTGCTTACATGCAATAGCAAAAACATTGCTAGATGTTCCTTTTGGTTACCAGAACAGATAGGAACAGAAAGAGCATCTTGATTCAGGGTCAGATGCAGAAATCATCATGGATGCCCAGCCAGGCTGCACACCCCACAGGCATCAGTGGCCTGTGCTGACTGTTAGGTTTCACTGCTACTTTGGAGTTAGCACCACACAAAAAAAATTTATATTCTTATACATATCCTGCAGATAAAGGCCCAGAGTTGGGACTTCACTCAGCTGTACAGTATCAAGGAAACACATAGTTAATAATCATTACAATCTTGCAAATTGGAAAGGGAATACCCAGATCCCGTATCCCCATTTCCTCCAGCAGATTTGTTCCTCTATCCCAAAGGACTGCCCGAAACAATCTGCTTCTAAAATACACAGCTGGACCACACCTACACAAGTCAACGGACTTGGACTGTTTTCAAAGGCTGATAACATGCTAGCCTTATGAGTTCTTTGCACTACTAAATGCATATTCCTCGCCCCCTCCCAGTGCCACACATGGGCCTCTACTTCTAGTCAACATCTGTGACACAGAAACCTCACATAGCGAAGCAATGTATCTCTCTCCTGGTGTGAGAGTCCTTCCAACAGTTACACCAGCAGCAAATACATCTCACTTAAAGGACAGCAGGAGACAATGCACATCTGGGGCTTGTTGTCAGGGTTAAACATTTTCCCTCTTACACATGAGCTACTGAGTACCTTAGGTCTGAAATTGGGCTCGTATTTAAAGCTGAACAATGGAAGGGGTTCTCAATGTCACAAGTGAATTCAGTAAAGCCATACAACAATTCCACTTGGGAATACGCTTGCTGGTCTCTTGAATGAGCTAACAGAAATAAAATAAAAAGGGCTCTGTTCCAAGAACAGGGCATTGTGGACAATGCACCGAATTAACTACGGCTCTTTCTGACCACTGACCAAACTTACTGCTGCGTGCTTAACATCACGTCTGTAGGGCACAATGCCTCTGAGCACTCTCCTGTGCAACCAGCAAACACAATGTGCTAGGGGCCAATGAGGGCATTTCTATTTGTAAAACAGGTGTGGTTCAATAGCATTTTATGCTGTTTACTGCCTTGATTTTGTGAAATACAAGGGCTCCTATTTGCAAGAGAGGAACTGAACTAAGAAATGCAAGCCACTTACAGAAGTACAGGAAGATGTGTGTAAGCTTCTCACACACAGCCTGCCAAACACACTTCTCTTTCAGGGCTTGGCCCTCAGGAATCAAGGGCTGCCAGTATTTTCCTACTACGATAAACTGCATAGTTATTTCCCTATGAGATTACAGGCTGGAGGATCTGGATGAGACCTACCATTTCATGTCAAATTTTTATTCTGATTCAGCAGAACAAGAGTCAAAAAAAAACTAATATGAAAAAGAGATCTTCCATCTGAAAACCAGGCTCTCAGCAGGTGGGAAGCTACAGCTCCTCTGAAGTCAGTGTATCTATGCAACCTAGAGAAACAGCCATCTCAAACTCGAGTTGTACATCCTTCCCACCATGACTATGGCTTTGGGTGTTTGGGGCTTTTTGCTCTTTGTTTTTTAAAAATCTGTTCACAAAAAGGAAAAAGGACTTTAATACTTGAAGAAAAATGAATTGAGTAATCTTTAAAGCCTTGTTTTGTAAGAATTATATTGAAGGGAAAACATAAAATAGACTGAGTTTGTGTTCTGTGATCAGGGAAGGAAGAAGAGTTTTGGAGAAGTTGGTCAGTGCTAGAGAGGAGCGGGCAGAGCAGCCGCTTGCTTCTCTTTTATTGACAATCACCTAATCTATTATGCTCTTTCATAGGATCATACCAAGATATGGAACAAAGGAACAGATACGACAGCAAGACTCCAGAGGTACGTGTCCTGTGTGCAGGATTACAATACGATCCAAAAAACTGTTATTTAACTTATACTG